>CM062295.1:682828629-683428629 GCA_031216915.1 Pictodentalium vernedei | reverse complement strand
GGGAACCCCCTGAATTTTCGGGGTTGGATAAAATCTCTTGACCTTTTTTGTGAGACAAATGATGTGGAAGAGAAGCGACGACCTAAAATCGCCGCCCAAACCAGTGACTTCGTAGTTGCTGATTTTATTTTACGATCAATGAAAAAAAATCCTGAGATGCCCTGGTCCGAACTGTATGGCAAACTAAAAAGTCGCTATAGCGCCACAATGGGTAACTCCATGGCCACCAATCAGTTGCGCCATATGCGACAGGGGAAAAATCAAACTCTTGTCTCATATGCTGAGCAACTGCTTGATCTAGCGAAAGATGCCTTTGATCAGGAAATAGATAACCCCACCATTCAGAAAAACCTCTCAGATTACTTTTGTGACGGGTTGTATGACAACGATGTTCGGATGAAACTGATCCGACGCATGCCCAAGACGCTAGAAAACGCTGTTAGTCAGGCATTATTTGAAAATGCCGCGAAAATCAAATTTCGCGCTCGCTCTGAAGCCGCCAAAGGAAAAGCGCCCTTTGGGAAGGCATTTGACCGACAATACGAAGAATATGAGCGCTATCGGGACCCTGTATTTCGCGACTCCATCGACGAACAGGAAGAACATGTAGATCTCCCTCTGGAGACAAGGGACGAGGCTCCCATGGACGTAGGCGTGGCACGCCGACGCCATAAGGTAAATATTTTAACGAAAAATTACACTGGAGGTTATGCGCGACCTCCATATCAGAATCAGAATAAAAATCAGTACAATAGTCAATACAGAAATAGGGGAGGACAAAATTACAACAGATATCAGAAACTGACACGATTTTCACGACCGGTTTGCAATCGTTGTAACCGCGTTGGCCACGTGAAATGCGATTGCCGCGTTAACTTGACCAAGCAGGTGAGAACACTAGATATTCAGCCAGCAGGTGAAAGGTCACCAGGGGCGACCTTTTGCTGCTTTCGCTGTGGGAAGCCAAACCACTTCGCTCGCGATTGCCGAGTTAATTTAAACGAAGTGAACTCTGCCCATATGGGGCAATGAGCAGAGTTAATGAGAAGCCACATGCTCCCAACAGAAGTGAAACTGGAAATCACCAGGGAGAAGTGTTAATTAATGTAAATAATGTACAAAATGAATGCATGAATAATTGTAAAAATAAAATTGTAAATAATAAGACAGGTGGACATACGGGTAATAAAACATGTAATATAAAGCCAAGTATTCAGTCTCAAACAAGGAGAACCGAAAATGGCTCTCCTCCAGTGAAAAGTAAAACCATTCAATGCACAAAGTGTGGTCAGACCACACATAATAGGAAAAATTGTACAGTAAAATTCACAACCATTCCTCTGACTGGTAGGCCTAGGCCTACGAAACCTAAGGCCAACTCACAAAATGGCTGCCCTGCAAGGGACAGTCAGCAAGAAAAATTTACTTCACAAAATTGTTTCAGCTATCGGACCACCAGTGGTCTGGAAATAAAAGTATACAGGACTGGAATAACCCAGGTAGCTACTGACGCTATGGTGAATGCGGCTAATAGCCAATTAACCCATGGCGGAGGTGTTGCTAGAGCTATAGCTCTTGGAGCTGGTCCAGCCCTTGAACAAGAATGTCAACAATATATTCAACAGCATGGAAATCTTCCAGTAGGTGAGAATATGACTACCACTTGTGGAATGTTGCCATGTTTAAAAGTGATACATGCTGTGGGACCACGCTGGAATGATTACAGTGATAAAAATAAATGTCTCAATGTTTTATACAGTACTGTACAAAAAGTATTACAGGTATGTGACGAGGAAAATTTTGTAAGCATAGCTATCCCACTCATCAGTAGCGGGATATATGGTGTACCTAAACAGAAGTGTGCAGATGTTTATGTGAGAGTTCTACAAAACTTTACTCCTAAACAATTAAAAGAGATACACATTGTAGATGTAGACCCTGATATTATGATTTATATGAAAAATGCTTATGAAAATCAAATTATAAATCAACCAGGTAAGCAGGGTTGTGTTGAAATAAATCAACAGAAACAGACAGTAAGTGAATCAGGAAATAGGAATCCAAGAATAAGGAGCCAAGAGAAATCACTTGGGAAAAACCCAAAACAACAAAACAGGAAAAATCCAAGGGGAAGTAATTGGAAAAACCCATGTCAACAGGAAGTGAAACACTCTATGGAAACCAAGGGAAATAACTTAGTCAACAATGATGATTACCCAAATGGGGAACAACAGCAACAAAAACTTAGAAATTCTCAACCGGAAACAGTAACCATAAATTATGGGGCTGCTTCTTTGAATAGTGTCTTAGTGAACATCAAAGGACAACGAGTACGTGCCTTATTAGATACAGGGGCACAGACTAGTTGTATTAGTACAAAATTTTGGAAAAATCTTAAACACCGACCGAAATTAGTTGGTGATAAAAATTCTTTGCCTCGCATTGCAGGAATTACTGGGAATGACACCCTCCCTCGAGGAAAAGTTAGACTTGAATTTTATATTCAAGGAATTTATCAGGTGCATGAGTTCTTAGTAATAAATGAATTGAATCGAAGTATGTTGTTAGGAATGGATTGGATTAGGGGCAATCGAGTTAATTTATATTGGGAATTTCATAAATTGAGATTAGATGGTCACTATATACCCATTGTTCAAGATATACAGGTGAGTTGTCTTACTCAACTGATCAATCAGGTGGAACTTAAACCACAATCCACTTGTTTGTGTACAGCAAAAGCTTCCAGTGCAAAATCTGTCTTCAACACAAAATACTTAGAACATCATGGACTGACTAAAGGTCATGTGGCTGAACAGCCTGGCCTCTTAGTTAGTAATAGTATAGTCACTAATGGAAATGAAACCATACCTGTAGGAAGAAAAAGTATTAGAAATTAATCAGATCTTAACTCAAAATACACCTGAAGACCAGATCACAGATGCTGACATACAGGTGCCTGAAGACAAACGGCACCTGTTGATGCCAGTCATCAATAATAATAAAGACTTGTTTGCAAAAACTGATAAAGAATTAACGCAGACAGATACAGTGAAGATGCGCATCGACACAGGTGATGCGCCACCAATCAAAAGTAGAGCATATAGAGTTCCATTACTGAAGAGAAAAGTTATGGATGAAGCACTTGAAGAAATGCTTCAATCCGGAATTATCCGAAGGTCAAATAGTGCATGGAGTTTTCCGTGCCTACTCATGGACAAGAAAGACGGCTCGAAACGCTTCTGCGTTGATTTCCGCAAGCTCAATGAAGTCACGAAAGTGACGAACTGGCCGCTTCCATTGATTGACGACATCTTTACTTTATTGAATGGATGTCAATACTTCACCACTCTTGACATGAAGTCGGGTTACTGGCAAGTCAAGATGGATGAAGAAGACAGACCAAAAACGGCCTTTGTTTGTCATAAGGGCCTTTATGAATTCAATGTAATGGCTTTCGGACTCGTGAACGCGCCCTCGGTGTATCAATCCCTCATGACAAGCGTCTTGGAGGGCCTAGAGGATTTTTCTCTGGCCTACCTTGACGATATTTTGATTTTCAGCCGTGACATAAAATCTCATATCGACCACATTAAACAAGTGTTTGGTCGCCTAAGAAAACATAAACTGAAGCTAAAAGCTAAGAAGTGTTCCTTCTTTCAATCTGAAACATCTTATCTTGGTTTTGTAATTAGTAAAGACGGAATTAAACCTGAGACTTCGAAGGTCGAGGTCATTCGAAAATTAAATCCACCGAAAACGGTAACAGAAGTGAGATCTTTTATGGGCATGACCTCATACTACCGTAGATTTATTCCTCGGTTCAGCGAAATTGCTCAACCACTCTTAGAACTGACAAAGAAATATGCAAGATTTCATTGGCGAGAAACACATCAAAAAGCCTTTCAAGAGTTGAAAGATCGTTTAACTCAAGTTGCTCATTTGTCATATCCAAATCCCAGAAAGCCTTACGTGCTTTACACTGATGCCAGTGGCCGCTGTGTCGGAGCGGTTTTGGCACAACCATGTGATGATGAAACAGGTCAACTACCTGGAGTACCTGATGAAAAACCCATTGTCTTCCTCTCTCATAAATTGGGTGAAACCCAACAGAAATGGTCGACATTTGAGAAAGAAGCTTTCGCTATCTCATACGCATTGGATAAATTCAATAACTACCTGCAGGGAGCAGAGTTTGTTATTAAGACAGACCACGCCCCCTTGCAGTACTTGTTGAAAAGTCCGCAAAACAATGCCAAAGTACAACGCTGGGCATTGAAGATAGCTAGCTACAATTGTAAGATTGAATATTTACCAGGTAGAAAGAATACATGTGCTGACCTACTTTCTCGTTTACCTGAAGGAATTGCAAACGCAGACCCCGGGTACGAGATGGATAATGTGGAAAATCAGAAAGCATTACAAATTGGAATTATAAATAGTAACAAATTTGATCCTCAAAGATATGTACATGTCATCACAGATGAACCTCAGGTTCCGCCCGAACCACAAGCAATTAATTACAAAGATTTGGACATGAAGGTAGAGCAACAGAAAGATGAAAAGATTGTAGAAATCATTAAGAAGTATCAAGGTAACAATACCCCTGCACACATTAGTAGTAGATACCTCATGATTGAGGGAGTATTATATTACATCAGTACAGTTGACGATAACCCACGGGTACGCTTGTGCATACCCGAACAATTACATGCAGATGTGTTGAAACAATACCATGACGAATTAGGTCACCTTGGCACAGACAAAGTGTACAATAACATCAGTAGAAAATATTATTGGAAAGATTTGTATAAACATATTTATAAACATGTAGAAAATTGTCTTGTGTGTCGAGCTCGTAACACCAGAGCTCACACTTTGCCATTGCAAGAGACTGACAGACCTCCATATCCCTTTGCTAAAATAGCATTGGATATGAGTGGTCCACACCCTGAAACTTTATCAGGAAATAAATACATTGTGACCTTCATAGATATTTATTCTGGCTGGCCTGAATCATTTCCAGTGCCTGATAAAAAGGCGGAAACAATTGCTAATTTGATAATAGATCAAATTTTTCCAAGATTTGGATGTCCTTTAGAAATATTAACAGACAATGGATCTGAAAATGTAAATGCAGTGATGAAATATTTAACTGATTATTTCAAGATACATCATGTGACCACTTCCTACTTCCATCCACAATCTAATGGGAAGGTGGAGAGGCTACATAGAACCCTGAATGACATCTTAGCAAAACTAGCTCGAGAAGAATTAGAAACTTGGGATTTATTCCTAAACCAAGCTATGGCAGCCATCAGGTTTAATGGTAGTGAATCCTCCGGATTCTCGCCATTTTACCTGGTGTATGGCAGAGATGTGGTGTTACCACTCGACAATATACTTAAACCTCGAGAAAAATATGTAGGGGAAGAACCTCATAAGATAGCCATTCAGGAACAACATAAAGCATTTCGGAAACAACAAGCTGCACAAAAGAAACGAGTATTAAAACAACAAAGATTACATGATATTACAGCAAAGGATATCACCTTTGAAGTAGGTGATCCTGTTTTATACTCTTCAGGAAAATCTAAAGGAAAATTAGAATCGAAATGGGACTACCCATTTCGAGTCATTGAGAGAACAGGTCCAGTGAGTTACAAGATACAAGATCAATTAACTCGCAGAATAATTAAATGTCATGGAGAAAGACTTAGTAAAGCGCCTCAAGAATGGGAGGTGCCTCAACCTGTCCAACCTGTTAGAGCGCGACGAATACAACGTTACGCTGCCCCATCAGAACAGTCGACTACTGAATACAGTAGCAGTAGTGACAGTAATGAAAGTGACGATATGCAAGGGATTCAAGAAAAACACCCCTTAAACGTCAATCATTAAGAATAAAAGACAAAGACGAGGACATTCTTCTTCAGAAGAAGATGGTGTTCCATTAGCAGAATTAAGACAACAAGTACAACAGGTACGAGATTACAAGAGACGAATGAAGGAGCTACAAGCTCCTTCCGCTGATCAACTGCCATCACGGTTCATTGCTGGCGATCGAAATGATCAAGTAAATGATTCAACGATGGAAGTTGACCAATTGCAAATAACTGAAGAAAAAGGCCAAAGTAGTGAGCCTCAACCAAAACAGTCAAGTAAAGATATAACTGAGATGATCTCTTGTATACAAGCTGTGTTACAAGATCATAATAAGATTAAAGAACCAGGTGAGAAATTAGAATTAGGAGCAATTATGGTACCCTCTGCCTGGAGTACTAGTGATTAAATATTACCATAGGACTAATGATACCTAAAACGTAACACCTATGGTGCCACTCCTTAAGTTTGAGAGAGACGAGAGAAAGTGTAAAATGAGTAACAAAATTGTATTGACTTATGATTTGTTTGGAACGAAACTATGAGTGAACTCTTGTCAGCCTCGCGAACTGACTATGACTCTCTTGTAGTTGGATTAACTTTCTGACCTTTTACATCCGGAAATAAATCGTCAGAGTAAAAGTAATTGAATCGCGTATTACTCATTACGCTAACTCTTGCTTCCTTTCTCATTGTAGGAGCAAGATGTTGCGTTGGATGTTATTAGTTGGTCTTTTGACTATGACTACAATAAAAGATGGACATACTATTATTAGAAACAATGTGATTTTTAAGAAAGTGAAAGAAGTAAATATGGTAACTAGTGATTGGAGTACAATGTTTGTTTATGAGCTCCAGCCTTTTATACAATATGTGCGTAGACTTGATCGAAGTATGAAATATACTGATGGTTTGTATAATGCTACAACCATAGCTTTTCGACGAACTTTTGTCGAAATAAATGGTGAAAACTCTACTCTTGCCATTGCAATACAATCTATCATAACGGATATACACCAGGAGATCAGATACCTAAATAATCGTGTTAAACGAATAAAAGAGGATCTGAACGATTACCGCAGATTACATGGCCACACAATAAACTCGTCTCGGAAGAAACGAGGTTTGTTCGACTTTGTAGGTGAAGTATTGAGTTTTCTCTTTGGAACTGTATCCCAGTCAGATTTAGATGGGATAACAGAAAATTTAAGACGTGTAAGTACTAATCAAGCAATGATTCAACATATTCAAAAACAAAGTTTAACCTTCATTAAGATGAATCATGAAGCGATTCTGAAAAATAGAGAATTTATGTTAAATATGTCGCGCGAATTGATGTTATTTCAAGGTCGAGTAAATCAAGTAGTTCAGAATCATGAAGATCGAATATTATATATTGAACATTTCACTCATGCTTATCATCAGCTTGAGTTTGTAATGAGTCGATTGGAATCAATGATAATCGCCGCAGAAACCACTCTGTGGGGATTACATGATCAAATGGATATCCTAGCCGATAGGAAGTTATCACCGAAAATAGTGGATCCTTCACTATTGACCTCGATATTAATGAGTATTCAAGTTCAATTAGATGATAAGTCCATGTTGCCACTAGATCTGACAACAGAATTATGGCAATATTATCATTTGCTTACGACGGCTGCCATTTATGATGACGATAAATTGGTGATCTTTATGAAGATCCCCTTACGTAATTCGAACTTACAATTTGAAGTGTTCATGGTGCAGGCTTTGCCTGTACCCTTTGTCAATGTAACTAAGAATGCGTCGCGAGTTGCAAATAAATTAGTAGCAATATATACTCTTGAATCTGACATACTAATTATTAATAAAGAAAGGACGAAGTATGTCCCAGAAATAGGACATGACCAATGTGTAGATAACAATAAGTTGTTTTGTCCTTTAGTAGGTGCCGTACGAACGATACATACAACGACAAGTTGTATGTTAGCTTTGTTTTTAAACATGAAATTAGAAATTCCAAACTTATGTCAAACGGAAGTTCGATTGAATATCGACCTCCCGTTCAGTACTAGAATCGATGAAGGAATGTGGTACATCACGACAGATGTCCCACTACGATTCTCAATTACGTGTCCGAAACAAAGAAATCCGAAACCGAAACGGATTCTTCCGCCAATTGGAATTTTGGAATTAAAACCGTTATGTATGGCATCAAGCGGTCAATTAATGTTACCGAGTTATTTCCATAAAAGGGATAATACTACTTTTCGGATAGTTACCAAGACAGTGTTACCAAATTTCTCGTTGTTACAACGACAGATGTGGAAACCTGTCATAGAGAGGGTGAACATATCGACGTTTACGATACCGAAAGGAATAGATCACTTGGATGACTTACCCATGGATGACTTAATTCATGAACTTGACTCGCTAAATTTACAAATGACGGACTCATTTGAAGTCCCTAAGTGGGCTTATGCTCTCGCGACCGTTGCATTAATAATAGGATTATATCTGCTTTGGAAGTGCTATCGAGCCGATAGACACAAACAGATATACAAATGGTTAAGAAACCGTAAAAGTAAACCGACTTTTTCTGCTGTTGATGATAGTGAAATGTCTAATTTTGCATTTGCCGATGATGAAATCTATACTAGTATGGGACCTAGACCACAGCCTTCAGCTCCTGCTGATCCAACTGGAGCACAACAACAACAACCTCCTAAGAGCATTAGAGACATGATGAGAAAAGCTGTTCAAAACTTTAGACCTTCTCCTCAACCTAATAGGAAATCAATATATCCCCGTGTACAACATGACGTGGATTCTGCCAATGTCCACATAACTATGTTTGATATAGACAAAGAAACTGAAAAACAGTAGTTCACACACTGTGTGTTTTTGTTTCAGTGACCAGTGTACAAATGGCAGAATCTGATTCTAGTGTTGACAGTGGGCTCGATGATTTCCCTGATTACCAGAGTTATTATAATGATCGTGACACTTTATATGATGATGAAACTTCAAGTACAGTTAGTACTGGAACTGACAGTAATAGTACTGTTTCACGAGAACTTTTTCAAGACACTAATTCATCTAGTATAAACATAAATATAAATAGCAATTCATCTGATAATAGTGTATCTGTATTGGCATCAATAGAAGAATCACCATCACCTTCTATAGCATCTTCCGACCTTTTGTCGACTCCTCCAAGTAGTGTTCAAACTCCTACTGACTCCATTTTACTATCTACACCGGAACGACTTCAACGACTTCCACCTTATTCGCCTACGGATACAGTGGAAACGTTAGTCCTTCCTCCAAGATTACCTGTTAGAACCCATGATGCAATTATTCATCGGGACCCCGAGAGCCAAGATGGACTCGGTGGATTTGTTTATGATATAACAATGAGATCACATACTTCTTCCAGTATGACCACACCTACAAGTGATTCTTTGCCTAGTGATTCTACCACTGTTCTGGACACTGATGTTGCAGAGTCAGGTATCAGTGTGATACAAAATGAACTTGCACGAGCTGATCTTGGATTAGACGTACACACCCCTCCTTTAAGTGATGTAGAAGCAAGACAAATTGCTCCATTATCTACTAATATTGTCTCAGAACCTATAATCGATATTCGACCGAGGCCGTGGGAGTGGGCAAGGAGCGAGTTTTTCAGAACACCTCGCCCATTGGCCTCTCCTCATGAATTTGATCGAGATATCATACGACCCAATACATATGAACAAGACTTTATGAAAGATACAGATCTCTTAGGCATTGAGGATGTATTTGGATGTCAATATTTTGATATGGATTTGAATATAGTATATATAGAGGTTGAGCGAGAGTTGATATATTATTATGACAGTGCTGTTGATACTCATTTAACTTTTGCAAATAGGTCTAGATATTTAGTGATATACAATTGCCCTGATTTACAATATCCAAAAATCAACGAGCAGGGTGAGGTAAGTGAACCTCTACGGTATTATAGTCACCGGGTGGCTACTACCAGTAGTGTACATCATAGATTTCATATGCGAAGAAATGTAGCAGAGTTTACTCCCTTCTGTGCAAGATATCGTGACTTTAGTCGTCGTAGACGAGCACGATATCACTCAGATGGCCAACCAAGGAGTTTTCAACCCTTTGTTGTCTATCGTCAATACCACCCAGATTATATTGGACATTTCACAGGGTCAACGTTTGATTATCGAACAGGCCCAAATACTGTGTATCGGCATTATCAGATGCCAACACAAAATGAAAACCTTCAGAGTGAAGATTGAGAAGTGTAAACTTTAATAAGCAACAACAAACAGAAAAGTCTACGTAGACTACTACATATATATAAGATTTTCATGAATCTGGTTTCCCAATTTATGTATAATCCTTCATTGGAAACCTGATCCATGACGATAACGGGTCGTCTGTGTTTGTCTTGTTTACTAGTGAAAAATTTCCCAAAGTTAGTAATTCTGCACTGCAGTGTAACAGTTTTTATAAAATCGGAGTTCCTGGAGTGTATTAGATAAGTTACACACAGGACTCCAGTATCAAGGCAAACAAATTTGAATGTTGGTGGAAAGAGTGTTGATTGAGTGCACCAAGTTACAGACGAACCCAGGGGAGCGAATTATCAGTGTAAATTTTAGTGTATAAACATAATACTATTGGTAACATAGTGGTTTCTTTTAAATATAGTTATATTCTATTTTATATTTGATTAAATTTTCTTGTTGGTATGGCTTCAGCAACTACTTTGGAATTCGAAGAATTTGCCGAAGAACAGGCAATGTACGATTTACATCAACGCGAAGCCTACCAACATGCTGTAACTCCTTGCCATACTTATGAGGAACGGGCAAGATTTGAAGAACATAAACGCGCAGCTTTTCATCGAGCTGCGGCTCCCTGTCATGGTCATTCTCTATATTTTCCAAAAGATTTATGGCGACGTCGCCGTTTAAGGTATATTCGTATTTGGAACACGAGACATTATAATCCTGCCAATGGCCAGACAGAGATAATGCAACACCAACTTGGCTATCGTTTTTATCTCTCTGAGGAAAGAAAAGTAATATTTCCCCATCTCTTGTATCTTCCAGAGTTTTCCGTCGAAGGTGAACCCCATGACGTCACTGGTCCCGGTCCTGACGAGGTCATTCATTGTGTCACTGACCCCTGTTGGAATGGCCGATATTATGACCATGGGCGAAATCAATTGGATGCTGAACTGGACCTAATAGCCAATCCTGGCTTGGTCCGTCCATTCAGGAGTCATGAGGTCTTCCCTGGTAGTAGATATCCCGCCAGTGAAGATGCTGATGATTCATTTGGATTTTATCAGCACCAAATGCACCCTGCACGATTCTTTCCTCCTGGCAATGTACAGAAAACTTATGAATTGGAGAAACAGCAAAAGCAGTATCGGCTCCTTCGTGAAGCTTTAATCCGACACGAGGGAAGACGATTACAACGTTTTAGTTTACGCAGCCAAATTATTAAATATAATGAGACGCAGGAGGTACAAACTCATTATAAGGGTCTTGGAGACCCTTGCTGCATCTGCTTAGCGGAAATTTCAAAAACTTGGCAGGATTTATTTGAATGTGGCCAATGTAAGCAGCAAATCCACTACTCTTGTGGTATTGCATGGGCCAGATCAAAAGCTGGTGCTCCTGAGCCAGCTTCTTGCCCGCACTGCCGTACACCCATGAGGTGGGGTATCGGTAACGAGCCGAAGCTTCCAGTACCGGCTGAAATGGATCCACATCAGTTTTGAGTTGCGTATGACATGACAGAAGTTAAAAAGGCGACCTCTACAGCTGCGTGCCGTCGGGCACTGTTGTCATCTTTGGATATTATTCTATAATATTTTTCTTGCGCAAACAACAAAGTATCTAAGTAAAATAAACGAAAAAGTTATTGTCAAAATTATATAGTGACATTCTAGACGTGACTCCTAGTTTCGTCACTATCGACAACAGATTAAAAACTAACGAAGAACCGTTAACGGGGAAAGTAGAATTGTTCATACGGCACAGCTGTAGCATAGTGTAAAATAGTTTTTAAGGTTTGAAATTATTTCTTATTTTCCAGTTTTAGAGTATAGTCAGTCACATTTAATTTGTTAATTTGGTTATTGCACTTGATATTTAATTGTTGTAGTCAGTTTCTTTTATCTTTTATAAGTTGAGAAACACGTTTTTAGTTAGTTGACAAGTATATTGAATCCTTGAAAAATGGCCACGGCATATGCCTACCGTAAAGTTAACCCAACTTCGGAAGATTTTCTTCCGGAGCAACTAGAGTATTGGACACAGAGATTTCGTATACCTGTACCTATGATCTTTCACAACGGAGCTTCCGCTTTTCAGCGCAAAATCCGTGTGTGGGATATGGTCCAGTTAAACGAAGTCACCGGTCACTTAGAATTGATTCAAACTCAAGTTTTATACCGGTATTGTCTTCATACAACGGAAGTAGGACGCGAACTGGTGATGCCTCACATAGTGGTAATCGAACATGAGGCTCGATTAGCAACCCCTTGGGAGGCAGCACGATCAAGCCGTGTCAGTGTTATTCGCTATTGGAATGACCCACGGTGGGACGGAACTTATTATGATCAACGAATTCCTTATCAATCGGAGAATGGGATCGATCTATTCATCACATCGACTCCGGTCCGTCCATTTCGCCCAAGTGAATATAGTCAAATCTCCATACCCGATTTACCTCGCGAATACCGAATGATAATTGGTGAAACGTTCCATCATGTGCAGGTGGAACATACCTATGAATGGGAAAATGCACAATACAGTCATCAAGTCTTGCAATACTCGCTTGAAATGTATGCAAGCCTCCGAATCTTTCAAGCCAGACAAAATATAGTTGATGGAGATGGGAGACAATGTGCAATATGCTTGTTGGACATTGTTGGGCCCCGTGAAGCATATCGTTGTCCTCAATGTACTCAGATAGTACATCTCTACTGTGGGTTAACTTGGATGCAGCAAAAACAAAGTTGTCCTCTGTGTCGATTTGACCTCCTATGGGGAACTCCTTTGAAGAAGCATAGCTTTGATTTTACGATCCGTAATTATCAGTTTTTCCCCGCTAACAGAATCAGGTAGAGTTTATTGTTATTTTTCTTCTTTTCAGGAATTAAGAATGTAATACCTTAGGAGAAAAGGTGATTCCTGTTGTCTGGAGGCGTTCCGCTAATATTAGTCCGTAATTAGTCCGTAATAATTAATCCATGTAGTGCAGTTCTTCTCCCTAAAAACCGGTAGTGACTGATCCTGGTCATGGATTCCCGTCGCCGTGTTGACCATGATGCTGACAGCATCCTGGTCACCGCGGGTGATTGGTCATCCTGTTTTCCTGGATCCGGTCAGCTGGTGATCCTGGTCACTATCCTGATCACTATTGACAATTTTGGAATTCATCTGATCCAGACTCGAGCTCCGCTAAAAGTTTACCGGACCTCGCGTCTTGGTTGGGAGGATTGTAACGAAATGCCCTCCACGGAGCCCCTCCACGGAGCGCGTCGGGTTAACCTCCGTGGGGTGCGTCGGAGTCTTATGATTGCACTCGAGAATCTTGGTTCCCGAAGTGTTAATGTGTTAATCAGAGTGGCCAAGTCCTACTTGGTAATAATTCTCTGTTGTATAAACTTTAATAAGTAAACGCTGTTTCAAGCCCAAGTTATGTAATTTTATTCAATTCCTCGTATATTTGCATTGCATAATAACAGTGCAAACTGACCTACAGAAGCACTCTACGCACTTACTGTAAAAAGGTGTTTTTGACAGTATTTGCAATTATGATTGGCATATGAGCTAGTAAAAGCCTAACCTATAATAACCCCATCAGAATGCTTTTGACAGATTTTAGCATTGTATACTGACCCGACCTAACCTCAACACACCCAGTATCAGTTTCAGCTCTGAGAATTGTGCAATCTTGCACGTTCACAAGATGGCCGACTGGTTTTGCGGTTATACACCTATTAATTGCCAGCATCCTTTTAAATGCGAGAACGCATACTCTTAGCATAGGATACCCACCGGATGCCCTACTATTCCAGGATGGAAGTAAGGGGTTAAGAAATACCTCTCCGCCATCTTGGGGTATATGTGGTGTTTTGTGGTGTTTTATGACGTAAATTCTGCCGAGTAGACACGATTCAAGTCGTATTTAAGCCAACGGAATCACCCGAGACGGGGCTTCTCTCTGGTCTTCCGTATGTACAAGAAGTCACTCTCCTATTCTCGTGGAAGGACGCCGCCGAACGCTGCCAGGCCAGACAACATTTCCAGACACAGGACGCGATGAGAGCGATGCGATAGTTTCGACTTAGTCTCATTTCGTATCTGATATTTTCAAACATTTACCAGAGAGAGAATTTGTTTCAAGTTTAACTTGTAGGAACTTTACTTAGGGTTTAAATAAAAGTGTAGAAAACTGTAAGTACATTTTATGTGTTTTTGAATTCACCCTTTCGCTGCGGCTGCAGTATCAAGAATTGTTGCAGACTCTACAGAACTGGTTGCCTCTTAAGACTGAACACTTAAATTGTCCTGTGGCCATTTTTGCCACGATTATAGTCCGAACGAAAAACCACTAGACGATCATTTTTCCGGGGTACTTAACCCTGCTATGCCACAGTCACGCGAAGCTTTTTGACTGTGATCCCATCGACTCCACTGTCCAATCAAGCCCGCGTGGTACAGTGTGCCAACCCTAAATGTAATACGACACTAAATGTAATAAATTTATTACAGATGGGGTTGGAATGCAACTTGCATCTCAACACTAAATGTAATAAATTTATTACATTTAGCGTTGAGATGTAAGATGCATTCTAACCCTATTTGTAATAAATTTATTACATTTAGCGTTGAGCTGCAAGTTGCATTCCAACCCCATCTGTGATAAATTTATTACATTTAGTGTCGTATTACATTTAGGGTTGGAACAGTGCACCATTTGAAGTAATAGCGTGCTGAGTAAGTGCACTTTTTGTCCCTATCAAACTCAAACTGTCCCATTAGCGTAGCTCAGTTCATGTAGAAAAACCGCATACCCAGCATTTCTATACTGGTAAAAGAGATCATTAAAACCAGACCTAACCTCTACTGGGATAAATGAATATCTAATGATGTAAATAGATATTAACTTTCGACTACATATACAGAATGAAAAGAGTGGATTACTAAGTCGCAGCGCCATATATTCTTCACTCGAAAAGTATTTACAATTGTTCATAACAGCACAAGCAACTCCAGCAAACTTGCATCAAATAGACCACCGGGTGCAACTCGGTGGTCCATTTGATGAAAGTTTGCAGATGATTCTTGTGTTTTGTCTTCAGAAATGGTAAATAATTACAAAGTGAAAAATTGATCCCACATCGATGCATCCTTCACATATTTTCTATCTGTTTGATCGGTTCAGTTCGTGATTTCACTACCGACCTCACTAACAGCACATTATATTCCGCATTGCACGTCGCAAACGCTCTTGTGTATTTCAAACTACTTCATTCTTCTGTAATAAGGGACGCATTGACCAACGAGTATTTTTTACCCTAATTGTGACAGGGCTTATGGTTTCAACTTCAACTGTACAGTTTCCAAACAATTGAAAGGAATAACGAGTAAAAGTTAACAAAATATACATTTCCAGAATATTGATCGTTACCTTTCGGGGTCTGCCGGGCAGTCACATTCAACCCCTCTTTTACAAAGTTTCATTTTTTCCCAACATTCTTCAGCTCCTGCAAATTACTATTGACGAACACATCTCTTCAAGTGAGGGCGTCATGTATCTTCGTATCTGTGTATATAATTAAACGTAAGTCTTTTCTCTGAGGCTGTTTCAACATTTTGTCATTGTCGTAGAAATATTTCCGGTTTATACGGGCGGTGGTCGCCCCTCGCTGGTCATTTAACAGCAGAGCACCTGGACGAACTGCCCAAACGATAGTCACGTTTCGCATATCAACGACAAAACCCGATATTAAAAGACACTCTCGCTGCGCCTGTTTACGTTTGATTTGCCAATATTCCTGAGTTCGCGATGGAGAGGCAGATTAGCCAATGAACCACATGAATCTGTGAGAATCGTAGAATGGTCTCCAGCTTCTGAGTAAGGCTGTCAAACTGACGAGTCTGGTTGTATTTCCTTCATCAAAAAGGGCTGACAATGTTAACCCAATTACGCCATAAATGAGAAGAACTTCAGCAACACTTGTCATGTTTCGAACATTTCTACACGTTTTGGTGGAATAACGAAATTATTACACTAGTGAAGTCTAAAACATAATTGCGCTGGTAGCAAACCACTGGAGAAAATATGTGATTTGTTGGGCTCAAAAACGAATTAGAGTTGGCATCCAATCTGAAATTGAAAACTGTTTTTAACACTTTCGCTGCCGAAAGCGACTATTGTCACATATTTTATGATGATTATCTGTACGTTCTGGTATGCGTAGATCAAACATACCATCTGATTAATTGTTGGAAAAGGCTCAGAGAGCCCTTTCCAACAATTAATCAGATGATAGAGTTTCAATTATGTCATACATTTTATTAAACTTCCCCGCACACAGGCGTACAAAGAGGTCCTTCATATATGGCTAAAGTGAGCGTGGCAGTGAAAGGGTTTAACATATCAGACCAAGACAGCATAGGAAGAGATCATTTCCATATTTGGAGTAAACGAATGAATATATATTAACATAATATTAATTGCTCCAGCCACATATTCCTTGATCATCCATTCGCCTTTATTGAATTGGGAGCGAATATGATTACCTGGCCCTGGAGATCAGTCTCCTGTTTTCAAAGGGTTTAATTCATTTGAATCTGCCTATTCTGCACACAAATGAGAAGAAAAGAGAAGAAAACACACAACAAAACAACCAAACGTGAATTTGACCTTGCCGTTTGAAAGCAAACCGACCTTCGCGGATTTCACCAAACACGTAAAAAGTCTCACTGGCACATTGACCGTTGCATGACGGGATAACATCCGATAACGTGGTGACGTAAGGGAACACAGAATCAAGTATTCAGCAAAATCTTCAAACTTGAATTAATTGGGAAACTGGCACGGATGAGCGCGTCTATATTGGAATAATCGTTGACTAAATTTGATGAAAAATTCATTTCTCATGTCAATTCAATTGACTTGTGAAACAAATAAAAAAAATCGAAACCTTTGTGCACTGTGTCGACTCATCATTGGAAGAGACTTACAGGAAAGTTAGCTCCCCTTTCGAACGTTGTCAGTAAATTTAATACTTAGGGTAAGGAAATTTCAAATAAAAATTGAAATTTCGAAATGTTATCGAAATTGTATCATCGATATGCGCATCTTTTCACAAACTTCATACATTTTCTTGTACAGTAGTATAAAAATACAGAAGCTGGCCTTCTAAATTTTTCCCCCAATCAGTTTGAACGTTCGACTATTATTCTCTATGTTAACTCATTTAACCCTTTACCCAACGCAGACGATATCAAAATTTATTATTTTAAATATAATTGTTTTCAAATTTTTCAAAAATTTTTAACAAAACCATATCATGTGACCCCTCGTTGGAACGAGCTTGACGAGCTCGTTCCAACGAGGGGTCACATGATATGGTTTTGTTGAATTTTTTTGAAAACTAATATTTTTTTCAACTACTGAATTTGCATTTTACGGAGGTGGATGCGGACGATTCGTTGGGTAAAGGGTTAAAAACAAGAAAACGGCGCTTTCACTATCTTTTGGTATTCTGTAACTTGCATGAGGGGGCGCGGTGGCTCAGTTGGTAGAGGTGCAGGCTGCAAGCCGAGAGGTCCTCGGTTCGAATCCCACCTGCGGCAACCGCGTTGTGTCCTTGGGCAAAGCACTTCACCCCCATTGTCCACGTTGGGGCACGTTGACGCTGTGTACTAAGGCGTACTGCACGTCGATGGTGCACCTGTCTTCAACCAATGCTAACCCTGCTTGTGTGGAGTTAGTATGTTGGGGGCTGACAGTTGCTCGCCGCTGCTCGGTGGTTCTCTCCGGGTACTCCGGCTTCCTCCACCGTAAAACTGTCGTGGTCATGATTAGCCGTTGTGCAGAAATATGTGACCTTAAACACCAATAAATAAATAAATATCTGTAACTTGCATTCATTATATCAACAGTATACGCATCGTGACATATAATATAGACACTGTCAATTCCATTAAAAAATAGTCTAGGAGGTAAGATTAGAAAATTTCATTTCCAGGAAGAATAAAAACCTGCAAATAACTGTAAAAACACATTCGCTAAACAAAGAGACAAAGAGGACAGTTACGTAATTGCTTCTAATTAGCTTGCCATAAAAATCCAAATTTCATTTTGTAACTTTTAATAAACGAAAACAACAGACAACACCGAGAGCTGTATGTTGTTATCGTTTATTAAAAACAACGAAAGGAAACTTCGCTTATTTCCTTTTGATGTCATAGGTCCTAGGGGCGTTTGGCCATCCCCTACTAGGCGGGTCCTCGGGTGACGGATAGACGACGGCCTGCTCAGTTGGGCAGGTTGCTGATTTCAAATTAGCAGGTTTGCTCGACTGAGCTGGTCTGCTGCGGAATATACAAATACGCAGCCCCAAACCAAAATGGTTCTATCCTGTTTTTAACATCCAGGAGACAATTTGCACCTTGTTCTCCCGTGAGTTGCGTTCCGAAGTCCCCGGATGAAGGAATCCTGACAGTTAACTGGTTGAGTGCTGGAAGCCACTATCATGGCTTTCAAGAAACATGAGGGTACCATAGTAAAGTCTTCATATTCTTTACACAAATTTCCTATTCAGTCATAAGCAAATACAATTGTGTTCATATAGATTTGCATTATTAAAAATTATTGGAGAGTGCCTTAAGGCACTCTCCAATAATTTTTAATAATGCAAATCTATATGAACAAATTCCAACTTCCAAAAATAATCTAGCACTCAACCAGTTAAGGACACAGTGGCACCGGTTAGGGCAGTCTCCATTTTGGAGATACCTGTTCAATACACTGCTTCGGTCCTAACCTCGGGAGTAGACGGACAGTCGGACGACCCGTTCTGGCCAATTGGGTGCCCTCAAAAAGGGTGTCACGTCGGGGGGGGGGGGGGCAATTTGTGGTCATTGAATGGGTTATAAGAAAGCTACCGGTGCTATTTCGCTCATACACCCTCCATCTTATTCTCCAACCAAATATGGGTAAAACAAACAAAAATAATATAATACAGTGGAATTATCGAGGTTGTAGAGCAAATTTTAATGAACTGGGTCTTCTAAGCCAAAAATATAGACCTGCTGCTTTTTGCCTGCAGGTAACTCTTTTAAAGAAATCTGAAACTCAAGATTATTCAGCTTTTAAGCTGCACAAGTCCATTAGAATATGTTCAATTTACATTTCATCAACAATGACACGTCAGCTGCATGACCTTGAGCAACTGGATCACCAGCTTCCAACTCCATATACTTTGTTGGGGGATTTTAATGCACATAGCCCTTTTGGGTGGTGGTGCTTCCTGTAGCAAAGAAGACACCAAAGGCGAAACAGTGGAAGTAGACTTGTGTTTGTTTAATGATGGGTCTGACACTTATCTGCATCCCGCATCTGGTTCGTACATATCAATTGAACACTTTCAATTGCATGCCCTTCTATCTTCCTCGATGTTTCGTGGAAGGTAGAGGATGACTTGTGCGGGAGTGACCACATCCCAATTGGTTGGAGAGTGTGGTTCCGGCGGACGATGAGAGGGTGCCCCAGTGGAACTTTAAACAGTCTGACCGGCATACTTTCTCATCGCTCTGTTCTGAACGCCTGACACGGGAAAACTTTGAGGAAAGTACTGACCAAGTAGACCATTTCACTACAGAGTTACTCGACATTACAAATACAGTTATTCTTAAAGCCTTGGCAAATCCAAAACATTTCACGAAACCATGTATTAAAGATCGTAAGAAGACGGAACGGGAATTTAATAAGTCACCAACAACAGATAATTTAGATAAACGTCGTGTAAATCGGAAAAATAGCAGACGACTTATAAAACACAAAACGAAAAGTTCTTGGGAAACTTATGTTTCTAAACTAAATCAACATACACCCATCAATAAAATTTGGAAAATGATTAAAAAAGAATTAAAACTAATGAAACAAACTCAACTGTGCAACACCCGGAAGATAACAACACACCACTTACATCAAAAAAAAAGAAACTTCAAACAAATCGGCCTTCACATTTTTTAAACATTCGTCGTCTGAAAATTGTAATCCAGAATTCGCTAAAATGAAAAAAAACAGCAGGAAAAACAAAAAAGTAAATTTACCTCTAACAATTTAGAGGATTACAACGAACCTTTCTCTTTGGAAGAGTTTCCACCTTCCTGGCGTAAAGCAAAAATAATTCCCATTCCAAAGTCTAATAAAGATCACAGCAACCCAAGTAATTACAAGCCTATCGCCTTAACAAGCAGGCCTGAAAATAAGGCGTCTGACATTTGCAGAATGAGGTCCCCAGAGGGTGAATTTGATCATGCTATCCCATACAGTTGGCCAATTTATCCTATAGGTACCTCATTCTGTTTAGTTTTGAGACCCTGATTCAGATTGAGGTTCAGATGTCAGTCTGCTTATTTTCTGGCTTGTTAACAAGTCATCTGTGTAAAACCATGGAAAGGATGATCGATGATCTACATGTCTGGTTTCTGGAATCGAACAATCTACTTGCAAATGTTCACTGTAGGTCATTTGGTTAGAATAAAAACGTTTGTAAGAAATACCTTTGCCACAAAAGAACATGTAGTCGCCATGTTCTTTGACTTGGAAAAGGCATATGATAGAACGTGGACGTATGGGATTTAAAAAAAATCTTTTTAACATGGGGTTGAGAGGGCTAATGCCTCTTTTTATAGAAAATTTAAAAAAAACCCGCCAATTTCAGGTTCGTGTTGGGTCTACGTTATCTGATCCTCACGAACAAGAATTGGGGGTTGCTCAGGGTTGTATTTTATCTGTTACCATTTTCTCAGTGAAAATCAACCGCATTATTGATGCAATTGAGCATGTGGGGGATTGCATGAAGATGACTTATTAATCTGCAGAAGCAAAAGTATGAATACTACAGAGCACAAACGTCAGCTGTTCTTAAATAGAATTCAAACATGGGCCATAAAAATGGTTTTGGGTTCTCAAAGACAAAAACGAATTGTGTACGTTGTTGTAAATTCGGAAACATTACCTCCATCCGGAGTTGAAAACGGATGGGAGTCCCATTAAAGTTGTTAAGGAAGTGAAATTCTTAGGTTTGTTGTTTGACAACAAACTGAATTTTACTTCTCACATAAAACAACTAAAGGTGAAATGTAAAAGACTGCGGAACCTTCTTACGGTGGTTGGTAGCACTGACTGGGGTGATTGGGGTGCTGATCGAAACGCATTGCTCCTTACTCCATCTGTATAGATCACTTGTTAAATAAAATTTTGAATTCGGTTGTGTGGTTTACGGTTCTGCGAGAAAATCATACCTTCAACCACTTGATGCAATTCATAATAGTGGAATAAGAATTAGCCTGGACGCATTTAGAGCGTCATCAATAGATTCGATGCCTGTTGAAGCAGAGTAGCCTCCACCTGGGAAACGCCGAATTAAACTGTCTTTGCAGTGTGTATCTAAACTTTTAGACAATCCATCAAATTCTGCTTATAGTTGTGTTTCGGACCCTCAAAATGTTGAATTTTTCAACAGACACCAGAAACATATTCCTCCTTCAGACATTAGAATTAAGCCCCATATAGAGTCCGCCACGCGTGAACGCTTTGAAACCACGCTTGAACGCTTTGAAACCGCAAACCACATACAGTACGTGGAGAGTGTATTATCACTAAATCACCCGCAGAGTAGAGATTCCACCCGAGAAATAATTGCAAATTTGTGGCAAAGCATAACCAGCACCAGCAAGGTTTCAGCCAATGGACCTCCGGGTTAAACCCGGAGGTCGATTGGCTGAAACATTGCTTGTGTTTTTGTCGATATGTACAAAATTTGAAAGTTATAGCTTGGGTGATAACTCCACTCCGCGGGTGATTTAGTTAAAATCCACTCTCCACGTACTGTACTCCTCCTTGACATCTTAAAAAACCTACTGTTATTTTGGACCTTGCTTCTATCAAAAAGTCTGAGACAAATTCTTTGGAGTTTAAACAAAAATATGCTGAGATAAGGTCAATGTATAGTGCAAAAACAATGATCTATACAGATGGATGTAAAGATGGTGACAAAGTACTATCACCTGTTGTTACTGGTGATCAGATCATCGGAATCAGAATACCAAACAAAAGTTTACAGCTTGCGGGTGAACACATCTTGAATGTACAGGAAAGGAAGCCGATTATTTTTTTCCGATTCTCTTTCCTCTTTGCTAGCTTTACTCAAACCCAAGTTGAAGAACCCTCTCATTTGGAACTTCGTAAGAAGTTGACTACTCTCATATCCGACTGATATGATATCGTGTTTTGCTGGTTAACAGGACACGTTGGTATCTCCGGTAACACCAGGGCAGACAGTGCGGCAAAACAGGCCTTAACTAAGTCTCTCACTGATTTTAAAATTGCTTTCAGTGATTTGAAACCACATATCAGTAAATACATCAAATTTTTGTGGCAGGCGGTATGGGGTGGAGCGACAAAGAACAAGGTCCATCGTTTCGGAACTGCTATTACTGATAAATATCCGTCTAGTAACCGTTGTGGGAAAGATCACGTCATTCTGAGACGACGTCATATCGGTCATACAAGACTAACGCATTTCTTTTTGTTAGAGGGTAATATGCGACCTGAATGTGTTCCTTGTCAGCAGGCGTTGACAGTGGAACACATTCTTTTACATTGTAATGATTTTAATCATGTTAGGGGGCAGTATTTCACTGCAGGATCTCTGAGAGATCTTTTTTATCATACGAACCCGCACACAATTATTTCATTTTTGAAAGCAATCAACCTTTTTAGTAAATTTTAAAATTGTTTTTTTAAACTAGACTCATGTCTAAATATCATCAGGTTCATTTATACGTTATCACTTTTCTTGTATCATCACCCACTTCTGTTCAGACAACTCTTGTCTTTGCGACATTTCTGTTGTAATTACTTCATATTTTTTATTCATTCTTCATAACTGACATTTTAATTTCTATCGTTTTCTCGCCACGATATAGTTTTAGCTGCTGATGAGGCGTTAAACACAAATGAATAAATAAATAAATAAATAAATAAATAAATAAATAAATAAATAAATACACTTCATCCAATATTTTATATAACTTCGTCAAACTGCCGTCATGCTCGGAAGTTTACTTCCTTCTAAGCGGCTTTCATTTTTGACTAATAGTAAAAAATGAAAGCCGCTTAGAAGGAAGTAAACTTCCGAGCATGACGGCAATTTGACGAAGTAAATAAATAAATAAATAAATAAATAAATAAATATATAAATAAATAAATAAATAAATAAATAAATAAGAGTCATAGGTGTTTTCCAACAATTGCATGCTTCTTAATTGGAACTTCCTCGCCCATCTAATAATTTCAGGGGAGATAACTTCATCGAAAGTCGAATTTCATGACGATATAAATCAGGGATGAATATAATAATATTATATCTCACGTGACTTCCTTGCATTCTGATTGGCTGAAAGATGAAACCCTACTTCGTGTAGTTTCCATCCACAGAACTGACCAGGCACTCCCTTATAAAAAAGTACCATGGTAAACCATAGTAAATCCCAAAATACCCTGGTAATACCATGGTATTACTAGGGTATTTTGGGATTTACCATGGTTTACCATGGTTCTTTTTTATAAGGGCTACACCCAGGCACAACACGTTTTCTATTTTTAGCACACTACTATATCAGTTTTCTTTTCATACTGGGCGAGTAAAACTGATCAGGCTAAATTTAAAAATCGATTCACAGAGGCACAACATCCACAAAACGACCCGGAAAGAAATCTTTGTAGAAAAATGTATCGCTTTTCCATTGTTGAAGTCACATTTTTCGAGGCGTTCATTTTATTCCTTGAGAAGATGATCCATATCTCGTTTCGAAGAGAATGATCCATACCTGGGTCCAACTTTCATGAGAACGCGTCCGGATATGAACAATCGTTTGTTTCGCTGTTCATATTATTTCGCTATTTAATTGTATGTTTTGGGCAGTAAACGAATAAATAATGGAATTCAATTGAATCTTCGGAGTTTGTATCCCGTGCTGACCCATTCGGTAATGTATATGTGTGACAAATGTGTGGAAATTATCAAACTGCGTTGTCAAATTTCGAAAATTTTAGTTTTCATTCGCGAGTTGCGCGATTCTAGAATACACAGTTCCGTTTGGGGGAAATGTTTTGTTTACCCCTTCCGACCGATTCAAAATCTGTCTTCTGCTCATATCAATAATCCAAGTTAGCCGTGTTTTGGAAGAAGAAAATGTTTTTTAAAATCTACATGGTATTTTTTTTCTATGTAACGCTGGTTGGTAGGGCTGCTACCTTGGTAATAGATTAACAAATCGGACAGATGTTTTTTCTAGATGGGTGTTCGATATAATATAAGGATTAGTGCATGGCTTGGAGTTAACTACGCCCATATAGTGCCCAGTGAGGTGGTGTAGTTCCCTCCGCTTCGCGGCGGGAACTACACCACCTCACTGGGTACTATATGGGCGTAGTTAACTCCAAGCCATGCACTATTCCTTAAATATGACCTGAGGGATTGTGGCGTAGTGGTTACGACAATGGAATTCAAATCGAAATGTCCACAGTTGGGTCCCTGCCATGGGGTAAGTGCGTTGTATCCTTGAGCAAGACACCTATTTCCGAGTGCACACGCGGGGTTCACGGTAGCACTGTGCACTAAGGCGTACTGCACCCCGATGTTGCACTTGTCTTCAACGAATGCTAACCCTGCCTGTGTGGAGTTAGTACGTTGGGGAGTCTGCAAGTTGATTGCCGCTGCTCGGTGGTTCTCTCTGGATACTCAGGCTTCCTCCACCCGTGAAACTGTCGAACACGAGGCGACCCTGGCTATCGATAGTGTTGTTAAACCTCAATAAATAACTTATACATAAATAAATAAAGTTTGTCACGGACTGTGTTTTATCCCATGATGCATCGGATGTTTACAAGCATTAGTTTATTATCGTCGTTTGTATCATTACATTTGTTTCATGAGTTGTATTTTTCATTCATTTTCGATTAAACAGCCAAAGTTTATTTCCATATCGAATTGTCCACAAAGTAGTAGAATAAGGGAAGTAACTCTAAATCAATGTATAGGTTGACGAAGTGGCGTTCATGTGAATGATATTATACTATTTTTTCGGCGCAGTTTCTGAAATGACCTGAGAGAGCTTGTGACACGCCTACTAGATTATCCACAGTAGTAATGGGGAGGGGTATGGCGAACTGTTGATTTAACACTGAAATTCCCATAGACGATCCTGGATGTACTATGGCGAATTCGCCATGGTGCATCCAGGGTCGTCTATGGGAATTTCAGTGTTAAATTAAAAGTTCGCCATACCACCCCGCCCCCACCCCCATTGCAACTATCCATAGTTTATAGGTCGTATATCAGTATATAAGCTTATTCTTTTGATGTGTTTCTATGACACCAATGCATGCGTCATATTGGCTAAGTTCTTTTAACTTGTAAAGATAACACTTTATATTTCCCAACTGAAGGTGAAGTTTTCTTTTATTGATGTCCTAATCACACACATAACCGATTATGGAAAAACGTTTAATTTTACATAAGTGCATCACGTGACAAATCGTGTTTTTATTCACTATGTTACCCGGGGCTATAGAAGCATAGTGCCCTGAGTCTTGCAAAATAATAGTGCATCCATGCATAGTGATCTACATTTATAGTGTCCTGTATACAATCATTCAGATGGGATTCGCCTTGTTTTGTAGCAAACGACAATATGACGGAAACAAAAAAATAACGAGTGCCTCAGATTCGCAAATGAAGATGTTTGAATTTTCTTATCACAGATAAGAGACGGAATTTATTTATTTATTTATTGGTGTTTAAAGTCACATACTTATGCACAATGGCTAATCATGACTGTGACAGTTTTATGGGTGGAGGAAGCCGGATTACCCAGAAAGAACCACCGAACAACGACGAGCAGCTGCCAGCTCCCCAACATCGTAACTCCGCACTGCAGCACAGACAGGGTTAGATTGGTCTAAGACATGCGCACGATCGGTGTGCAGTACGCCTTAGTACACGGCGTCATCGTGCCCCCATGTGGACAATCGGGGTTAAGTGCCTTGCCCAAGGACACAACGCGGGAGTCCGAATCGATCGCTCAGACGGTCACTCATTCGAGGACTAACCGGGCTCGACATTGCCTAACTTCGGTGAATAAGAGACGGAAGATAGATACTTTGATAAAATATGAGTTAAAACTCTTCGCCAGTTGTGTTCAGACAGAGAAACATGCAGTATTTCAAACGTATTGGATAACGGTGGCTCATTGATTACGGCATTGGACTTCAAACCGAAAGGTCCACGGTTCGATTCTCTCCAGGGGCAACTGCATTCTGTCCTTGAGTAAAATACTTAATCCAGACTACCCAAGTGGGGGCACGGTGGCGCTGTGTACTAAGACGTACTGCACATTGACGTTGAACTTGTCTTCAACCAATGCTAAGCCTGCTTGTGCTGAGTTAGTATGTTGGGGAGCTTAAGAATTGTTCGATGGTTCTCCGTGGGTACTCCGGCTTCCTCCACCCGTTGAACTGTCCAACCCTGGCTGTCGAAAGTGTTGTTAAACCCAAATAAATAAATAAATAAATTAAATAAATAAATAAATAAATAAATAAATAAATAAATAAATAAATAAATAGAAGTCGCGATGATGAGTTGTAGTTTCCTCCCTGTTTCGTTTTATGGATTATTGAAATGAGTGGACTATGATCATAGATCTTTGGACTGCTGGACGCTCATTTGCCACATACAGAAAAGTATCAAAGCTTCTCATCTCCCTATCTTGTGGTGGGGGCGCAATTGTTGATATAAATATACAGCCCATCAAAGCAACTTAATTTTCTCGGAAGGTTCTCCAAGTCATCGCAATTCACAATCGCGCTTTAACCCTTTACCTAACGTAACGGAAAAAACCGGCCAGCGCTATTCTCAAAAATCGCCAATTTATTTTCATTATTTTTTTCATTTTTTGTCTCAAAAACATAGGTTATGACCCCTCGTTGGAACGAGCTCGTTCCAACGAGGGGTCATAACCTAAGTTTTTGAGACAAAAAATGAAACAAATTAGTTATTCAAGAATTATTTTTGTAAGTGTCGTCTGCTTTTCAGGTTAGGTAAAGGGTTAATGAAAACACTTTGATGTTTGCGGAAAATTAATTGTGGATGATATGCGTACATTTTTTTGTGGTAATGCAAACTGAATATTTACAAAATATTATCATTTCGTTATTCCTGTACCTATAATGGAAAGTTGATACTGTCTTACAAGTTTTCATGCAAGATAACCACCATGGTGCTTGGTGAAGTGAGAGTTATTGCCCTGTGACTACAGTCACAGCGTAACAACTTTCACGTTAGCAAACGTCACAATGGGAGGGGGTACAGCGTTAATTTATTTGACGCATCCTTGAAGAGGGTACATTGAGCTGAAACATTTTTCACTGATGTTCCATCAATCTACTCGTATAGAGATGAGTGGGCATGGTGTGTTAAACTTATTAATGCCTCCCATTGTGGGTACTGTAGTCACAGCGCAACAACTCTCACTTCAACAAACGCCACAATAGGAGGAGATACAACGTTCATTCAAGTGATTCACTGTTAATATTAATCCAAACGTTTATTGTAGGGCGGCATTTCAATTCAATTTTGGAGATACAGCGTTCATTGATTTGACGCAACCTTGAAGAGGGCAGATTGAGTTGAAACGTTTATCACTGGTGTTCCATCAATCTAGTCGTATAGAGATGAGTGGATGTGATGTGTTAAATTTATTAATGCCCCCCCCCCCCCCTCCCCACCCCAAATGGGGGTACTGTGCTCTCATAGTGTTGCTGGAGCTTCCCCGGCAACACCATGAGAGCATAGTGCCTTCAAAAGAAGACTTTACTAAATAGTATGATTTGGGGGAATGTTATGCTTTATTATCGGTCAAATGAGAATGATTGGCAGTCAGATATATCATTAGCGGACCAAGATTGAGAGGGACGCCAATAATATGGAGGGCTACTAAACATTCTTGGAGTGCAGGTAATACAACGTAACAACCCTAATTGTTACTTCTATTATTACCCCATTTCAGAATGTTGACACGTTTATTAGGCCACGATTAATATTATGCTAAATTAGCATTTAACATTCAAGTGACTCGCTGTTAAGATTAATCCAAACGTTTATTGTAGGGCCGCAATTCAATTTTGGAGATTTGGTTGGTCCTGGCCCTACGTAGACTGAGTCGATATACACAGCGACTGTCTAAAATAAAAATCAATTACTGTGTGTATTGTGCTTGCCAATATCTATCGAGAAGGCATGCACCTTGGTTCAAGTAGACACCGTCTACAAATCTTTGAACGAAAAACAACGTGACGATTGTGAAATTGATTTTAATTATTGGGTGGAAGCCCGGCCTGTTATGTAGTTTTAACGTCTACAAACTCATGATAGTGTATAGTGTTCAACCGATGATCGGAACCGGCCACCACAATCGGACGATTATGGGCAATCGGATGACAACGGAAACGGCTCCTGGAACATCGGTTCAACCGATTGTTGCCAAGCAATTTGTGATTTTTCTGAATCGCATTTTATTATCTTCTGCAAATGTTCAATTGTTAATGTAAAATGATGTCGATGATACCATTCAATAAAGTTGTGAAACAACCACAATGTGTATTCTTAATCTCTCTCGACGCCCCTTTACGGGATATACGTGTTAAACGACATGTAAAGCTTATAACTGAGCACACTTGCAGCAATCGCCAGTTCATACCGGAAAAGTGAAGGATGCACTCCATTGACTCAGGTCGCAGTAAAATTACCAGTCGCGCGCACTTGGGCAAGTGTGCGCGACTGCTAATTTTACTGGGACCCCAGTCAACGAAGTTTAACACTTTGAAAAATGTTCAGTTTAATGTAGTTCTTTCGAGCCTCGACTTGTCTTGTAGTGCACGGTATTACAATCGGAATCGGCATCAGAATCGGCCGATTGTGGGCTCAAATAACCGGTAATCGGTCAGCGACCATTTTTGGTAATCGGTTGGACACTAATAGTGTATTAGTACGCTGCTGGAAAATAGTAGATTTGTTTGTTTATGGGGTTTAACGACACTTTCGACAGCCAGGGTCACCTCGTGTCGGAAAGTTTTACGGGTGGAGGAAGCCGGAGAGAACTACCGAACAACGGCGAGCAACTGTCAGACTCCCCAACGTACTAACTCCACACACGCAGGATTAGCATTGGTTGAAGACAGGTGCACCAACGACGTGCATTACGCCTTAGTTATTAGCGCCACCGTGCCCCCATGTGGGCAATCGGGATTAACCCTTTACCCAACGAATCGCCCGCATCCGCCAGCGTAATATGCAAATTCAGCAGTTGAAAAAATATTATTTTTAAAAAAAAATTCAACAAAACCATATCATGTGACCCCTCGTTGGAACGAGCTCGTTCCAACGAGGGGTCACATGATATGGTTTTGTTGAAATCTTTTGAAAAATTTTAAAAAATGATATTTAAAATAATAAATTTTGATATCGTCTGTGTTGGGTAAAGGGTTAAGTGCCTTATCCACGGACACAACGCAGTTAACCCTGGCGGGGATCAAACCGTGGACCTCTCGGTTTGTAGTCCAATGTCGTAACCAATGATCCCTGGAAAATAGTAGATACCATTCCGTAATAGAAGGAATGAATGGTTAACCTGTAGAGTGCTGGAAGTCCATATTTGGGCTTTTCCCTGAAGTGCAGGTACCGTAACATAAATGCTTCATATTCAGTGGATATGCTTCATATTATCTCTGAAGAGAAATTATTTAGTCTGTATAGATTTGCCTTGTTACAATTTATGCTTGCAAGCATTCTCTCATAAGTTGTAACAAAGCAAAGACAATGCGAACAAATTTGGGTGTCCGAAACATTTTAGCTCTCTACCAGTTAAAGGAAATCCTATCAAAAAGGGTTGAAAGAGAAGAGAACAACAGCAAACTATATATCTGGGATTGAACTCGTGAAGGCTTTTGACGAGAATCTTCATCACAGTGTGCTTAATGAAAAGGGAACTGAAGCAGAGCAGGCTACAGAGGTTGCGTGGGTCTTAGCGAAGGTGCGAAACGCCAAGAGCGCTAACGCCAAAACCTTTGGGGTGGGTCTGAGAGTCCTGCCCCAGAAAATGTTTTATTTGGAATCCCACAGTAGCGATTAGTTAGAGGCACGGCCTTGTGGTAAATATTCCTTAAGGTGCGATGAAATTTTGCCACTGCCCACCTGTTGGAAAATTATTTTATCCAGAGGCGGACTGGCCGTAGGATCCACCGGGAAATTTCCCAGTGCCCCAACCGCTCACCCCCCCCCCCCTCCAACCGAGGGCCACCTATGGCCCCCAATATTTACACAGCCCAACACCTGTTGGCGCATGAAATTTCCTGAAAATGGTCAAAGTTGAAATGGATCTAATTGCATTGGCAGTCCACAGAGAGTGCATTTCGATATAAAAGCAATCCAGTCGGCCACTGATCTGTCAGATTCAAGGAAACAGCGTCCATTCGGTTCGAAAAAATCAAAACTTTACCTGGGTCCGGCAACTCCCGATAACTTATTCGGCCCAGTCCGCCCCTGATTTTACCAATGTTTATGGGAAAGAGTCGTCAATGTTCCGACGGTTTCAAACTTTAAGTAATCTGGATGACTGAACTTCATTAAGAAATGCGTGTTCCGGGTAAGATGCATTTGAATATTTAACCCTTTACCCAACGCAGACAATATCAAAATTTATTATTTTAAATACGAGCTCGTTCCAACGAGGGGTCACATGATATGGTTTTGTTGAAATTTTTTGAAAAATAATATTTTTTCAACTGCTGAATTTGCATATTACGCGGCCGGATGCGGGCGATTCGTTGGGTAAAGGGTTAATACTCGCCGGACTATTTCATTGTCGTCCGAATTTTATAAACAAAAATGGCGTCACGCTTCACTGCAACTGACACAGCCACCCCGCACCAATTGAGGATGATTTTTCCCCCACGTCATCTGATCTTTAATTTCAAAAGTGACGTCAATGGAATGTCAGCTGGTTCAACTCGCTTCAATATGTTAACCCTTTACCCAACGTAACGGCCAAAACCGGCCAGCGCTATTCTCAAAAATCGCCAATTAATTTTCAAAATATTTTCATTTTTTGTCTCAAAAACATAGGTTATGACCCCTCGTTGGAACGAGCTCGTTCCAACGAGGGGTCATAACCTATGTTTTTGAGACAAAAAATGAAAAAAATTAGTTATTCAAGAATTTTTTTTGCAAGTGTCGTCTGCTTTTCATGTTAGGTAAAGGGTTAAGTCATCAAAGTCGTGGGCTAATGTTGATTTCCGTAATACATGTCTATACCTTTATTATATACGGAATATTTTGCTGCTCTTTCTGAGTTTTCCGGGTAGAGGCACTGCCTTGTGGTAAATAGAACAGTAAATGTTCATTGCACGTGCAGAATGTTGATTCGGGGAGCGGTTAAAGTGGTTTGGGGTGAGATGGGAACATCTCTCCCTCATGGAAAGAACTTTGACCCAGACATTCTAAAGCTTAGAGTCTGAGTCAAATACCCCTCCCCCACCAGAATGATATTTCCCCTTTACACCCCCACAGAACTATAGTATACTATTCCAAAAAAGTAGGGGATATTTGATAAAAGTGAGAAATTTGAAGAAATATATTTATATTTTCATCAAAAAGACTATTGAGGCAATGCACTGTGACATCTGGTGAATGGTTTCAGCGATAGTTGGGTGTCTGACAAGCACACATTCCACGCACTTACCCGTAGAAGACATGGACGGTCAATCAGAGAATTTACCACATTCAGTCCAAGACCTCAATACCTTGAAAATCCTCCTCGGTTCGCGAGACAAGCGCGGGATCCAACATGGCATACTCCTTACCAAACGTCAATATCAGCTTGACTGATGTTATTCCATTTCTTCCTGCAGTGCAGCAGCGAGTTCCTGGACATTGTTAGGGCGCTGTTGGCGTTGTCGTAGGCGCCTGCCAAGCAAATCCCGGACGTGCTCGATTGGTGAAAGATCTGAACTTAGCGCTTGCCAAGGCAGTGTAGTGATGTTCTGCTCTGTACCGACACGGGCCCTGTGTGCTCTTGCATTGTCATACTGGAAAATGAATCGACGGCCGTAATGTCGCGCAAATGGCACCTCATGATCTGCTAACACGCTGTTACGGTAGTACTGCCCTGTGACACGCCCTTGGATGGCATGTAATGCTGTTCTGCTTGTCATGGTCATGCCTCCTCACACGATAACCAATCCATCACCAAAACGATCGTGCTGCCTAACGGTTACGTCTTGGTATCGTTCGTTCCTCCGCCGCCACACTCTGTTTCGCCTGTCGTGGAAGTCGAAACTGTACCTCGATTCATCGGAACACATGACATTGCTCCACCGATGATTCTCCCAGCACTGTCGTGCTCCACGCCAATTACTCCTTGCTGCCCTTGCTGCGATGTGACGTTCAGTCAAACGTGGAATTATTCGAGGTCGTCGAGCGTACAGATTCCAGCTGTGTTGGAGATTTCGGATAGTCTGACCACTGACTCGCACATCTGTCGCTCGGAACAGCTGCTGTCCAACTTCTGAGGCACTTTGATGGCGGTTACGTAATGCTGTGGTTCGGATGAAACTACCCTGATTAGCAGTTGTCGCCCTTGGACGACCTGGCCGACGTCTGTCATCAACATTGCCTGTCTGACGGTAGTGTAACCACAACCTGCTAATCATCGACTGAGTAACGTTGAGAATTTGAACCACTGCAGTCTGTCTGTTGCCAGCTTCCAACAAGCCAACGGCACGTAAACGTTCGTCACGTGTCAGTCCTCGCATACCTCAAAAGTTACGTTTCGACCAGAAACTATTGATGAACGAGTTTATACCAAGAAAAGAACGATGAGACCTCCGAAAAAGCCCGTCCAGTATAAATGAAAATTTCAAAACGTATTGTTTTGAATAGTACATAATAATAATCTTTTGGAAGAGGACCAAATAAGAGTCAGAAACAAAAATGATAGAAATAGTGCACATTTCTTCAGAAATTGCATCAGTTACATGATCGCCAGGATATTCACTATTTTTTCGTTATGATATCTGTTCGATGATTTGAGGATACTGTAGAATTTATACCCTGGGTTCTCACGGTAAGGGCCAACACAGTACTACCGGACCCTAGTTATTCTTAGCGAGGACGAGGCACTGTGGCGCTCACATCAAATGAAGGGTAGAAACATGCAAAAGATAATTACCTTGAAATTAAATTATAAAGCTGTTTAATGATCACATGTACAGAGAGTTGTTACTCTTACCAAAGTCGCGCCGTTCCTCCCTTGGCGGGAACGCGCACACCAATTTATATCAACGTGTCACGTGATCAGACTCAATCGTGACCAATGAAAAACAAAAGTCTTTACAATACTATAAACCCATCCTTTGGGTCAAGCCCAGCTTCTTTACAAATTCTGATACATGTTCCCTCCACTACTGTTCAGGGTGCACGATAGCTGATAAAAAAAAACCCCAGCAACTTACATTGCATGAAGACAACCAAGACGCAGAATTAAATGCGGTTAACCATTTGGATCCTGATTGTATATTCCATGCCAGTGCAAAGCTATCTTGTGGTAGAGTCTATATTCGTTCTTTGAGCAGTGGCGGCGCCAGAATTCTTTTTGTGTGTGTGGGGGGGGGGGGGGGGGGGGGGGCGGGGTGGGGGGGGGGGTGGGGGCAACTAGGGTGGGGGGGGGGGCAGACTGCCATGAAGGGGGCAAATACGTAAAGGATCATATCATTACTTTGTTATGAGGTAGTCGAAACTTGGACCCAAAGTCCGTAATATACTTTTTTGGTTTGGTACGTCCTGTGGACGTACCAAACCAAAAAATTATATTACGGACTTTGGGTCCAAGTTTCGACTAAATGTAATGGTAATTGGCGGTCCTCCTTTCAAAAAATCCTGGATCCGCGTCTGGTGGGTCTGTGCGAGAGAGAGAGAGAGAGAGAGAGAGAGAGAGAGAGAGAGCGAGAGAGAGAGAGAGAGAGAGACTCATAATGCCCGTCTGTCATAATGCGAAATCCATGAATTTTTTTAGACAAGGGATATGGATAGACATGCCTTTATTGGTTCATAACTTAATTATAACTTATAAGTATCTGCATCCGAGTCTTTAAATCTCTACTGCCTGGATGTGTTCATCAGCTAGTCTGAGGCTTTGGACTAAGTGTGTATGGGAAATTATTGGAAATAAAAGAAGAGAGGGGTGTGTGTGTGAGAGAGAGAGAGTGACTGAATGTGTTTGTGTGTGAGGGTGGATGGAAATTCATGCGAGATGGTTGGGGGGGGGGGCAACTGGGGGCAAAGCCTTCGTTTGGGGGGGGGGGGGAATGCTCCCCCGTAGTGCCGCCACTGTATTTGAGGGAAGACCTTTGGGCTGCATGTTGAAAATCTTGATTGATCTACTACCCAAATTCCGTGCACATTCACTGAGCAACTATCCACTTTGTGAATTCAGGTCGTATCACGATCCTGGACCGGTAAAGCGGCCATTCAGGTTGAAAGGTTTAATAGTCTCGCCGGGAATATGCCCAACATGCACTGGCAACAGCAAGGAAAAACATAGTTTTGTATGGTTTTTTATTGTGGTTTAATGACACTTACAGCAGCCACGTCATATAGTGGAGGACAGTGTTATGGGTGGGGGTGGGGGTGGGGGTGGGGAGCAGGAGTACCAGAAGAAAACTACAGAACAGCAACGAATAACCGTTGAACCCTCCAACTTACTTACACGTTGGTTGAAGGCACCTGTACCATTGACGTGCCGTACGCTTTAGTTCACATCGCCACCGTGTTCCTACATAGGCAGTCGGCATTAAGTGTCCTACCCAAAGACCCAACACAGATTATGCGCTTCTGGATGGAACCGTCGACCTTGCAAGCTGAAGTTCAATGCGGCAACCAATGAGCTACCGAGCTTCGAGAACACCACAAGTATATACGCTACTAGTTTGCGTTTCCCAGACAATGACTTCCGTTGTGTGTTCAAGTAACAAAAAAATGCTCGGACATTCTCATTTGCAAAATAAAAAACATTAGACTGTAAATAGCAGACAGAAAACCAGTAGCTTCATTGATCTTTCCCTGATCGATATGACGTTCATGATCTATCCACTCTGCGCGAAGAATCACTGGTAGTATTTGTCAAATGGTTATTGGATAGTGAAGGAGACGGTTGTTGCGTGCTGAGTGTATGTTCACATTTAACTGAGGGAGCGTGTTTTATCTTTTAAAGTGCTTGGAATTACAACTCACGCAGATTTGATTCAGTTAATTCACAGTAGGAAGGATCTGTTTTTCGCAACGATTTGCATTGGTAAACGGCAAAAATGAACTTTCGAATAATCTGTTCTCTGGTGGATGTTAACTCAACTCAATTGGTCATTTTCCCCAAATCAAAGCCAGAAGATGAAGAAGTATCTCTTTTTTTAAAATCCCAGTAACAATTGGCTCAACAAAGGTTCCTCACTTGGGTTTGATAACCGCAATCCAGATCGTATCCTCAACGCATACCATTGAAGTATAATTTTTATTGTGGTTCCGACGTCACTACAAGCATTCAGCAATGGGAAAGATACTTTTTTTGGCTTGACAAAAATATTCTTTTTAGTTGATCAGTTTTTCCAGAGACATTTTTTTTTTAAATTTCGAGAGCCTCTTCTCAAATAGTTGTGGATTACACTCATTTTGGCTGTTTTTTTACGCCAATAATTTAACCCTTTTGCATACTGATGTCAAAATAAAGAAATTTCGAGCTGCATGTTATTCCCATAATGCAGCCAGGAACTTAACCAATGCAATCCTGTTTAACTGGTTGGTTGCTAGAAGCCACTATCAGGGCTTTCAAAAAAGAGGGTACCGGAGCAAAAGCAAATATTTTCCTCGCTCATGATCCCATTCAGTCAAACGCAAATCATATTTTGCTAATATAAATATGTTTTGTTACAAATTATTGTAATAAAACAAATTTTGAATAAAAAATTCAGACTACCAAAAATAATCTAGCCCTCAACCAATTAACAGACCTCAATGAGCTCTGTCAAACAAGATTGAATTTGTTAAATTCCTGGTTGCATTGAGGGACAAATTCGAAGATTGAAATTTTGATATTTGGCATCAGCGTGGTAGGTTTAATTTATTAAGAAATATTATAAGTGGGAATGTTGTTATAAACGATCTCAAACTATTTTATTTGACCCTTTCAAACTGTTTTTTTGTAAATAGTGTTATTATCAGTATACGGTGTGAGAAACATTTATAAAATTAAAATTAACGACTTTTCCTACCAGTTTGCAAAGTAACATGTGATCGCGATTTGCAGCAGAACCCTGCGAATCTCAAATCACGAGTCGAATCGAATCCCGAATTGAATCAGGCTGAGTACATGTATGTCGAATCTCGAATAGAATCTCACCACTTTTTAAATTGTAGATATTGCATCTTCCTACACCTATAAATATTGTAGTCTCTATTCATGTACTGTACGCAACGGCCATAATCTGTTTAGGCATGTCAATAAAAAATGCGGAATATTTTAGAACGGAGTCAAGTAGTTTAATGAGCGGAACCTCATTGAACTCTTCTTCTTTTGCCAGGTCTCCTATACAGGACACGCGATTTCACGAAAAAATAGAGTTCAAGATGAGACACTCAGTAAGGTTTTGATAACATCTCGACTCGGCGCTATTGAAATCGAAGCATCGGAATGATAAATGTGTGACAATATATGACGTGAAGACGGCATGTGGACAAGTTAGTGAAGCACAGTCATGATTAAAAAAAAAATAATGATTGTCTTTTCGTGAAACTAGTCGTCGGTTAGGTTTCCACGGGACATTTGTGAGTTATTGTTTAACTCTTTTCATACTGCTGGTGGATCTTCCTGCCCAGCACAGGTGTTCTCTTGTCACTGAAATAAATTTTATGTTGACACGTTCAATCATATTTTCGCTCTGGAAATTGAAATTTTTTTCGCCAGTGATTTCTCTTGTTACATTTAGATTAATGTTTCATCAAATTTAGTCATGGCTGCTTCATGGCAGCCATGACTAGATTTGATGAAAAAAACCTTGGAAATACTCCGCGGATTAAGAGTTAATTCTTATTATTCATTTTGTTATTATTATTTTCGAATCAAGATGATAAAAATTTGATTTATTTTAATCATGATTAACTCTTTGCATTATGCTGTTGGGTATTCCTGCCCAGCACAGGGGTTCTCTTGTCAATGAACTAAGTGTAATTTGGGCACATTTAATCACATCCGCTTCCTCCCAGCCCCCCCCCCCCCCCCCCCCCTGTAAATTGAACGGATTTATTCACGAATGATTTCTTCTGTTACATTTAGATTAATTTGTTGTCACATCTAGTCTTGGCTGCTTCTTAGCAACCATGACTAGATATGATGAATAAATTTTGAAAATACTCAGTGGTTAAAGAGTTAAACGTGACTAGTAAGCTCGATAATATAACCTTCTTGAAAATAATCGTCTTTATTTTACTAAACAATTGTCTTTTTTCTACCAAATACATCGAATAGCACAGACAACATCACTAACACGATTTTGTTCCCCTCCTTATCCCGGCAGCTAAAGTAACGCATAAGGGACATAGGATTGTCTTTCATTTCAGCTCCTGAGTATTGGCCTTCGAAATGTTGGAAGTGGGTTCATCTCACACATCACGGATTTTAAAGTCTACCTTTTGTGATAGTATAATACATCTTATGCACTCGTGCTCTCGTATATTTAAAAGGGAGATTCTCCGAGGCTGTATCTGTACTGTTATAGGTTTTACTTGTTTGGTTTCAAAGTTGATAAGGTAGCTGTTCCAGGTACCAGAATAGTCAACGACAGAGCAGAGAGGAATTGGATCGTAGTGTTGCATTTCGGTAGTCACCCATTATTCAGTCTAAAACAGTACTATCAATTTCTACGGATAAGGGTCCAAATTCAAAACATCAACATGTGCTCGCAGCGACTAGCCGTTTGTGTACCAACAATATGACTTTCCGACATAGGACGTTAAAATTCTGATCTCACCTATGCAGAATGTGTCTGAGGTTTGTATTGTGGAGGGGCTTGGTTAAATAGGCAAAATGTATACCATTCTTAGGTTTGTTTTAAAAGTTGTCTGTTGTTCTCTTGTATCACTGTGTACCATTAGTGACTAACGGCAGTCCAATGACACATGTTTTATTTGACTTTGATCGACTTTGTTTTTATCTTCACAATTTCTTATTGTGGGAGTTTTCATTCAACCATGTGTTGAACACCAGCCCTCATTGCCAACCAACGTTTTCATTACTGACTCGCAGGAAGGATTCGAATGACATAAAGGACTAGCTGCATTGTTTTTTAATTGTGAAAGAGCGATTCTATCACATTGAGGTATTGTCCACAGTGAACAAAAAGGAAGAGAGGAACTGTCGTTGCAATCGAAACTTGACAACGGCAATGATGATTTCCAAATATGAACCTTCATTGTTACAGATATTTAGATGCTATTACTTGGTTAGTTTCACATCGGCCGAGATATAAGCCCGGGGTAACTTCATATCAGCCTGAGACCAAAGGGCTCAGGCTGATATGAAGTTACCTTGGGCTTTTTCCTCACGGAAAACCCGCGCGGAAAAGACCCATGGAAGTTACTTGCGTTTTTTTTCTCACAGAATGTTACGCTTGCGTTGGGTGGGTACCTCGTGGATGCAACTAAAACACAGCTAAAGACATGTCATAATTATTGTCAATGTGAAATTAATTATTAAAACATTCCACTTTAAACCATTCTATTATGCCCGGTAACAACAGTTTTCCTCAGTGCGTTAGACAAGTAACGGTTAACAGTTTCGATGTAAAAAAAATGCTTATGCATTGTAACGACGCATCAAGGGGAACAATTCTGGCTGGTTCATAGCAACCGCGATCGGCGTCATACCAGTCGAGTTTGAAATCATATCGGCCGAGTTTTATAATAGGCAGTTCAGAGGGGAAATCGTATCTAATAAATAAACACTATTATTAGTCTAGCCTCTGACGTGGCATAGATAAAGAGGAAGTATATTTTCCCGTTCATTACGCTTTAGCAAGTGTAATGAATATTCGAACACGAAGTCGTACATGATGGTAATTTAGGTGTCAGAACCGGCTGGACGACGATAATAACGAGGTACATTGTTGAGGTAATTCGTATTTTATTCTAGCGTCCCGGAATCTTACAGAGTTAATTTCTAGGTGGAATTAACACGCTAACACTTTCAGTCACGAAATGCCTTTCAGTGTTTGCGTGATGGGAAATTCGGCAGCCTATGAAGCGACAACACAATAAATCATTCAACAGATTGGCGAGGAGAAATAGTAATAAATAAATAAATCCTATAGTCTTATAGAAGTGTAGGATTAGTTCTTAACAAGATAACATTCACTTGAATTTTTCTTAAGTTGATTAAACATCCAATACAGAATTGTGCCACGAAGCCGTTCTTAAGAAAACTAATACTCTTTATAGGCGTATATTTAACCCTTGACCCAACAAAATTTGTTATTTTGATTATTTTTTTCAAATTTAAAAAAAAAATATTAACAAAACCATATCATGTGATCCTTCATTGGAACGAACTCGTTCCAATGAGGAGTCACAGGAAATGGTTTTGTTGAAGGTTTTTGAAAACCTTTTTCAACTGCTGAGATTGTAAATTATGCTGGTGGATGCGGCCGATTCGTTAGGTAAGGGGTTAACATGGGGCAGTATCATAGGTCTGTTTGGTAACCCTAAGTAATTTTGCACTGGAATGGAAAAGCCGGTTGCAGCAGGCGAATGATTAGATTATCACTGCGCCAATCCAGAAATACAAATCAGATTTTCCAATTTTGTTGTAGATTGTATTGTTCAGGAAAGTACCTTTCCTAAGAATACGGTAGAGAGGGTTAACTGGATGGACAGGCATTTTTTAATCCCTTTTCTCAATGCATCATAATTGACAGGTGTAAAACATTACGTTTCAGTCACTTATTCTTTCAAGGGACATTATTAGCAAAATTTCTCTATACAATTATATTTATTTACTTTTGCTTCCAAAACGGGCCACATTCCTCCTCGCCAGAACAAAGTCCTGGGATTGTTCCTTCAGTGTGTCATAATCTATATCCAGGAATCGAAAGAAAATGCTAACTCAACAAAATATGTTTGGTACTTTAACTTTAACACAGTCCTCTGTTGGACTTGAAAAACTGGTCGAAAAGGGGTTTACAGTGTTAATAATTACTTAGTCGGACAGAAGAAAACACTGGAGCACATATGTGGATCTGGGCTTCTAAACCCGCTGATAACAGCACAATGGAATTAGTTTGTAGGGGTGATTCACTGAGGGGTAAGGGAGTACGGCAAACGCGAAAGAAATAAAATCTACGAAAGCGAGAAAATTTGTTTGGTGTTTTCACATGGTGAAGGGTTGGGTTTGGCGCATAGTTTTTCGGACACGTGATACACAAAGTTATCAAAGTTAGAAACTACGATGTAAGGTATGATATAACACGGAATACGTATAATCGGATGGCGTGATCAAATATAATTGTTCAACCCAATCTGAAGTCATGAACTGAATGGTAAAGAAAAATCAAACATACACAGTGTGTGATATGTATTTCTTTTTCTTCTTCCGATATTGCAAAAATTGCGTCTATCGGAAAGTGAGTTGTCGTTCTCTAACTATTCCCCGGGGCAAATACTATAAAACTTTTAAAATTGTATTTTTTAGTTATGACTTTAAATGGGATGAAATGAATTATTAGCGTTTTCAAAGATGTGGCAATTTGCCAGTTGGCAAATTGCCATATCCTTTAAAATGCTATTGATTCATTTTAGTCCGTATATTAACAGGAAGAAAACACAATTCGAGAAAATACATTTGTAAAAGTTTGGGTTGGTAATTAAGGTTTTGTTAAATTACGACTCCATTTGATAGCATAATTTCAATATTTTCCAAGGTAGAATACCAGAGGACCCTCCTCACCAACCCACCCATTTCGGGGTGTTTGGCGGAAGGAGATCCGGGGAATTCTACCCTAGGAAAAACAGAGCATGTCATTCAACATGACCATCACCATCAATGTGCAATGCACAACCAGGAACCAATACTATAAAACTTTTTCAACTGTATTTTCTGAAATTGTATTTTCTACCTATTAATATAACTGACTAAAATGAATCATTTGCATTTTAAAATTAGCAGTTCTTTGAAAATGCTAAGACTTCATTTTAACCAATATAAAGTCATAACTAGATAATACAATTGTAAAAGTTTTATAATATGGGTTCTTGGTTGTACATTGCACATTACACAATACGATGACATGACCACTGACAACTTAGCCAGTGTAGACCCAGAACGACACACGCGTATCAATCGGTTAATCGATATGGCACGAGTGCCAGCGCGGAAGGATAGAACGAGAGGCCGCAGGCCTCGAGTTTTATCTTTCCGCGATGGTAGAAGTTGTATATCGATTAACCTATTCACACACGCGTGTTGTTCTGTGTTTATTACATACCTTCACATCTATAAAAACGATTATTAGAAGTACACTAGGCAATTCATTTGACAATTATCAACACAAACAACACACGATATCGCCAAACAAATTAGCGAGGGGAACCCGTGTTACTATTTCGTCCCTTAGTTTCAATGTTATTTGTGCCTACTGGCACATAGAACACACTGCAACACAAGGTACGATTTTCAACTATCACTAGCGATTCAAATTGTAATTGCGGTGTACGATTTGTAGAAAATTTTCAGAGAAATTTCGCTTCTTTTTAAACATAGTCCGTCAACGATTTCCGTTCCGCACATATGTGCTGAATAGATTTTCATTTTCTGCATGGTTATTTATTATTTATTTATTAAGGTTTAACCCTTTACCCAACGAATCGGTCGCATCCGCCCGCGTTATATGCAAATTCAGAGGTTGAAAAAATAGTATTTTTCAAAAAACTTTCAACAAAACCATAGCATGTGATCCCTCGTTGGAACGAGCTCGTTACAACGAGGGGTCACATGATATGGTTTTGTTGAAATTTTTGGAAAAAAAAATAAACAATGATATTTAAAATAATAAATTTTGATATTGTCTGCGTTGGGTAAAGGGTTAACGACACTTTAACAGCCAAGTTTCATCGTGTCGGTGACAGTTTTACGGGTGGAGAGAATCACCGAGCAACAACGAGCAGCTGTCAGCTCCCCAACATCGTAACTCCGCACTGCAGCACAGACAGGGTTAGATTGCTTTAAGACATGCGCACCATCGACGTGCAATACGCCTTAGTACACGGCGTCATCATGCCCCCATGCGGACAATCGTAGTTGAGCGCCTTGCCCAAGGACACAACGCGCGAGTCAGAATCGTTCACTCGGTCACCCATCGAAGGACTAACCGGTCTCGTCGTTGCTTAACTTCGGTGATCTGACGAGAACCGGTTTCCGCAACGCCACCGCGCCCCCTCCGCATGGTTTAGTGTTGCTGTAGATGCAGATTTCAAAGAACAGGCGAGTAATAAAATGAAATTACGAGTTAGGCAGTTGTCGGGATTTTCCGTTAGTATGACCGTAGTATTGACAGCGCGATTCAATAGAATAATAATGTAAACCAAAGCACACACTGAAGCAAAGAATTTCTCTTACCGATCGAAATAAATCTTTATTACACGCCTGTTCTACAGTTAAAACTAGAAGTCCTGTCACGAATAGTGCGCTTATATAGGCTTAATTGCGCGTTGGAATTGTGCGCACTTGCCATATCGAATGGCATCCAAAGCACGGCAGGTTCTCCTGGTTACTCATAGCAAACACATGCAATGTTTCTGCCAATGGACCTCCGGGTTACCCGGAGGTCCATTGGCTGAAACTTTGCTTGAGCACAGGCCATATGTACAGAATTTGATAGCTTTACTAGGGCCATAACGCGTACATTAACGCGCACATCAACGTGCTATTTGTGCGCATTTCATGACAGGACTTCTAGTTTTAACTGTATGTCATCCCCATCTAGAACAACACTAAACGGCGCGGAAAATGGAAATCTGTTCCGCACATATGTACAGAACGGAAATCGTTTACGGGCTACTTTTAAATAAAAGCGAAATTTCACTGGAATATTCTACAACTCGTGCAAGCAATTGCAATTTGAATAGCAAGCGATAAATGAAAATCGACCCCTGAGTTCCAGTGTGTTCTGTGTGCCAGGAGGAACTCAAGGGACGAAATCGCAACACGGGTTCCCCTCGCAAATTTGGTTGGCGAGAAAAAATGTGTTCTTTTTGTTGATAGTAGTCAAATGAATTGCTGAGTATCCTTCTAATAATTGGCTTTATAGACCTGAAGGCGTGTAATGCACACAGAACGACACCCGTGTGAATGGGTTAATTAATATGGCCCTTGTGCCATCGCTGAAGGATAAAACTCCAGGCGTGCGGCCTCTCGTTTTATCCGTCCGCGCTGGCAGTCGTGCCATATCGATTAACCCATTCACAAGCGTGTGTCGTTCTGTGTATATATTAGTCTTCACAGCGCAGAGGAGTTATAGGAATCAGGCGTAGTTAACCTATTTATCGACAAAGCCTATACTGAGACCTTGTTATAGTAAATTTGTTTTTAAAATTTAACATTCAAACAATTGAAGACCTCTTTAGCAGTGAACGAATACATTACATTATTCATAATGACAAGTTTGTCTCATCTTTTATAATTTATGGTAAATATGGGTTATATACACATGGTGTTTGTAAAAAATCTTTTATCGCGACTCGGGCGTTTTCGGGGGCATATATAGCTACGAGTCGCGCAGCGACGAGTAGCTATGTAGCCCCCGAAAACGCTCGAGTCGCGATAACAAGATTTTTTACAAACACCATGTGTATATAACCCTTTTATCTACACCCCCACCTCCCCCACTCCCGTAATAAAACAAGTTTTGATTAACAAATGCAGACCACTAAAAATAATCTAGCCTTCAACCAGATAATCACTAATGTGAAAAATATCTGGTTATTTGTACTTTCCGACGTTTGACGTCACATTTTGAAAAATGTTGAAGAAACTGAATTCCCAGTAACGTTTGAACGTCAGGATAATTAAAGTCTCGAAGGGTGAAATAATCTCATTTGAAAAAGTGTAAGTTACTAATTTTTACTCTTTTCCGTCAAATTTTATTTTTACAATTCAGTAAGTTTAATTAATGGTCTTCTTTTTTATTCAATACATTTCGATAAATACGCCCCGTTTTATTTGTTTCGATCCGCGGCAGCGATAATTAGTTATTCAAAGTGTTGAATGAAATAGTACATCATGCAAATGAGATGGGCGTGAACGTTGTATTCTTTCGACATCACGTGGCTTTTATTCTTACTGCAGTAACGATAAAAGATTTTTTATTGACGGCGAGTTTTCGATAACGATAAAAGATAAAACGTTACTATTTTTACGTATAAAGTAGATAAAGTAGGCTATCCCCTTAAAACCCCCGCTTGAAAACTTTTCTCCGAAAGCTTCTGTGACAAATCCGGCAATTTGCCACTGATCATCCACGATTATTTTAATACCGACTAATTGCAAAATTTATTTCAAAGATTGTATTGTTGAAATCAACACAATAGAATAAAAGGCTAGAGGATCGCCGCCTTTGTCGTTGACAAATGTTCAGTGATCTTGCTGTTCAAAACTCTTGGGGTCGATTTGCCTGTAAGATTTCAAAACCCACATAATTTCGTGGATGGTAAGTAAACAGCTTCTCCAGCCCTGTCAGGATGTTAGAAAAACGATACCAATAGTATGAACATCGGTTTATTTATTTATTTATTTATTTATTTATTTATTTATTTATTTATTTATTTATTTATTTATTTATTTGAGGTTTAACGCCACTTTCGACAACCACGGCCACCTCGCGTCAGACAGTTTTACGGGTGGAGGAAGCCGGAGAACTCGGAGAGAACCACCGAGCAACGTCGAGCAACTTACAGACTTCCCAACGTACTAATTCCACACAAGCAGGGTTAGCGTTGGTTGAGGACAGTGTGCCATCGACGTGCAGTATGTCTTAGTGCACAGCGCCATCGTGCCCCGATGCATCGGTTGATAAACTGCTTTTTCGTTCTTGAGAAATATCAAGATATTTAACTCAGCCATTTCTCGATTTTATCCATTAGTTATGAATTGAAGAAGTTGCCAGCCACATTGGCACATGCCAAGCAGGAGAAAGTGTAATTTCCCCAACAATATTACGTTCTGTAATGCCTTTGACCTTCTATTGTATCCACAGTAGGTTGTATTGTTTTCTCGGGTAATAGAAAAAGTTGATTATCAGAATCATCGCATTTTCATTTGAAGTTAAACACGGGCAAATTGATTAAAAAGCAACCTCGGCTAGCTTGGACCTTCTAATGGTAGTTGTATTCGTTCATTACAATTACAGTGGAGAGCACTTAATTGGATATATCTTAATAGAATAACCCCGTTAATTGCATATAAGTTACAAACACAAAACCATTTAACATACCTTCAATGTATATTTTACCTGTTAGCTGCGTATAAGTTGCAAGGTAAACTTTTGTTGAGTACATAAAAAATACTCTGAGAATCACCAAATTCTTTATCTATCTTTAATGACATTTTTGACTGAGTACATCCAATGCAAGCATTTTATCTATTATGTCTTGGTTGACAGAGCTCCAGGAGCTCTGCCAATCAAGACATACTAAAATAAATGCTCAGATTATCTGTAGAAAACAGGACAATGACCAATTCACCGTTAACAGAACACTACAGTTCATTGAATAATTCTTGCTGGCAAAGTGACTATTCTGTTAACAGGGATTCGCAGCACTTGGCGTGGTTATCGTATATTAATGAATTACCGTGTGGATTTAAGTGATTCCAGTAACCATGTTATGAAAATCATAATCTCCCATTGTTGCAGTGCTCAAAATAACTTTTTTTCTATGTTTAGCAATTTGCTACACAATTTCAAAATATGAATAGCATTTTGTAAAAATTGCATAGCTATTTTTGTATACCGGAGTTATGTTATGCTGTTTTGTATTGAATTCTTCTAAGTAGATAGAATAGTTTCCATCCATTTCTGGGCATTTCCATATGATCTGCAACACATGAAACATTTACTATGTTTTTTTATAACTGAACTGCCTTTAAGGGTTGCATGGACTTGGATATTTTCAAATGACGTCGTGGTTGTTTAACAGAGTTCTCAAAATGGAAGCTGGAATTTTTAATTTGATGGGCTTGAAGTTATTTTTAATGGACATTTTATGCAAAAATGTTGTAAAAACAGGAATAATTTAAACCAATATAATTCATCTTACATATGAAGTTGCTAATGATGCTTGATGGATATGCCTGGAATGTTTCACAATCAGAAGTAAAGCATCAGTGAACTAGTTTTCAAATTTGTTTGCAAATTTTGATTTACATTTTGCGATACAAGATAATTAACTGCAGCCTGATAGGCTGCAGCTGATTATCTTGTATCGCAAAATGCTATACATAATTGAACATTGTGTAGGCTTTTGCAAGCTTTGCATAGCAAAAAGCGACGCGACACCGCTTATTTTGAGCCCTGCATTGTTATCGCTTTAATATTAAGTTGCGGAAGTGCTCGTCTCAGATTTACCCACGAGGTATGCTCATATCTTTCGGGAGAGGCGGACACAACGTTCCCTAAAGAGAAATTTATTTGAGGGAGAAGATGGGTATTCCATCTTTCGTCCACCCAAATCCCAATGCTGTCCTTAACAGAAGGTAGTGCACTCCAGTGCTAAAATTCGATCGCATCATCGGACACGGGCATATCTAAACATAACAAGAGGTGAGACAATACGGCGCTTCTCTTGTTCGGAAAAACCCCACTGCGTATTCCCGTTTCTCAGTTACATATGTCCTGCGTGCCCTTGATGTATTGAGGCTTGTGATTCTACCTGATATGCTCAAAGCCATTACAGCACCAGCTGATGCAACATTGGGCAGTGAGTGTGCATAATATATTACCTCCCGATGGATGGTTGTTCGGCAAAGCTGTCAGGCCCCAACTTGAAGTCCAGTCGAGACTTACGAGATGATTAGTTATCGCTTTGATACATCGTGTTAACGTGACTTGAGGAATCGGTTAAAAATCTTACCTCGGCCAGGAGAATGGGGTGTGTGTGTGTGGGGGGGGGGGGGGGGCGAAAAGTACCCCAACGCCAACTTTAATTTGTTGAACGCCAGTCTGAATGATAAAAAATAATTAGGTGTGAAATGTTTAAAAGTTTGCTTTATTGCTAGGTTAACACCCGGAAAAGGAAGACAGAGTAGAAGCCATGGCCAGATTGTGCAGGTTTGTGAAACTCAATGATCGTTTCGACACACAAGTTTTCACGTTCCTGCTACCCAAGAAAATAATACAGGAGTCTCGTCAAGACGTGTTAACCAAGGAGTTCATATACGGTTATCACAAATGGACGTCCTATTTCATTAAGAACGACCGTCACGTTGGTGCCTATCTTAAACTGCAGACGACGTCAGCTGGTATGAAATGCCACGTTGATTACACTTTCACCATGCTTAACAGGGAACACTTTACAAGGAATGAATCATTTATGGAAAAGGGGGTAGAATTTTCAACCGAGAGTGACACTCACGGTAGAAAAACGTTCATCGCAGTTAGTGATCTCTTCAACCGTAATTTTATGCAAGATACCGGCGAATTCCTAGTGGAACTTGAAATGAGGAACATTACGTCAGAGTATGTCTTCTTCCTTCGAATCCCGAAAGATGGTTCGAATAAATATGGATATGACAGACTAGAATCTACTTATTTTTCTTTCGGATTGAGTGATTGGAGTTTGATACTTTATCCAGTCTTAGGCACCAACGATAGAGAGAATGATGCTGCCGTGCAATTACAAAAACATACTTTATTGGACCATCCCTGTCGAGTACGATATGAGGTTGTTCTCGGTGATCAATCGGAATTCGACTCCGGTGAACTGGAGCAAATTATAGAAACTTCTGGCAACGGTGACACATTTTCTGTTGGATCCCCACTATACTATCTCTCGAGAGGGCGTTCCACTCTCAAGGCGACTGTCATCATGTATTCTGTCGTGTCCATCAGCGATATAGCACTCTACATCCTGGATCAAAATCGCAGTAGAGCCCACTGTTACGATAAGGACAAACAGGCGTGGATGCTGGAAGCTGATGCTAGCTCTAAATATCTCATGTTCAGATTGTACTATACTGATATATCACACGTGCCGAGGAAGTTTTCGCGTTATGTATGCTGGAATCTCTGCATCTGTCCATCTTCCGGAAAACCTGTCAATACCCTGGATGCACCGTTTTGCAAGTACTTCGTTCAACAAGACTTTGATGAAGGATTTACAATGTATACTGATGTGAGAACAGACAAGGTAAGATTTAATTACTCAAAATGGAGTTATCATTTTTTTGTTTTTTATCGAATATAAATAAATGAATTTATTTTATTAGGCAACTGAAATGTCGATCCACTGGGCAAAATGCCTGATAAGTTGGGAAAAAACACAGGATTGAATTCTTGGTGTCGAAAGCCAGCAACCCTGACTTATCTCGTCACTAAAATGATCTCCCCTGAAATTATTAGACCGGCGAGGAAGGTTCAGTTTAGAAGCATGTAATTGTGTGAGAAAACGCCTCATTTCCTTTTGGTTCGTTTAACCCTTTACCCAACGCAGACGATATCAAAATTTATTATTTTAAATATCATTTTTTGAAAGTTTTCAAAAAATTTCAACAAAACCATATCATGTGACCCCTCGTTGGAACGAGCTCGTCAGGCTCGTTCCAATGAAGGGTCACATGATATGGTTTTGTTGAATGTTTTTGAAAAATAATATTTTTTCAACTGCTGAATTTGCATATTACGCGGGTGGATGCGGCCGATTCGTTGGGTAAAGGGTTAATAAACGAAAACAACAGACGGCCCTCGGATTGGAAGCAACTTGGTAAATGTCATGTCGGCTTTGGTTCTTTGTTTAACGAATGTGTTTTTTGCAGTGATTTGGAAGTTTTTATTCTTCCCAGGATAAAAATAGCAACTCTTACATCTTAGACCTCTATATTATCGGTAAGGATAATGTGTGTTTCATATATCACGATGCTAACACTGTTGATATGATGAACAGAAGATAAGTTACAGAACACAAAAAGATGGTGAAAGCGCCGTTTTCTTATTTTAAATGGGGTTAGAGAGAACAAGAGTCAAACGTACAAACTGGTTGGGGGTAAAATCGTAAAAAGGCAGCTTCTGTACAGTACGTGGAGAGTGCATTATCACTACATAACCCGCAGAGTGGAGATTCCACCCGATCAATAATTGCAAATGTGTTGCAAAGCATAACCAGCATCAGCAAAGTTTCAGCCAGTGGACCTCCGGGTTAAACCCGGAGGTCCATTTCCTGAAATCTTGCTAATGCTTGTGTTTTCTGTCCATACAGTACGTGGAGAGTGGATTGTAACTAAATCACCCGCGGAGTGGAGTGATCACCCAAGCTATAACTTTCAAATTTTGTATATATCGACAATAAACACAAGCAATGTTTCAGCCAATGGACCTCTGGGTTTAACCCGGAGGTCCATTGGCTGAAACTTTGCTGGTGCTAGTTATGCTTTGCAACAAATTTGCAATTATTGCTCGGGTGGAATCCCCACTCTGCGGGTGATTTAGTGATAATACACTCTACACGTTCTGTATGTTCAGAATTTGAAAGTGATAGTGAAGTTTGGGTGATAACTCCACTCCACAGGTGATTTAGTTACAATCCACTCTCCACGTACTGTATGCTTCCCCTCCCCAATTTGTGTGTATGGGGATTAGCAGCACTTGGCTTTGCGATGCAGGCCTCTTGTTGACCTTGTGTTCTTCGATTTGCTTCACAATCCTAAAAATGCAAAGGATTTTCTTTTTCAGTGATATGGTGCAAATATAACTCCTTAGTCTTAGCACAAGATTACAGCTTTATGTACCTTTTGGCTTTTAATTGCAAATGTGTTGCAAAGCATAACCAGCAAAGTTTCAGCCAATGGACCTCCGGGTTAAACCCGGAGGTCCATTGGCTGAAACACTGCTTGAGTTTTTTGTCGATATATACAAAATTTTGAAAGTTATAGCTTGGGTGATAACTCCACTCCGCGGGTGATTTAGTTACAATCCACTCTCCACGTACTGTATATTTATACTACTCTACAGGAAAATGCCTGACGTTTGTGAAATGAGCGCACATTGATGATACGACTTCATTAACATTTCAAATTTCAATTTCTGTATGAAATTCTCATACCTTTGGTGTTAAATGTACTGACAACTTTGCTAAATTAATGGGAGCTAACTTTCCTGTAAAGCTCTTCCAATGACGAAAACTGTCAGCCATCTACAATACGCAACAGTTCCTGTAAAAATTTAATAAATGTTCGTTCTTCGAAAAACTGCTCTCCATAAGTTACCTTCATATGATAGTGGTATACTCCCAGTTCTCGGAATTTGAAAGAGCATGAAAAAGAACATAATAATACTCGATTATCAAGACGAACATTCTGTGTACCGAGGTGTTTACAGCGCCTGTCATAGCATGCTTCAGACACTACCGAACATTGTTATACAACAAAGAGAAATCTATGCTCTTACGATTGATCACTTTGCCAGGGTACCTACAGCTGTGTGCAGGTTTTGCCTGGGTACCTGAAATCATTCGACGTTCTACGTAGTCAAGGGTGATAAATCCCACATGGAAATCGAACCGAGTAAATGTTTTTGTTAAAAAATAACGTTACTTTTGGTTTAAAATGTGAATAAACAAGAGAGCGGGAAACGATAAACAAACCATGTCGACCAAAACTAGAAGTAATTAACACAAAGAATAAAACTCCTCGTCAGCCGAAACTTTCGTGAATGTTTCAGTGACAAAATGCTAGACACCATCTTTGAATTTTATTCAACAGAGCGTCGTAGTCTAAATCTGTTATTTTCGCTTGGATGGAAGGGAAGGAGATTAGAACATAACTTATTCGGAACATGTTACGATAGGTTTTCAGAGCGGCTCGTGACCAGGGATGTAGCTAGAGGAGGGGTTACTCTACCCTCCTTTAATTATCGCCTAAAAATTCAAAAGATGGAAATTCGGTGATGTAAATTCCAAAAGTTGGAAACCCAATTGTATCAATTTAATTTTCTCTTGTCATACTTTTTCGGTCAGAGCCTAAGTGATTTTCCAATTTTCGATCAAATTCGCCGACTCTTCCAACTACCTGACAAACGTTTCCCGAAGTTCCGACTCAAATATATGACCTGTCCTATTTTTCGAATTCGTCGTTCCGTTTCCCACCTTCGACCAGTTCGATATATTTTTTCTTCAGTTATTTTACGAATCGAGGTAAGCTTTCGCGTGGGAAACTGCTTGGAATTGAAGAAATACACTGAACCAAACTATGACAAGACCAACGCAAGTACACTAACAAGAGAGAAAAGCTTACATGTGTACATTTGCTGTGTGGTACACAATTATAATAGAGTGACGCGAAAGAACAATATCGGCTCTTTCAATGTACATATGGATGTATATTTGTTAGTGCCACCCCCCCCCCCCCCCGCCCAAACACCCACCCACCCACCTGCCTGCACATACACACTTCAGATCGTGGTAGGTCAGGTAGGACTTCGACATGTGTACCACCAATGCCGTCGCATCTGTGTATTATCCAATAAATTGTAGCTTGTCAATAATTGATGAGCAAATTTCGAGCACAAGGACTAATCTAACACCTGGCCTCTAGATGTTCGGTCATTGGCTTGGTATACTCATGCACATCTTGTTTACAGTTCATCCTATAATAAAGTGGAAACCTGTTAGCATATCCCGATACTCTCAGAGCAATAACCGTCAGTCGGGCGCCCTTTCGTTCATCGGATGCGACAATGTGACGCTACTCAAAAAAAATAGTAACATCTAATATATTGTGTATGTGTGTCATACGATATTTTATCTACCATTACCAAAATCTGAATCTGAATGGACAGCGATATAGGGACGAAATTCTTAACGGTGTTGTTGTCCCGTTGTTCAACGCTAACGTCGGATTGCAGTTATTCCAGCAAGACAATGCCCGATGTCACGTGGCGCGTATCTGTCGTGACTTTCTTGAGGACCAGAGCATCGAACTTCTTCTCTGGCCCCCACTTTCGCCAGATTTGTCGCCAATCGAGCATCTTTGAGATCAATTGGACCGTCGGGTACGACTTCATGATTTTCAGACGGTAGGCGATTTACGTAATGTTCTAAGGCAGGAGTGGAACGCAATACCACAGGGTGACATCCAGAGACTTATCAGGTCCATGCGCCGTCGAGGTCTTGCCATCCAAGAGGCAAACGGTGGACATACACGCTATTGACTGCACGTGTGAACTTTTCATTTCACCCCATATCTGAATTGCGACGTCCTGACGTGACGCTGGCAACAGTACGAACACGAAATTATGCAAATTCATACAGCTAGACTCGAAATATGAATTTACAATAATTTGTGTGGGATTAAAGTCGATAATACTAAAAAAATTGCTCCTCAATGTTTATTATACTTTCTTTTTTGACTCAGTATATATACAGGTCTGTGTTGAAAGACAAATGTGAGGAAAACATGCACCATAGTAATTTTCATCGTTAAATTTAGATTAAATGTTGCAAATAAAATTTCGTTTCAAAAAGTTACATGTCATGCAAAACAGTTTAATAGTTTAACTCATCATTAATGAAGATAACTCAAATGGATTGGTGACGAAGGTGTGGGTGAGAGTGCACAGAATATCGTTTCGCCATGTGCGCAAGTTTTCAGCTGCTATTGGTGAATTGATAAGATATTATGCATTTGCCCTTGCCCCCCCCCCCCCGCCCCCCCCCCCCTGTGTTATTGTCATTATTATAATTGTTGTTGTTATTATTGCATGTAATTGTTCCCTCAAACTCCTGCTGCAATGGAATCGCTAAAGTTGTTTCGGTTATGAGTTTTTCACAGACACTGAAAAAAATAACTCGGATATGAGTAGGAAAAAAGGCTCACGCAGATGTTTATAATCCCGGGGCCAATACACTAAAACATTTACAATTGTATTTTCTAAAATTGTATTTTCTAGTTATGACTTTAAATGGGTTGAAATGAACCATTAGCATTTGCAAAGATGTGGCAATTTTAAAATACTAATGATTCGTTTTAGTCAGTTATAATAATAGGTAGAAAATACAATTCTAGAAAATACAATTGTAAAAGTTTTATAGTATTGGCTCCAGGTCCGTAAAATTGTTTCACATATTTGTTCTTCTTCTTGAACTTGAACTTGCTCATTCATCTTATAAACCATTATACAATGGTACATGAGGTGAAAATGCTGTAAATATAAACAACAGAAGCGCGTGTCGGGATCAATTATTAAATTGAGTTGTTTGTTTTGTTTTAAATTTACTAATTAAAGTTGTCATACCGTACTTACAGACAGCAAAATGTGCAAGTCAATCCCGTATTCGTCTGGAGGTTCAGTGGTAATTCCACGCTACACCCCTATCGGGTTGTACGATTGATCTACCACGGACACTCCTGCCCAATTCGGTGCTCGCTTTGTTATCTCCCAACAGACTAACACCGTTTATTTAACAAAATCATATAATGATTGGCATACAGTCTTACAAACTACTTCCAATAAGTCTATCTTGTATTCCTTGGGGGGGGGGGGGGGGGGGGCGGTGATAGTTTAACCCTACAGCTCTGTCTGGGTGTACTGTGGAACTACCGCGGATTCACCCGGTCCTGTCCACTGTGGTATTTACTATGCTATCTACTCATGGACCGGGAGCGTGGTGGCTCAGCGGTAGACTGTTGGACTTCTATGCTAGAGGTCCCGAGTTCGATCCCCGTCCGGGATGACCCGCGTTGTGTCCTTGGGCAAGGCACTTTATCCCGGTTGCCTATATGGGGGCACAATGACGCCGTGTACTAAGGCGTACTGCACGTCGATGGTACACATGTCTTGAACGCTGTAACCCTGCTTGAGCGGAGCTTGAACAGAGTTAGAATGTTGAGGAGCTGACAGTTGCTCGTCGATGCTCGGTGGTTCTCTCCGGGTACTCCGGCTTCCTCCACCTGTAAAACTGTCACGGTCACGATTAGCCATTGTCCATAAGTATGTGACCTAAACCACCAATTAATAAGAAAATAAACTACTCATGGACCACTACCGTTTTTTATGCAAAACATTACGCAAAACATCATTCAAAAATACCGAATGATGATTGTGAAAACATATCGTCACCAGCGAGTTTGTCCTACGATATACGCCAAGAGCCTTCGAAATATCGCTCTAATGCTTTAGGAATATCGCCATAATAAGGCGAAAACATTTTTTTTTTTTTTTATATTTTTTTTTATTCAGATCCTAGGTAAAAAAAAATTCTATGGATTAATTTTACAATGAGTAACAATGCATAATATAAAATAGCAAACTTTCTTATTCTTTCACTGTGACATGAATTTTCATTAGTAGCTGTACTATAGAGGTGGGGTGTTTGACAAATGGTGTATCAGAGCTGCCGTGTGTGTGTTATCAGTCAAGGTCCTACATGCGCATCAAGCACATACTTTTCACCTTATTGCTTAGCCGAAATAAAGGGAACTTGAAATTTACCGGAAACACCTTAAACGTATACTCAGAGTAATGGCTAAAACCGACCAGTGCAATATGCAAAAATCACTCTAAAAGTTCATTATTTTTCAATCTCCCCCCCCCCCCCCCCCCCCAAGCCACATCCCTCGACCCCGCACTAGAACGAGCTCGTTGCGTTTTTTCTAGCGAGGAGGCAGAAGTTAGTTTAGTTTAAACATATTTTATTTGCCATAAATTTGCAAAAAAGATTGGAGTACAAGTTATACAACTTATGTTAACTCCTCTCCATAAATACAACAGAAAAACAATACATAGATGCGGCTACAAGATATATAAATTGGTTCACAAATGAATAGGGATTTACACTATTTACAATTCGTCGCCTGAATGCTAGAATGTTCTATGTCCCCTATGGGATATAGAACATTCTAGCACTCAGCCGACGAATTGAAATGTAAGTTGTTGAAACAGGCAGCCATGTATGTAATAGTGCCTCGACACAAGGAATACATAGGGCTGGACACTGTTGACTTTCTCTACGAAAGCTCTTGAATGGCAAGATAAAGGGGAAGGGGTGTGACATTTATAGTACGTCTCGTCTAGTGCAAGAGAGAGGCTAGTCGAGAATATAATGACTCAATTGAAGCGGCCACTAGCTGGGAAGAACGCTTGGATTTTCAGAAAGATATATTCGTTTTGTTTTATTGTCAGTGTGGGTTTACCGTACAAGAGATCGGTTTCGGATGATATATCAAAATCTCGAAGAGAATCGAGTAGTGTAATCCTGGGGTCAGAGGATAGAGGGCACACCAGGAGATAGTGATGAACATTTTCACAGGGAATACCACACATACACTTTGGAGTGGCTAGAATATAGTTTTGGAACTTGTCATTATTTAGGTCGCTGCAGTTATTACGCAATTTTGAGTGTAACATGTTGGCCTTTCTTTTACCCTCACGGAAATAAAGAGGTGGTTTGGGAATCAAGTTCAAGTGGGCATATGTTTGTTTGAACTCCGTTAGTGTTGCGGCTCCGGTGAGTACGTCTGGTAAGTTGTTCCACGTTTTTGTGGTGGACGGGAAAAAGGATTTTTTTGAAACACTCCGTTCTTGCCGGATAATACGTGAATCTGTTGGGGTTGCGAAGATTATACATGGAGATATCATGCGTTCGAGGGGGTAACAATGCACTGAGGTAATTTGGAGTTTCATTGTTGATAATTTTGAAAAGAATGCAATATTTGTGCTTTTCACGACGCTTCAAAAGGGAGGGCCACCCTAGTTCAGCCAGAAGTTGATCAGCAGAGACAGATCGTGTTAAGCCAGTAATGATACGCGCAGCATCCAGCTGAAGTGTGTCAAGATTCTGAGTCAAATATTCGGGTGCGCAGTCCCACACTACGTCGCCGTAATCAAGTAGTGGTTGAATAAAGGAGATTTGTTCCAAGGTTTTTCTGTTCAAATTGAATTTCAGTTTGCGAAGGAAATATAGACGGGTGTTGACTTTCTTGCATATTTCAGTTATCGGGGCAGAAGTTGTGGATTAGAGGAAATGTTTTTAGAAATTTTGTAAGGTGAAAACATGGCGCCATTAACAAAAGTATATAGTCTAACGGTTCACTTCGTTATAGACTATACTTTATCTTAACCCTTTAAAGACCGATAATATCTTCCATGCCAGTGCATTGCCATCGATTGCAAGAGTCCAAATTCATTATTTGGAGTAGACTAGGGCCCTGCGAATCACACATTTTCGATTCGAATCGAATCACGTCTATTATTTGAAATTGAATCAAATCTCGAATCGAATCAGTGGCGTCTTGTAGATGACTAATGGGGGTTGGGGTACTCTACTGATTTGTCCCGACTGTGATGGCCCAAGTTCAGACTGATAAAATAATCTAACTACATCATCAAGGCATGCCTTCGTCGAAGGCATGCCTTGATGATGTAGGTGGAATAAGGCACACTTGTAGTTGGAATATTATCCTGTAAAGATTATAGTTAATCGACCACATTGCTTGAAATTTTTAAATTTGTATTTAACGTGGTAGATACTGGTGATATTGGACTTAGCATGGCTGGTGGCTCGAGTGAAGATGCCATTTTTGTTAATGTTTCGGAAGTTACACTCAGTTTTTTATTTCAACATTTTGTATGTGTGATTTCCATCTGAACTATACGTTTTTTAGACGATGAAGATGACCGATACCAAGCTATATACCTATTAACAAGATTCGAGAGGAGACGAATCGGGCAGCCGATTTCGGATCGAACCGAATATCTACTTAAGATTCGAAATCAAATCTAATCTCGAAGCTTCCCAGGGCCCTAGAATAGATCGAATAATACTTTCAACGTGCAGTCTTTGGGCTGCACGTTGGAAATATTGGTTGGTTTACCATAGAAATTCACATAGCAATCACCTACTTTATGATTTCAGGTCATATCATGATCAGACCGGAAAAACAGCCTCACGGTTTAAACGGGTTAAATTCAATATTCTCTTTTTTAAAAACGGGTTTATATTGTAAAAGGTATCGGTTCTGGATATCGCTCTATCTCTAACCTCAAATAGCCTCAACACCTAGATAGACTGTTTAAGTCCAGTCCTTATTTTCATCCACCGAGCCCCAAGGCTCTGGATTGAAAATGGCAGAAGAACATATCCACAGACAAAAGCAGTTTCTTTTCTGAAGTCATAATCGCAACCGTTACTACTTGGTAAGAAGTACAAGAAAGCCCAAACTGACTTCAGTGGGATGCATATGGTATACTATAATGGAGATAATATCCCACACTTCCGCTCTGAATTTCAGAGAAGACATCTCACTGCTTCCGTTCCCAAATATTATCAATATAATGTGTTGGTTGCGCGATCTGTCAACGAAAACTCCGTTTCTGATTTGCATTAGTTGCCTTTCAATGTTCTTCTCAGACATAGCATCAAAACGTAAAATGCTGTGGTTAGAAACAGGGTGTGCTCATTTTAAACTTTATTTCATCTAATTTTGTTTTAACGGGAGCGTAGGGGAGCGCGGTGGCTTAGTGGTAGCGAAAGCGAAATTGGACTTCAAACCGAAAGGTCCAGGGTTCGATTCCCGCCAGTGGCAAATGTGTTGTGTCCTTGGTGGCGCTGTATACTAGGGCGTAATGCACGTCGATGGTGCACTTGTATTCAACCAATGTTAACACTGCTTGTGAGGAGTTGGTATGTTGGGGGGCCTGACAGTTGTTGCTCGCTGTTGCTCGGTGGTTCTCTCCGGGTACTCCAGCTTTCTCCACCCGTAGAACTGTCCGACACGAGGTGACCCTGGTTGTCGAAAGTATCAAATGGAGCTCAGTGAAAGTATGTGGAAAAATTTTATTATGTGAAATTTAGAATCGAAAATACAAGCATTTTTGCACTATTGTATGTGCACAAATTCAAACAAAAGGATCCGTAAAGTTGATAGGCATATTTTTCCAGATATAGTATACCTATATAATTAATGATGTAACTCTGTCAATATGTGATTCTGGCAGAGCTCAAAATAAGCGGTGTCGCGTCGCTTTTTGCTATGCAAAACTTGCAAAAAGCTACACAATGTTCAATTATGTATAGCATTTTGCGATACAAGATAATCAACTGCAGCCTATTAGGCTGCAGTTGATTATCTTGTATCGCAAAATGTAAATGAAAATTTGCAAACAAATTTGAAAACTAGTTCACTGATGCTTTACTTCTGATTGTGAAACATTCCAGGCATAACTCAGATTAACTCTCCATCAAGCATCATTAGCAACTTCATATGTAAGATGAATTCTATTAGTTTAAATTCTTCCTGTTTTTACAACATTTTGCATAAAATGTCCATTAAAAATAACTTCAAGCCCATCAAATTAAAAATCCCAACTTCCATTTTGAGAACTCCGTTAAACAACCACGACGTCATTTGAAAATATCCAAGTCCATACAACCCTTAAATGCAGTTCAGATAAAAAAAACATAGTTACTGTTTCATGTGTTGCAGATCATTTGGAAATGCCCAGAAATGGATGGAAACTATTATTCTATCTACTTAGAAGAATTCAATACAAAACAGCATAACATAACTCCGGTATACAAAAATAGCTATGCAATTTTTACAAAATGCTATTCATTTTTTTGAAATGTGTAGCATTTTGCTACGCACAGAAAAAAAGTTATTTTGAGCACTGGATTCTGGCAGATATTAAACAGCGATAAGCTCGCTATGATATACAGGGCCCGTAACACCAGGACCATGCAACTAGTTTTTTTGAAATGCCTAGGTACTTTGATACTTTTTATAGCCGAGGCTATTATAATTATTTAGTTATTTGGTTTTAGCGATACTTTCAACAGCCCGTGTCACCTCGTGTCGGACAGTTTTATGTGTGGAGGAAGCCGGAGTACCCAGGGAGAACCACCGAGAAAACTCAGACTTCCCAACGTATTACTTCCGTACTAGCAGGGTTAGCATAGCTTGAAGACAAGTTTACCATCGACGTGCAGTACGCCTTAGTACACAGCGTTACCGTGCCCCAAGTGGGCAATCGGGATGAAGTGCCTTGCTCAAGGACACAACGCAGTTACCCCTGGCGGTGATCGAACCGTAGATCTTTGGGTTGGAGGTCCAATGCCGTACCACTGAGCCATCGTGATCCCAGCAGAGTTGTGCCCAGGCGTTTCACATAAGCAACAAGCAAACGAGAACACTAATGGTATGAAACAATTTACCCGATACATCGTACTCTCTGCCAGTGCTCAAAATAACTTTTTTTCCATGCGTAGCAAAATGCTACACATTTCCAAACAATGAATAGCGTTTTGTAAAAATTGCATAGCTATTTTTGTATACCGGAGTAATGTTATGCTGTTTTGTATTGAATTTTTCTAAGTAGATAGAATAGTTTCTATCCATTTCTGGGCATTTCCAAATGATCTGCAACACATGAAACATTTACTATGTTTTTTTTAACTGAACTGCTTTTAAGGGTTGCATGGACTTGGATATTTTCAAATGACGCCTTGGTTGTTTAACAAAGTTCTCAAAATGAAAGTTGGGATTTTTAATTTGATGGGCTTGAAGTTATTTTTAATGGACATTTTATGCAAAATTTTGTAAAAACAGGAAGAATTTAAACCAATAGAATTCATCCTACATATGAAGTTGCTAATGATGCTTGATGGAGAGTTAATCTGAGTTATGCCTGGAATGTTCCACAATCAGAAGTAAAGCATCAGTGAACTAGTTTTCAAATTTATTTGCAAATTTTCATTTACATTTTGTGATACAAGATAATCAACTGCAGCCTAATAGGCTGCAGTTGATTATCTTGTATCGCAAAATGCTATACATAATTGAACATTGTGTAGCTTTTTGCAAATTTTGCACAGCAAAAAGCGACGCGACACCGCTTATTTTGAACCCTGATGTATAGGGGTAAGTGGGGTCGACCCATTTTATCACAATTTTCAAATCACTATTTTGTTTAGATGTGCGTTCCTATCCGTCGCACCCCCATGGCCACGCGCCTGCTTAAGTACCTTCGACACACTATCCATGTACGTGAAGCTCAGAAACATTCTTCGAGCCGTTGGATGAATCACACAATCGTAACCGTCTCGGCGGATGAATTGGGATGATGAACGTGAATATCTACAAGCAACCGTCCCACGTGCCGTATTTTCTATTACATATGAAAATACTGAATATGCGTTCATTATTCACATCTACCAGGCGACTCGTTTCTGAACATTATTGTCAAAACAAAGGCTCTCTGCATTTCTTGGAATCTTTTCCCGACACACTTCGTCACTTCTGCGCAGGTCTCTTGTGCCTGCTTGGTTATTAAAGATAATCCGATAAGTGCATCAAAGACACGTCGCCCATTTCTCGCCTGCACGACAAACGAAACAGATTGAGAACAATTTAGCATTTTATGAGTGCGGGTGTGGTGAGAATCTATAAATGTAATCCTTTGTGATATTTCTCACATAGTTGGAAATGCTGATCAATAATTCATTGCCCTCAGTTTGCAGTAACTCGTGTTGTTTGTGTACAGTATATCTCCGATCAGTCTTTTTATTGATTGCGTATTGTACTCTACGGATGCCAACTAATTTTTTTTTTATCTAAAACGTGCCAAACAGTCCGCAATGTGGAGTGAAATGTTCCAAACTTGACTAATAAACTGGGTCGCCTTGGAAGAGGTTCAGACCAAATTTACTGGTAGAGTTTCGAAAAATACTCTAGGCGCGAGCTGAAGACTTTGTTTATCACTTCAGATGAAACTCGATAGAAGACTCCTAAATTAGTGGCGCCGCAAAGGTGGGGTGACACCCTCCCCCTCCAATAATATTTCTAGTCGGGACATTTTCGTCAGGATTGGAGTATAAGATATCAATTCACTCTTGCTAGTAATCATAAATTGTCTCAATAAACATGATCAGACACTGGGACTCGCGTCTTACACATAGTTGGTCATAGAAATGGAAGTCTAAAGTACCCGATTCGAGGTGTGTGAAGCCCACCATGACCAATTTGGAGTACGGTAATTAAACAAGAAATTGCGTCACGACGTTTGCATGTATATTTTATTTACTAATTACTAAATTTCCAAGAAGTCTCGATTTGTTTTTTAACTATAAACCCGACTGACTAATATTTCAACTACATCACCAAGCCATGCCTTCACCGAAAGCATGTCTTGATGATGTAGCTGAAATATTAGTAATTTGGGACAAGTCATGTTTACACACCCTCCCAATTAGCCATTTTCGCGACTGTCCCAGTGGTTGATTATTATAATTCCTGATGGGTACGGGTGTGGGATGGGAAAATCTCACCCGAGGGCAAGATATCTGGGCCAGACACGAGGCTTGCCGAGTGTCTGGACCAAATATCTTGTCCCGAGGGTGAGATTTTCCCATCCCACACCCGTACCCATCAGGGATTATTTTTCTCCCCCCACCATTCAGCGATTACGTTAGCCTGAGGTAATCGGGGGTCATGTGCTGATGTAATCAACTCATTTGGTATTCGTTGTTTTGAAAAACTAATGACACCATCGGAAAGAGCATGTAAGGGTTATGTATATACCAAAGGTATATACCAGGAAATCGATTAGGAACGGTGGCAGCTTGAGGATTGAAGAGTTTTAGAGCATCAAACTTTGAATACACGGCATTCTGATGACGTCAATATGAATTAGTTGGTAGCCAAATACTATGCATCGCGTCATAAGAACGTTATAAATGTATAACGTCACGTAGGTGGGGTGGGATACATCTGTCTCTCCCTGCTATCTCACCCTGGACAGACGTATGTTACACATGCACGGGGGGGGGGGGGGGGGGGGGAGTCATGTTTACACTCCCTCCCAATTAGCCTTTTTCGCGACTCTCCTAGATGGTTGATAAACATAGTATTCCATATGAGGTCTCGCATTACATTGTTTGTCAGAGTGTCTACCCCAGAAAATAGCCCCAATGACGTATTTTTTTAGTCTATTGAATAATAGTCTGTTGCTGAAATAGTGCCTCAGAACTCATCTAAGATGAAGGGCATTATTTCTTTTCTCATCTTCCGATTCACAGTCAACAAATATGAGGCGACGCTTCACACTAGAATAATACAGCAGCAAGTACATGTGGGCGTTTGTTTGTTTGTTGGGTGTAACGACATATTCCACAGCCAGGATCATACAATGTCGAAAAATACATGGAGATACTTCCAGAATGTTACCAAATGACCATGTTTGACCGCTTTTAAAGATGATATTAATAGTAAGAAAAGAGCCAGATCATGTGATAATGTGATAAAATCTCTTAACAGGCAATATATTTACCCAAAATATAAAATTTGACACTCCGTGTTTGTTTGACGAAGATATATTGCACGCCGTTGTTCTGGGGTTCCCTCTGCGTATTCCGGCTTCCTCCACCCGTAAAACTGTCCGACACAAGGTGACCCTGGCTGTTAAATCCCAATAAATGTTTTAAAATAAATATAATATGCTCTTCAAGGTGACAATAAGCCTGATGTCGGATTTTACTCCATTCTGTAAGGTCACTTGAAACAGGCAAAATAACAACAACAACAGAAAATAAGCAATGAAGAGGTTAAAAAATGAAAACTTGTAGCCTGTGACGCCATAACTACTGGGCTGCATCGTCGTCGGTTTTGTGACAGTTTACGCATCTGCAAGTCCAGTGTTTTCTGTTGATATAGGATTAATTTCTAGCTCTGGGAGTATAACGACGAACCAGTTTCGGATGGGACTGTTTGAGTATTATTTCTGAAAATACAAAACTCAATAAACTTGTCAGTAGATGTGTGAGCCGTCATATAATCGACGAAGATAAAGTCCAGTGGTTCTGGTAATACAACTTCATTCCACCCTACCCCTTCAAAAAACAAAAAAAACAACAACAAAAAATACAAAACAAAAACAAAACGAACCAAAAATAACCAAACACAAATGATGAAACGGTTGTGTTCACGGGTTGTCCATGCCAGCAACATCCTAATTAATGTACAGAATAGGTAATTCATGAAGTGCCATCTATCTTCATTATGTGACTAAAATATCCTTACACACCAATTCCTTTGTCTTATCCGGATTGGTAAGAGACGTGAAATACCCGATAGAACAATAGACTAGGTGTTCAAGTGACCACTTGAACACCTGTACTCACTTACCACACCTGGGTCCGTGCGTTCTGTGAATTGGCGTGTACAGTACGTGGAGAGTGGATTGTAAGTAAATCACCCGCGGAGTGGGGTTATCGACCAAGCTATAACTTTCAAATTTTGTTCATATCGATACAAAACACAAGCAATGTTTCCGCCAATGGACGTCCGGGTTTAACCCGGAGGTCCATTGGTTGAAACATTGCTGGTCTTCGGGTTTAACCCGGAGGTCCATTGGTTGAAACATTGCTGGTGTTGGTTGTGCTTTGCAACAAATTCGCAATTATTGCTTGGGTGGAATCGCCACTCTGCGGGTGATTTAGTGATAATACACTCTCCACGTACTGTAAGTAAGTTACTAACCTCACTGTCGGTATTCACGAATTTGAACAACCTGCCAACGTGACATTCCACTTTGCCGCTTCGCGGCACAGCTTCACATACCGCACGTTGGCAGGTTGTTCAAATTCATGAATACCTCCACCTCAGTTAGTTACTATTACTTGTATCATCCATTAGTAACACTTCCGTGTCTCATTAATGTTTTTAATAATGATGTTTTTATAATTGTGTTGTGTTTTATGGGAAAGCATATGATTAAACAAATGTTTCCTGACCATTGTATCAATGACATCACATATGCGATTTAGAAAAAAAGTGCAGTTCGGAGTTTTGGACCTTACCTCTAACCTTATCAAGACAGACAGATCTAATTAACGCAAAGGAAAAAGGTTCTGACACCTTATTGGCGACGATCGCTATAAATCATTCAACGTCGTTGAATGACTTAATGGCTTAACAAAGCGTTGTGTACAGAAAAAACTAATGATTTTTTTGTTTTAGCACGGGCAACGTACTCCGTGCAATGAGTGGTCGTTTTTGTTGTACAGTAAGGCAGGAAATATAGATTACTTTGAGAGTTAAGTAATCTGGTTTGTTGTATTCCGCCGATCTGGCTAGGACAGATAACCTGATCAAACGAATTGCCAGAAGCGAAGAGTTAGATCTGACGATCTACTCTTGCAGTCAAAATGGAATTCGGCAAGCCCGATCATCTTGCTATCTCACTGATAGCACTCGTGGTCACCGAGTGTGTCCACGAATAGTTAGGATCGGTTGCGGGAGTTCAATTTAAGGCCAGGCGACGTCAACGTCGATTGAAATGGCTGCGGGCACATGCACCAGATATGTTTCACTTGGCCCACTGGACACGTGTGTTATTCACTGACGAGTCTCGGTTCACGCTTTACAGGTCAGATGGACGACAACGTTGCTGTCGACGTCAAGGTGAGCGATATTCTGACGCGTGCGTTAAGGAAAACGACAGATTCGGGGAAGGGTCTGTTATGGTTTGGGAGGGGATTTCTCATGGCGTGAAAACACCCCTCGTGGTCATCCAGGCCAATCGTACAGCCGTAAGATAACGGGACCAGATCCTCATGCCTCACGCCCTTCCACTTGTCCATGCGCATAACCTTACGTTGCAGCAGGACAATGCGGGGCTGCACGTTGTTAGGATTTGTCGTGACTTCCTCAACCAAAACGATGTCCCAGTTCTCGATTGGCCATCCTATAGTCTAGATTTGTCCCCGATCGAGCATTTATGGGACGAGCTGGATAGGAAGGTCAGGAAGCGCGTCAACGTCTCAAACAACGTCGCTCATCTTACGCAGGCCTTTCTTCAGGAGTGGAATAACATCCCATAAAGGACCATAAACAACTTGCTGGAGTCAATGGTAAGGAGCGTTAAAGCAGCGACTGAACCCTGGGGTGGGCTCAAACTTGATTTTGATAAGGAAATGGCGTAGGGTGCTCACGTTTGAACGTTATCCATGCAAACGCCGTCTGTGGTAAGACAACAAAACTCGTTAAAATTAAATCAGCAATAAAGAAATAATATCAAAATCCAAACAATGAAATAATCATCCATAACGCATTTGAAATTTTTACCACAGGAAAAAAAACTTGAAATGTTTCCGCTAGTATGTCTCTTTACGGAAATCCACCTTTTACATAAACCGAGCAATCGCCTAAAAGTAAAATAACGTGCCACTGAAACTGGAATTGTATTTCTTCCGGCTGACGTTACTTGTTTTATTTAGTGTTTAACCCTTTACCCAACGTAACGGTCAAAACCGGCCAGCGCTATTCACAAAAAAAAACGCCAATTAATTTTCATTATTTTTTTCATTTTTTGTCTCAGAAACATAGATTATGACCCCTCTTTGGAACGAGCTCATCGAGCTCGTTCCAACGAGGGGTCATAACATATGTTTTTGAGACAAAAAATGAAAAAAATTAGTTATTGAAAAATTTGGTTTGCTGTGTCGTCTGCTTTCCATGTTAAGTAAAGGGTTAATATACAGGGATGTGCAGCAATGCATGGTCGTTGACGTGTGCTATTTGCTATTTGCAACACAATCACGCGTCGAAATGGGCAAAAAAATGAAAATAATTGCTCAAGATGATTACGGATAACGTCAGAAGCTGAAGTGTGTCCAATTATTCATTTACAGAAATGAAGCTGCCCTGAAAACGAAAAGTGGACTCGAGTGATGTTATGCAGTGCTGTCCTCGTTCTGAAACCAATCCTGCGATAAATCATCGGAAAACAATTTACTGCAATCCGGTGATCTAAATCTGATGAAGTATACACCGTTTCAGATAGTGATATACAATAATTGTTGATATAATGCGTTGTACTTGCACGATGAAAATAAAATTCCACCACTATACCGTTATCGATTGCATTGTTCAAGTCGAAATAAAAAGAACAAATGTCCCGAATCGGTAATGTAGGGACAAATTTTGCCGCGATGTTGTCACTTACCCACCCCCCCCCTCCCCCACCCCCCCCCCCCCCCCCCCACACACACACACAACAAGCACAATTATATTCGATTAACTGACATCGTATACGCTATAAGTATCCACGAAGTTTTTGAAGCCACATTTTTAGCCATTCTGGATATTTTAATGCCAGACGATGTTCTGCTGCCAAACGCTAATCTGATGGGTGTACTTCGCTGTCTGATCCAAATAAATTGGCCGAGCTTTGAAAACTGAAGTGGAACTTATTTCAAGAATGAACGGATAGTTAGTCCTGGAAAAAAATCCGGCAGAACACGAAAGTTCTGACGAAATCCTAGGTAGGTGAAATGGGCGGTCTCCTAAGTTGAATGCCGGAAAAAAAACCCTCACGGAAAAAAAGCCCTCAAGAAAAAAAAACCTCAAGAAAAAAACCCAAGAAAAAACCCCTACCGGAAATGACAGGGGTAGGAAAAAAACCCTACCTTTTTAAGGTAATGGTATAAAAATATACCTATAGGTAAAATAATAGAAAAGATCTTTCCACACATCTGAAATTGATTCCTTGTAAAAGAATCAAAACGAACATCACACAGGAGTCAAGATATATGCTTTTTCACCTTAAATCCAACACAATGTATTACATAATAAATGTGATTAAAATGTGATCAATATGTCTATCCTTCGGAGAAAATTGTAGTATCTAAACAAAAACCATACTAATATGGATGCATTTGGGATCAGGTCATTTGACATGGTTCCAATGGCATCTATCCCTGCATGGTTGTAGCTAACAAATCGTCGCCTGAGTGCTAGAATGTTCTATGTCCCATAGGGGACATAGAACATTCTAGCACTCAGCCGACGAAATATGCTGAACGTTTTTTTTAATAAGCATGAGTGCTAACTCTATAGCAAAACAAGTAGCACAAAAACCACTGTATAAAGTATTTAACCATTTGAATTAGCTGAAAATTGTTTCAATTTCATAACCTGTACGACAATGATATTCTAAGACTAAAAAATCATTTAAGTTTTATTTTAAAGTTAGTGTATAAATGTATAGGTTGTTTGTGTTACTGCTCAAGATTTTGAATTTAATTAGTTAAAGTTGTTTTGACTACTTTAATGGGACAATACTTCAATAGATGTCACAATCAATAGATGTTTGGATTATTTGTTAGGATTACACGATAAAATTATAACATATAAAAATCATACTTTAAAAACACAAAAATTACGTAAACATTTGCAATATATTGTTCTAATTGTTATAATTTAATCATTTGCCCCGCCTCTGCGTTTGATTGGTTGAAAGCATACAGCGTGGAAGTCGTCAAAATCGTGTAAACCAAATCACGTCATGATTTTGAATGTCGCTACTCGTTCGCACATCCGATCCAACTTTGAAGACTCTGGAAGCCCCGCCCACTCAATCCAATTGTCACTGTGAGGGCGTGACGGCAGACTGATAGATGGATAACAAGCTTGTAAACAAAGATCAATGATCGATTTTTCATCGCCTCGAGTCAGCGAGAATATAATGATAATTTCTCGGGAACAATTGAATTTAATAAAATATACCGAAGTGGGAGACGAATAAAAGATCATACACTCAAACATGATTTTGGGGGAACTTAAAAAAATGTTTTTAATGATATTGTTACGTGACTTGCTAAATATCTGTCGTCTGCGATCGAAAATCAAAACAACAAACAATTTGACAATGACTGACGTGACCTGTTTGTGGCACACTTTCCTGAGTTGTTGTCTTTTGCGAAAATTAAAAGTTTTTCGTTCACACACACATAGTTTTTATATTTTAATATTACAGCCGGATTAAATTATAAGAAATAACTGTTGTTTTCCTTCGGTTTATGCGATATAAACCGACAATTTTCAGCACAAGCTTAATCATAACTCGCTATGCGAGTTATGAAACTTGTAAAAATTTTCGGTTTATATCACATAAACCGAAGAAAAACAACAGTTATTTCTTAAATAAAATAAAAATGTAGAATATATATATAAAAAAAAATCATAGTTCAAAAGTTTAAAACAGTTGTATTGTTATAACACAAACATATACAATATATAAAAAAGTAGGGGTTTACATCCGGTGTATGTCTGGTATGAGCGAATAATTACATTGTTAATGTAGTTATACGTTTTGGGTCCAAATACTCAATTCTCATTGGTCATCTGGATGAAAACGTCATGACCAAATGTAATTCATTTTCCAATGAATACATTTGGTCGAACGTTGACCCGCATTTACGGTAGAGCGCAGTTGATAGAATGTAATTTGGGCGAAGTTCTGGGCGTGTTTTTAACTTTTAGCGCCTCCCGCGGTGATCAACTCCGCTGCTGTTTCTTTGGTGACATTTCCCAACAGTGGCATAAAACCCGTTACTAAAATACTCGTTTCCATTTCTAAAGCTGTGAAAATTAAAGCTTATTTTCCTTTGGGATATCATTTAGACGGAACCGGCGCTCAACTCAGAGTTGTGCATTTTGTCTTTTGTGTGGGGGTGGTTTTTCGCCTCTTTCGTTCGTGCATGTTTTATTTCGTCTTTCTGCTTTGTTGTTTGGTAAACAGTAGTTTAAACAGTTACGGAATGTAATTATAAGAATTGAATGCCGAAGGGATTCATACAATTTGTACCCATTCCCACACGTTCATACTCCAATAAAGATTATAACAATTGCATTCAATTCTTAAATAATTTCACAAATTGGAAACAACTTGTGTTCTAATTATTTTTGTCAACCAAAATTTAACGACAAATAGACATTTTTACATTAGATTTTCAGAGTTTGACTCTTGATGCAAATAGAGCTACCCAAGAATCAGTGTCAGAAAATAACGTCTTTAACCGCTCAGATTATAATTTTTTACTGCGTATTGATACAGATATTTTTATGTAATGAAACCATATGGTTTTGTTTTAAATGTCACCTCATGTCACGTCAATTTGGTATGACTTTTGTCGTTTGACAAATCTGCACGGTACATGCTGATGATATAGATCCAACGTTATAGAGCTAAAGTTGGAGTGCCAGAGTTATAGCGAAGATTGCACAGTCAAGTTTATGCAATTAACATCAGAGATCCAAACTTATGGAGACAGAATTATAGTGCTAAACTTATAGAGCCAAGGATAGATGTAAGAAATACCTGTAATAAATTTTACTGTCAACGGACAAATTTACTGTAGGAATTCACATTGGTTCTATACGTTTGGCTGTATAAGTTTGGCGCCATAAGTTTAGCTCCATAGTGTCAGCTTCCACTATTCTTGTTGAACTAAAATTATATAGCCAAGGACAGTTCCTATAGTAAATTTTGCAGTCGACTGCAAACTTGACTATGAAGTCCTATAGGACTGCCCTTGATTCTACAAGTTGGCTCCACAAGTTTGGCTCCGTACACTTGGCTCTATAATCTTGGATCTTTTAATCTTGACTCTATAGCTGTGGCTCTCTAACGTTGGATATATAACTTGGGCTATATCACTTTGGCTTTATAACTTTTGCTTTATATCATCAGATTCCACTACTTATAAGTTTGGCTGAATAACTTGGGCTGTTTACGTTTTGCTCTATAACTTCGGTTCTATAACTTTGGCTCTTTATCACTAGGTTCCCCTACATCCCCTACAGTACATTTTGTAGTCGGCTGCCAACTTCACTATAGACAGTGCTACTGTATTGCACTTGGCTCTGTACTTTTGGCTCTATAACTTTATCCTTATATTCTTGGCTCTATATTATTTACAATAATCTTGGCTCTATAACTTTCACTCTATTACTTGGGTTCTGTAACTTTGGCTCTGAATCATTAGCTTTCAGTACATTTCCTTTAGTACATTTTGCAGTCGCCTGTCAACTATACCCTTGGAATTCCCGTGGGACTGCACTTGGATCTGTGTGATTGGCTTTCTACGTTTGGCTCTATAAGTTTGTCTTCACAATCTTTGCTCTATATTATTCGGTCTATAATCTTGGCTCTATAACCATGGCTATATATTATTCACTCAATAATCTTGGCTCCACATTATTCTCTGTATAATCTTGTTCTATAACTTTGGCTCAAAATCATCAGCTTCTTTCACTTGGATTGATGTATATTCTCATCCTTAACGAATATGACAATGGATGGTTAACACTGCAGCAACTATTTTCTGAGGCACACATCGTTGCATGAGACAGGTCGATAATTCAATAAAGAAGACTGGAGCTCGAGAGTGCTTTTAATGTTTCTGTTCGTTCGGTGATTACGAGTTGCTTTACTGTTTAAACATTCATCTCAGTAAATATACGTGTTCTTCTAAACACGCGATCAACGAACGTGATTTTTTTAAGCAGCAGGTTGATACACGAAACGCAGCTATTAATGTGTAACGAGCAGTACAGAGATGGGATTCAATTAATTGCTTCGATCACAGATGATTCAAGTCTCTTTAAAAACAAACACAACACTGTCGGAATAGCAGAAAACAGTGCGACTATCGCAGTCATTACTGTAAAGCGAAATGTAAATGCAGTGTGTCGAGTGATTTTGCCACAAAAAAGGCTCAGCGTGGAGATTATTTGCAAATTTGCAAAACAAACACACTATGCACTTTCAGCAGTGAATCAATTCCTGAAAAAAATCACAAACATTATTACCTGTCAAAAAGTAGATGAATACATACATTGAGAAATGTGCGATATACAAAACGCGTGGAATCCGACCTATGTGTAGCACAATGGCTAATTGTGACCGCAACGTGGATATAAAGTGAAGTACAGCCAATCGTCAATACCCCTGTTCTCCATTTTAGAGGACTTCAACCCCAGGCATTGGTTACCTTGTCCCATTTTACCAGTAAAACATAGCTTGTTTACCAGAGTAAAAAAAACACTGCTTCACTTCCCGGGGTTCCCACAGGAATGTCTTCGTGTAAACACGACACGTAAGAACGCATCTGATTGATCGTTATGTATCTGAGTGACGTTATGATGTGAATGAAACCCTTCGACACAAAACGGCGTTAACCCTTCACCCTTAATGTTAACCCTTTAACATTCAAAAACTGCTAGCGATATTCACAAAAATCGGCAATTAATGTTCATTATTTTTTTCATTTTTTGTCTCAAAAACATAGGTTATGACCCTCTTTGGAACGAGCTCGTCGAGCTCGTTCCAAAGGTGGGTCATAGCCTATGTTTTTGAGACAAAAAATGAAAAAGAATAGTTATTCAAGAATTTTGTTTGCAAATGTCGTCTGCTTTTCATGTTAGGTAACGGGTTAATCAAGAATGTAAACAGACCGTAGAGGGTGATATTTTTCTCAACGAAATATTAGCCCCATTCACTTAATTCGAGTGGAATCGTGGTATCAAAACAGAACAAACCTTTGGTGGAGTACGCGGACAGGTATCAGCGACCCCAGTTGAAATCTTTCCTGCATCTCATCGGCACCTGTGAACTATGTGAAAACCTAGAAATCGGGTAGTTGATTCCAGTTTCCGTACTAAACCCTCGTTGTGTTTTGTCTTATTATATGCTAAATGCTGAAGTACTGATCATTCTGATGCGCCTATTTTTGTTTGTATGGGGGGGGGGGGGGGGGGTCGCTTATTGGTTAGGGCATTGGACTTCAATCCGAAAGAACCACAGTTCGATCCCGACCAGCGATAACAGTGTGCGTCCTTGGGCAAGGTACTAAATCCTGATTGCACGGAGGCACGGTGGTGGTGTGTATCAAGGTGTCCTGCACGTCGGCGGTTCACTTGTCTTCAACCAATGCTAACCCTTCTTGTGAGAAGTTAGTACGTTGGGGAGTCTGATAGCTGCTCGCCTTTGCTCAGTGGTTCTCTCCCGAAACTTTGGCTTCCTCCACCCGCAAAACTACCCACACGAGGTGACTCTGGCTGTCGAAAGTGTCGTTAAACCACAATAAATAAATAACTGTTATCCCGGTGTACTTTCTTCGTGTCTTGTGTTTGACTCGGATAAGTATCTTAGTCTTTTAGTGGAATTCCCTTTCTGAAAAAAAACAACGTAGACACGGGATAAACAATGCCTATAGAATTACTTTAGCAGATTAAGAACTCAGATTCTGGTTGTTTATTCACAGAATATATTGAACACCAACAAAAACAGTTACATGTATTTCACAAATGTAATATGTAAATATTACGTGAGGATGGCAGTGCTCAAAATAACTTTTTTTCTTTGCGTAGCAATATGCTGCGCATTTCCAAAAAATGAATAGCATTTTGTAAAAATTACATAGCTATTTTTGTATACCGGAGTTATGTTATGCTGTTTTATATTGAATTCTTCTAAGTAGATAGAATAGTTTCCATCCATTTCTGGGCATTTCCAAATGATCTGCAACACATGAAACATTTAATATGTTATTTTAACTGAACTGCCTTTAAAGGTTGCATGGACTTGTATACTGTTATAAATGGCGTCTTGGTTGTTTAATAGAGTTCTCAAAATGGAAGTTGGGATTTTTAATTTGATGGGCTTGTAGTTATTTTTAATGGACATTTTATTCAAAATGTTGTAAAAACAGGAAGTATTTAAACCAACAGAACTCATCTTACATATGAAGTTGCTAATGATGCTTGATGGAGAGTTAATCTGAGTTATGCCTGGAATGTTCCACAATCAGAAGTAAAGCATCAGTGAACTAGTTTTCAAATTTGTTTGCAAATTTTCATTTACATTTTGCGATACAAGATAATCAACTGCAGCCTAATAGGCTGCAGTTGATTATCTTGTATCGCAAAATGCTATAATAATTTAACATTGTGTAGCTTTTTGCAAGTTTTGCATATCAAAAAGCGACACGACACCGCTTATTTTGAGCCATGGAGGATGGTACTCGCCCAACCCTCTTGAAAGAATGTGGCATTGCAAACATTTGTCACAAATGATTTAACTGTAAGCAGATAACAGAAAATATCGTAGACAATATGATATGAAGCATAAATAGTCCATACACTGAAAGGTAACCCAGCAAATAGGTTTGTAAGGCATTTTATTGGCGTTTCTATGGTAACGTTTTGTGCTGATTCCCAATCCGATTAATGCTACTCTGTAACCGTTGGCTTCTTCTCAGACCTGAAGTTGAGCAATTAAATATATGTGAAATACTCTCTCTTGTAGCAACAGTTGGCTTTGTATCTAGGTTATATGCGCCGAATATACATTTATCGCCATATGTCATTTGTTTTGGTAGTTTAGTTGGATAAAAAAGGAGTGAATTTGGTGAATTTTGGGGAAAAAAGACTCAATTTTTGTTTGGGATTTTGGTGTTTGTCAAGAATAAAACACATTAAAACACAGACTTAATCCGAGAGAAATAGTTTATGATCGTTACTTTGGTACCTTTTTAAGGAACAGTGCATGGCTTGGAGTTGACTACGCCCATATAGTGCCCAGTGTGGTGGTGTAGTTCCCGTCGCGAAGCGGAGGGAACTACACCACCTCACTGGGCACTATATGGGCGTAGTCAACGACAAGACATGCACTAATCCTTATATTATATCGAACACCCATCAAGAAAAACATCTGTCCGATTTGTTAATCTGTTACCAAGGTAGCAGCCCTACCAACCAGCGCTATATAGAAAAAATACCATGTAGTTTTTAAAAAACATTTTCTTCTTCCAAAACACGGCTAACGTGGATTATTGATATGAGCAGAAGACAGATTTTGAATCGGTCGGCAAGGGTAAACAAAACATTACCCCCAAACGGAACTGTGTATTCTAGAATCGCGCAACTCGCGAATGAAAACTAAAATTTTCGAAATTTGACAACGCAGTTTGATAATTTCCACACATTTGTCACACATATACATTACCGAATGGGTCAGCACGGGATACAAACTCCGAAGATTCAACTGAATTCCATTATTTATTCGTTACTGCCCAAAACATACAATTAAATAGCGAAATAATATGAGCAGCGAAACAAACGATTTTTCATATCCAGACGCGTTCTCATGAACGTTAGACCCAGGTATGGATAATTCTCTTCGAAACGAGATATGGATCATCTTCTCAAGGAATAAAATGAACGCCTCGAAAAATGTGACTTCAACAATGGAAAAGCGATACATTTTTCCACAAAGATTTCTTTCCGGGTCGTTTTGTGGATGTTGTGCCTCTGTGAATCGATTTTTAAATTTAGCCTGATCAGTTTTATTCGCCCAGTATGAAAAGAAAACTGATATTGTAGTGTGCTAAAAATAGAAAACGTGTAGTGCCTGGGTGTAGTGCCTGGTCAGTTCTGTGGATGCAAACTACACGAAATAGGGTATCATCTTTCAGCCAATCAGAATGCAAGGAGGTCACGTGAGATATAATATAACCATTTATTCCACACTCGAGCGATATTGATCTCTCGACATTGGTACAATTGGGATACTTTGCCCCTTTGTGCCCATTCATGTCAAAAACTTCCAGAAATACACAGAATGACACATGCGTGTGAATGGGTTAGTTGATATGACACGAGTGCCAGCGCGGAAGGATAAAACTCGCGGCATGCGGCCTCTCGTTTTATCCTTCCGCGCTGGCACTCTTTCCATATTAACTAACCCACCGACACGTGTATGTCGTTCTGTGCTTATTACACGCCTTCACGTCTATAAAAGCAATTATTAGAAGGACACTCGGCAATTCATTTGACAACTCGTACCATGAGTTCCAATGTGTTATATGCGCCAGTAGGCAATAGTGTACACATTGGATCTCAGGGGACGAACTATCAACAAAAAGAACATATTTTGTACCTAACTAAATTTGTGGGGGGGAACCAGTGTACTATATTTAGACATCGCGTGCGATTCAAATTGTAATTGCGGTGCACGATTTGTAGAAGTGAAATTTGGCTCCTTTTTAAAGATAGTCTGTCAACGATTTCCGTTCGACACCTGTTTGCGGAACGGATTTTCATTGTTTGCATGGTTCGGTTTTGCTGTAGATGGGCATTTCACAAAACAGGCGTGTAATAAAAGATAGAAATTACCGTGAAAATGAAATGTTGAATTTTGTGGGAAAACTGTTGCTATGCATTTGGTTTATATATTCACAACTTACCTCAAACACATTTTGCTGTATTTTTATTGGGTGGATTATAAATATCTTGAGGTGTTTATTGTCCCTGAATAAATAAAGTGATGGGTCGGACATGCTAAGGGTTTTGGCTTGATAATCTGATGGAACTGCTACTGACCATTTGGACAACTGTTGCGAGTATGTCTCATCCAGGTTTGATACTAGTTTTGTGGACCCCCCACATTCGACAGATATTTTGAATATAGAATTTAGTCAGCTGCCAGTGCAGAACGTGCTAAGAGCGTATCGCAATCACATAAATTGGCTTTTAATATCCCGCTTGAGGCAAGGAATGTTATACTTAACAATGAGAAAGACTCAGTTCATTGATCTTGTCTGGAGTCGAAATAGAGAAGGCTACGGATGAGGATTTCGGTAATCAGTTGGTTATTACCAGACATGCGCCTGTGTCTGTTCACATTCATTATGGCATCAAAACCGAATTCGAAAGCCTGAGATCAGACCACTAGGAAGCTGATATTGTAAGGTGCCAACAGGGGATAGATATTTCTAAAATGACTGGCAATGTAATATCAGATGACACGAATGTCTTTGTTATCATGACCCAGTTTCTATTGGAAACAGAACATAAGCATTTCATTTACGATGGAATCAACAAGTGGTGGCAGAAGGATAATACATCCGAAGAAGACCGTCAGAAAATAAAAACTTTTTGATATGATATGATATGTCTATTTACCAATATACAAAAATACAGAATGATAAATATATACGTATGGTTACATCATAACAGGGTTCTCGTATACAGTAATATTATTTCAGATATACATAGATAATGGGATATAACAATTTATACCGGCAGGGAAAGGCATAGCCAGATTGGCTATCTTCCCGCCTTTCCCTCTGACAGAAAAGAGAAAACTACAGAATGACGGAAGAAACTTGAAGAAGAAAATGATGCAAAAGTGCAACATTGTTATTTCTGTTTTAGCTCTAACAGACAGGGTTACTCCGCGACGTTTGCACAAGAGAATGTTGGGTGGACGGTATCAATTACAGCACGGTACTCCTGAAATGGTCTCAACAATTTTATCGGTTAACTGATCCGAACCTCGATTGATTTTTATGAGAATAACAGTTTTAAAGTTTTGGAACAGTTGAGACCAAATCAGGAGACCGGAAAGGACGATAATACCAGACAAAAATCCCCACTGAAGACATGTCATGCACAGAATGAAGACTTAGTGGCGCCTTGTATTGTTTATACTAGTGTAATACTATAATATTCCTGGAAAGTTAATATTATTACTTGTGGGCATAAACTGAGAAAAGAAAGCAAATAGGTTGCATTTTGGTGTTTTTAAGATTCGATTCGGGGGCGTACTAAGTAACACAGTCCGGGCAGTAGGGATTAGAACAGGAAGTATTCTCTGAATAAGTGGAAAGAATTTTTGTTACAAGGTTTGTCTTCAACTCATTCCTATTTCTTATTTTTCGGATGGATATATCTAATCCATTCCACAGTTTCGGAAAAGCAAAGACAGGCAGGTTGTCGAGTGCTTTGGTTCTAGTTCTATGGCTACGTATGAGTCCTGTTTGGCGTGTATTCATAAAGTCATTATTTATAGTAGAAAAGAAGTCAGCAAAGGACTTTGGTAGGTTTCCATTTAGCCAATCGAACATAAATAAGGAAACATGTAAGGTATACAAATCCTTTATTTTTAATATTTTATCATTAATAAAAAGAGGGTCAGTGTGAGCATTGTACTTCTTGTTGTTTATGATTCGTATTGATCGCTTTTGTAATTTATAAAGACTTTTACAGGCTTTTGAGGCTTAACTTTAATGCCAAATGTAGTTATAGCGCATGCCGTCTCTGGTTCTGGCATGGTTGTCGAGTGCTTTGTGATAGGGAAGACGACAACTATTAAATCTTGAGTAGTGTAACTCTGGATCAAATAGGGAAATCGGATACTGATGTGGATACAGTTTATCAACGGGTGACTATGTCAGATACCAGAATTAAGATGTGGTCCAATAACATCAAAAGCACAGATAACTGCTCATAAATTATCCACTAATCCACCAGCACTGAAACATTCTCAGAATATGCCAAAACGAGCACATTTTCAATCGAGGTTTTGGTACGCGGCTCTACTAAGTAAACCCACAGAGATTGACCCAACAATGGGTGAGTGGACTTGGGATGAACCGGTGCCAATGCAGAGGATTAAGGTAATTAAATGTAGTTGTAGCTCTGATAAATCGTGTGGGTCTGAACGATGTAGCTGTACAACTTCACAAGTGGGTTGCAGGTTGTTGTGACATTGTTGGGGCAGTTCTCCGGAGTGCAATAAGCAGCACACATTGATCTCTGTATAAACTGATCACAAGGGCGACCCAGGCGACAATCTTGGTAATAACTGAGATGTCTGTTGGCGGGTAAGAGCTAGTTCAATCGTTTAGATTCATTTTGCGCACACAATACATTATCGTTAGCAAAAATCAGTGAAATCTTCTTATTTTGCCAATGTTCGCCAATCAATCTTATATTCCAACTCTTTTATAAAATATTTCGTAAAAGTACACTTATAACATATTTAGAGTGTTAAGGATTAGATTGAGAATGGTCACATTTATCCGTGAAATATAATAAAACACAATACGTCCTCTACTGCTGTGTTCGTTCTTGACAAATACTGAAACACAAAACTTTAATTATTTTTCGACCAACATTCGTCGACTTTTCTCCCTTTAACCCAACTGAAGTACCAAAAACAAATAAAATCTGCCAATAAAGGCATTGTTGAAATATCGCCAACACACATAACCTAAATGTAAAGAAATATTTTATAACAGAGTTGGAATATCACATTGACTTAGAGCAAATTGGGTAGGTCTGAAAAGGGTTGAATATCTCAATTTGCCCAAGAGTTACATGGTGACATCAATCGGATTCGGAATCAGCGTAAAATGTTAACCTGGAAACGCAAATACAATACTTTATAACCATTTTTTGCAGGGTAGCCCCAGATCGGAATTTGGCGCCCGGAATAAAAAGGAATGCAGCTCGAGAAAATCCATTGTTAAGGTCCAGGATACTGTCCAGTACAAATACCAGCAGGAAGCCGGTGGTTTCAAACTGGCTAAAACGCAAACCGCTTATCTTGTCCACTCCACTACTTGAGATAATACCCGTGAGTGACACCGAGCCCCGCAAAATAAACTATTTAGTACTCGGGCATTAACAATGGCAGGAGTCAATTCGTTTTGGAGCGTTGAGTCCACTTCAGCCAGCACATTCCGAGAGCACCCCTTTTCTGAGCGCCAGGCAAATGCGCTGGTAAACTTGTATCAATTTTTAAGCGTGGGTGCATCCTATCTCGTGCTTGTTTGCTTCTTTCGTTATTGTCGTAGCTGTTTCTGTGTGTTGTCTGGGTGGTACAGACAATACTTCGTAGGGTGTGTGTGAAGATTACGCAGAAACCTGCTGACAAATGAATTCTTCCGTCTATCCCTTGTATTGTAGTTATAGCGAATGTTTCATTAATTCCCGACCAACGGCCACTGAAAGCATGATTAATTTCTACGCTTATAGGGAAGTCGGTTATATCGAATTATCGGTTTTTACCAAGACGGATTATTACCCCAGTTGTACAAAATTATGTCAATAATACGAACTTTGTCATCTCTGGCCTATCTCATCATGAAGATCGGCTTTCGTTCAAGTTATGTTTCCTGAAATGATTAGACGGGCGAGGAAGGTCCAATAAAGATGCATGTAATTGTTGAGAAAACACCTATGCCATCAAAAGACAATAAAGCGAAGTTTCCTTTTGTTATTTTAAATAAACGAAAACAACAGACAGCTCTTTGGGCTGCCTGTTATTTTCGTTTATAAGCAGTTACAAAAGGCCACTTGGCTTTTATGGCACGGTAATTAGAAGCAACTAAATAACTGTCCACGTCGGCTCTATAATTAACGAATGTGCTTTTACAGTAATTTGTAAGATTTTATCCTTCCCAAGGAAAAACAATTAGCAATTCTTACATCCGGGACGCCTCTACTAATGGAAAGGACAGTGTCTGTACTATACGTCACGATGAAAAATGAAAAGAAAAAAATTTACAGAAGATCAAACGATTATGAAAGCCCTATTTTCTTATCTTCAAATGGTTTTAAACAAAAAATAATAGACAAACAATTGACTCGGAAAAAACTTTGAAAAGCCAGACTCTATATTTTTTATACTACTCCACAGGAACATGGATGAAGTTTGTGAAGTGATGCGCACATCGATGATCCAACTTCGCTAACATCTCGAAATTCAATTTTAATATGACATTCCCATACCCATAGTGTTAAATGTTCTGATAATTTTAGAAAATTAAGGGGAGCTAACTTTCCTGTAAATCTCTTCCAATGGCGAAAATTGTCAGCTATGGAAATGAGGCAGGAGGGTGACCCCTGTCGCCTCCCCATTTACGCCAACACTCTCTCCGCAATTACACCTACCCCCTCCCTCTCCCTTATTTACGACAACGTCAGTTGAGAGACAACTTTTGTATTCGAGGGCATTATTTATTAATTATTTCACTGTAATCGGTGTACAGAGTACGGAGAGTGGAATCCGACCCCTCCATCGAAGAGTTTCCATCAGATAATGGACTCAAATTTTCTTTTCACCAGCAGATATTAAGCTATTGGGGCTCTCCAGTTATCCCAGAAGCCCATTAGATGAAACTCTGCTTCTTCATTACTGACATTTATAATTTTCCAAATGAAACAAAATACTGCGTTTTGATTGGCTGAGAGGTACATGTGTAACTTGCAATTCACGGTATCTTTTTTTACACCGTGGTTAACCAGGGTGTGAAAACAAGAATGCACAATAGCAGGCTATATGGCAAAAAATAGTACCCATATTTAATTATTAATTCATACCTTCTGCTCGGTTATGTTAGAACAAAAATAAAAATACAGGAAATTTAATATTTATGTGTAATAAAATATTACAGATATGGATGTCATTGGAACTGGATTATTAAGAAGAAGCTTACAAAGTACAAATCTTCTGCCAGTTTTTTCCCACAATTTAGGTTAAAGTATTAAGTACAACAAAATTCTTGGAAATAAACCGTTATCCTTGTGTTTTCCAGGGCGTATGGGAGTTTACACCGGTCTGGGAACTCATACAACCTTCGGCTTCGCCTCAGGGTGTATGAGTTCCCAAACCGGTGTAAATTCCCATACACCATGGAAAACACAAGGATAACTAATATTATTGACTGGGCGTTAACTTCACTCCAGTAGTTCATTAGCGGTAATCTGTTCCCCAAGTACCGTATACACGGTAATCAATGCCAGTGTCTGAAGTGAGAGAAAAATAAACAGGGGATAAACAAGTCTATAAATAATTAACGGTGTCGTGTTGATCGCTCTTGATTTAACAGAGTTCATAGTTTTACTCTATTGTTGATATCCATGAACTGGATCCATATTGTGTAAGACATTATCGACCGTTGCATATCTAGTTTACAGTGTCAGCGTGTTTCAATGGTCTTAAAGAAGAATACATTTGTTATGCATCACAAAAGGCTTTACAGCAAGCCGAGATTAACGGGGTTCCATCTAACATGAAACTGCTTGTACGAGTGTCTTCTTCTTAATGTTAAAGAAATATCCATTGACTGATTTTCGATCGCACCTTCACAGCACTTTTCTTAACGACGCTTAAGCATCTCGAGCCAGTGAACGGAAAGTGGATATCCTTGGGAATGTTGCGATGTGAATAGATACCCTTTGTTTGTCCAAAGACAGTCTTTGTGACAAGTTAGTGTGCATACACACACCCTGGATCACCTGTTTATTTTTGTATTCTCTGGTTTAACACTTTTACAACATTTCAACAGGGTCACATCAATTCGGACAGCTTTACGGGTACAATAATTTGGAGTACCCGAAGAGGAGGAGCTGTTCAACGGCGAGCAACTGTCAGACTTTCCAGCCTAACAATTCACAGTTAACAGCTGTTGGTAGTAAGTGAACCATCAGCGTACAATACGCCTTACTAACCACCGCCACTGGATCTGGGACCCCACGTGAATAAACGGACTTGCATGCCTTCCCCAAGGTCAAAATACGGTTACGACTGGTCAGGTTCGAACCCCAACTTTCAGCGTAACTCCTTGCATGTTGCTAGCGGATATTTCTGTCCATGATAGAAACACTCTTGCCACTAAATAAAGTACAATTCGATCATTTTTAACCCATTTTTCCCTGTAAATTGAATAAACTTTTATTATACCATGCTCGCCTATGTTACTACCTATGGAAAGCCTATACGTTAATTTTTCGCTTTTAACTCCACTACCGGACCGGTGTAAAGTTTCCACTGCGATTAAAAGAAAATTACACCTATAGTGTGAAGTTCATCCAATTTGACCTTTGACATGACACAATTTACCGACTTCGATACATTCACACTTCGCGATGTTTTATTCACACATACGACATTTTGCGATACTATCTACTTCATGCAATGGTTATAAAGTTTAAAATGCCTACAATTAAATATTTAAAATGAAATTTAAGAATGTTAATAACAATTTGACTGAAAAAGCAAGGTAAATTCAATAAACTTTGACGACGTATATAGCTGTCAATCAAGCATTTACGTGTAGCCGGTAGTACTGCCCACGGGCGCAGATGTAAACAAAACAAGCCCACGTGTTTGCGATAGAAAGTGTCGGTTTTTCTCCATTTTAAGTGACAAAGTCGATTATTTATTAAGAGCATGGTATAAATAAAATAAATAGGGACCAGGACCGGAGATCAGATTTAAACCACTCGTAGAATAAGAGTTTTAACCACTCGGCAAGCCAAGTGGTTAAAACCCTTATCCAACTCGTGGTGTAAATCTGATTGTCGGCCCTACTTCCTATTTATTCTATATGTCCAGTTATTACCTGAGTAAAAAAAATCATGAATTATCATACTATCTAGTCATGGTTGCTTCACAGCAGCCATTACTAAAGTTGATAGAAATATTTTAAAAATACTTATCTGGTTAACGTCCAATGCTCAAGATACTGTGCCACCGCGCGCCCAACATAGGGTCACTGAAATATATCAGTTACTTCTGTGGGCAATATTTACAATAGTTTTGTTTTTTCAAATATGACACATAATTAAGGAATAGTGCATGGTTTGGTGTTGACTACGCCCATATAGTGCCCAGTGAGGTGGTGTAGTTCCCGACGCGAAGCGGAGGGAACTGCACCACCTCACTGGGCACTATATGGGCGTATTCACGACAAGACATGCACTAATCCTTATATTTTATCGAACACCCATCACGAAAAACGTCTGTCCGACTTGTTAATCTATTACCAAGGTAGAAGCCCAACCAACCAGCGTTATACAGAAAAAAATACCATGTAGTTTTCAAAAAACGTTTTCTTCCTCCAAAACACGGCTTATGACCCCTCGTTGGAAGGAGAATAACACACTCATTGCAATGAGGGTGTATAAGCTATGTTTTGGAAGAAAATTTTCCTTTTCTTTTTTTGGACAAAGCGAGCAGCCAAAAAGCAAATTGCACCACATTACTGGTACGAAACGCTAACTTGGATTATTGATATAAGCAGAAGACAAATTTTGAATCGGTCGGCAAGGGTAAACAAAACATTTCCCCCAAACGGAACTGTGTATTCTAGAATCGCGCAACTCGCGAATGAAAGCTAAAATTTTCGAAATTTGACAACGCAGTTTGATAATTTCCACACATTTGTCACACATATACATTACCGAATGGGTCAGTACGGGATACAAAACTCCGAAGATTCAAATGAATTCCATTATTTATTCGTTTACTTCCCAAAACATACAATTAAACAACGAAATAATATGAGCAGCGAAACAAACGATTTTTCATATCCGGACGCGTTCTCATGAAAGTTGTACCCAGGTATGGATCATTCTCTTCGAAACGAGATATGGATCATCTTCTCAAGGAATAAAATGAACGCCTCGGAAAATGTGACTTCAACAATGGAAAAGCGATACATTTTTCCACAATGATTTCTTTCTGGGTCGTTTTGTGGATGTTGTGCCTCTGTGAATCGATATTTAAATTTAGCCTGATTAGTTTTATTCGACCAGTATGAAAAGAAAACTGATATAGTAATGTGCTGAAAATAGAAAACATGTAGCGCCTGGGTGTAGTGCCTGGTCAGTTCTGTTGATGCAAACTACACGAAATAGGGGTTCAGCATTCGTCCAATCAGGAGCCTAGAAGGTCACGTGAGATATAATAAATTTTAATAAAATCTGTTACCGCGGTTGACAAAGAGGAGGAGGAAGCAGTGGGTCGCGGATGGGGGTGGGGGGGGGAGTGGGGATTTGTGCCGCGCGACTGTCCTGTCGCTTCCATCAGGAAGTTTAGTTTCAAATTTTTGATGTGAACAATGTTTCGACCGAATCGCAACTGAGTCGCGATCAGGTCGAAATTCCACCATTTCTATTCTGCCCGCGGCAAAATGGCGATCTGGTTGAGGAAAAGGGCCGCTTTAGTGGTCATATTCCTGCAATAGGAATAGGGACGAAGGAACCGTGGGACCACAGGGGATCGCGGGGGTGCACTGTTTGAGATTGTTTAGGACAACATTATCTTTACCAACCCGCCATTACAGTCTTATTGGGAATTAACAATGCGATGTTACTGACTATTCATTGTTTGATTTGTCTCTACTGCGGCCATAAAATCGAGACAAAAATCATATTGTTGATTCCATATCGATCTAATTTGTTAAATATACTGACAAAATATGCATTTTTCGCAATGTAGAGCTGCCTGTGTCGCAAACATACAGTACATGGAAAGTGTATTATCAATAATTCACCCGTGGATTGATGATTCTCTCAAGCAATAAATGCTAATTTGTTACAAAGCGTAATTATCATAAGCTTTGGCGTCTTTCAAGGATCGGTGTTGGGTCCCCTACTGTCTATGTCTTCCCTCTCGATGACATTATTCGAAGCCATGGCCTTGATTTTCATTTTACCGCAGATGACACACGGCTGTATATTAGTTTTACTCACGCCTTTGAGCCTGAAGCATGCAGTGAGATTGAACTTTGTGTTTCAGACATCGAGGCATGGGTGACTGAAAACTTTCTTAACCCTTTACCCAACGTAACGGCCAAAACCGGCCAGCGCGATTCTCAAAAATCGCCAATTAATTTTCAAAATATTTTCATTTTTTGTCTCAAAAAAATAGGTTATGACCCTTCGTTGGAACGAGCACGGCGAGCTCGTTCCAACGAGGGGTCATAACCTATGTTTTTGAGACAAAAAATGAAAAAAAAATAGTTATTCAAGAATTATTTTTGCAAGTGTCGTCTGCTTTTCACGTTAGGTAAAGGGTTAAATTGAACGATGACAAGGCAGAAGTACTATATATAGGTCTACCTCATCAACTTTAAAAAATATCTAAACTGTCCCTCAATATTGGAGGTTCTGTGATAAAACCCAGTAGCTGTGTTCGAAACTTAGGTTATTTCATGGATGAAAATTTGGCCATTGATGAACATATCAAACATGTCTCTCGCAGTGCATTTTCTCATCTTAGAAATATTAGCAAAATCCGACCCTTCATTGATACGCAGACGTCACAACAGCTTTCCCACGCCTTTGGCACCAGTCGCCTCGACTACAGCAACTCTCTTCTGATTGGCTCTGAAACATCTATTCTTGAAAAGCTACAACACATCCAAAATTGATATGCACGAGTCATAACCAGAACCCCAAAGTACTACCATATAACACGAATACTCTCTGAGTTACACTGGCTACCTGTTAAGCAAAGAATTCAATTTAAAATTATCCTTTTGGTGTTCAAGTGTATCTCGGGATCTGCACCTTCCTACCTGTCCTATCTGCTTACCACCCACAAACCACCAAGGTCTCTTAGGTCACCAGGTCAACTCAATCTGGTTCAGCCCACTTCTAAATTTACTAGTACTGGTGATAGGGCCTTTACGGTTGCTGGCCGAAGGCTTTAGAATTCTCTTCCAATCGACATAAAAAATAGTAAATCACTTGAATCATTGAAGTCTGGTACTAAAACCTACATTTTTCGTAAGGCATTTCCTTCAGTGGTCTTTTAATTTTGGTCATAAACTGATTTTACCAAGTGCGTGAGTGTGACTGAGTCAGTGAGGATTGTCTCGTTACTCGTCAAGTCGCACTCACATACTTGTTTTGGTAAAGTTGTAGTTTGTTTTTTTTATTTTGTTTTAATTCAGTACCCTTTTCTTTTAGGTTCTGTCGCTTTTAGCGCCACGACATAGCCTTGGTTGCTGATGTGGCGTTGGGCACCAGTAAATGATAATAGTGAGCCATGTATCAATGTATCTGTGCGAGAATGTACGTGTATGTGGGTGTATGTATGTATGCAATTATGGTACAGCCATTGAGCACCGTGTGTGGATTATAGGCTTTAAAATGATTATTATTATCAAGGAAAGTTTCAGCCAATGGGCCTCCGGGTTAAACCCGGAGGTCCATTAGTTGAAACATGGCTTGTGTTTCTTGTGCATCCGTACAAAATGTCAGAGTAGTACTTTGTGTGTTACCTCCACTCCATGGGTGCTTCGGTGACAATCCACCCTCCACGTACTATAGCTTTATGTATTGTATTTCTACCACGCCATTAAGGCACATGGACCACCACTGACAAATAGCAATGTGTGGTTACACACACCCACCTCGTGTTCGATATGCTTCCAACATCCTCGAGTTGGAATATAACGAACTAAAGATAAGATGTGTGTGCTGAAAATGTCAGCCAATCAAAGTAAGTATTGTCTCGGTTTCATTTCAATTGTATAAACCAGAATTTTACTTATTTTTGGTCACCTAAATTCTTTAACTCACGTAACGACTATGCCAGACCAGAGCTATTTATAATTCATTTAATTTAAATAAAATTCAAATAAATCCATTTAATATTTTTTCTATCTATTTTTACCTCCAAGTATGGCTAATGATCCCTCATTGAAATAAGATCCGTGTTAATTACATTTTAATTATTCAATAAATTATTTTTCTTTATTATAGTAAAAATTAATTGGTGATTTTTGAGAATAGCGCTGACCGGTTTTGGCCGTTACGTTGGGTAAAGGGTTAAGGACATTATGAAAACCCCCTAAAGACAGCTGTGCCTACTAAGTTTATAAGTTTATTTTGGATTTTAATGGGAGAGTGGGGGTGGGTATCTGAGAACGGTAGTAGAAAATTTACACGTAGTGGGTGGGTGGGTGTAAAAAGGAGCCGAATAAAAAATAGGACGTCACGTCTTGCAAATTTTTAGTGCCCCCCCCCCCCCCCCCCCCCCTGGTCAAGACTTCTTAACTCGTTGAGTGCTAGAAGCCACTATCAGGGCTTTCAAAAAATGAAGATACCAGATCAAAAGCCAACACTCCCCTTGCTTATATTTCATATTCAGTCAAACACAAATAATATTTTGTTTATATAAATTTGTTTTATTACTAATTATTGGAGAGTGCCCACAGGCACTCTCCAATAATTTGTAATAAAACAAAGTTGAATAACAAATTCAGACCACCAAAAATAATCTAGCCCACAATCAGATAATCACTCATCTGAAAAATATCTTGTTATTGCTACTTTCTGACATTTGACGTCGCATTTTGAAAACGTTGAAGAAACTGAATTCCCAGTGACGTTTCAACGTTGGGATAATTAAAGTCTAAAGGGTTAAAGTTTTCATGATTTTTCGTATAGGTAGCGTTTTGAATCTAATATTACTGCGTCTGTGGAAATATTGCCCATGCATGGAAAGTGACCAGTCCGCGGCGGTTGTACTGTAAGTAGATCTTCAGAGTGGATTTGACTATGTGAGACACATTTCCACAGATGAGGTGTGTTTCGTTGTTTTTTTATTCATTATATACTATTCAAAAAACGTAGGGGATATTTGATAAAAGTGAGATATATGAAGAAATATATTTATATTTTCATCAAAAAGACAATAAAGGCATTGCAGTGTGACATCTGGTGAATGATTTCAGCGATAGTTGGGTGTCTGACAAGCACACATTCCACGCACTGAGCTGTAAAAGACATAGACGGTCAGTCAGAGAATTTACCACATTCAGTCCAAGACCTCAATACCTTGTAAATCCTCCTCGGTTCGCGAGACAAGCGCGGATCCGACGTGGCATCCTCCTCACCAAACGTCTTGCTGCGATGTGACGTTCAGTCGAACGTGGAATTATTCGAGGTCATCGAGCGTACAAATTCCAGCTGTGTAGGCGATTTCGGATAGCCTGACCACTGACTCGCACATCTATCGCACGTGCAGCTGCTGTCCAATTTCTGAGGCACTTTGATGGCGGTTACGTAATGCTGTGGTTCGGATGAAACGATCCTGGTTAGCATCTGTCGCCCTTGGACGACCTGACCGACGTCTGTCATCAACATTGCCTGTCTGACGGTAGCGTGACCACAACCTGCTAATCAACGACTGAGTAACGTTGAGAATTTGAGCCACTGCGGTCGGTCTGTTGCCAGCCTCCAACATGCCAACGGCACGTACACGTTCGTCACGTGTCAGTCTTCGCATACCTCAAAAGATACGTTTCGACCAGAAACTATTGATGAACGAGTTTATACCAAGAAAAGAACGATGAGACCTCTGAAAAGGTCCGCCCAGTAGAAATGCAAATTTCAAAACATACCCCACAGACATTAACGCGGCGTTCGTGCGAAAAACCGGCACGAACGAAGTTTCGTGGGCCGGTGTCATTCTTGATCCACACTAAACTTGGTAACATATTGATGTGTCCAATCACACGTATCCAATACCATTTTCCGAAAATATCAACATCAGTTAGAATATCCCCTACTTTTTTGAATAGTATATAAGATGCCTACAGTGTTTGATTGGATACCAACATTATTTCGAGAGTGATTAGTTGGTGAATTTAAAAATTATATTTCACCCGCCAGTCATGGATGAAATAATTTTGATAACCACTCAAGAAACCATAGATATATTATTTTTATCACACGCGTTGCCTACTCTAAAAGAATCTTTGCATTTTAGCCGCAAATTAATGCAAAGTAATTGCTCGAAGTGGCAAACATTTCAATTTAAAAGCCATCAGTAGTTATCCAACGATAATTATTTCATCCATGTCTGGCGGGTGAAATAAAATTGTTAAATATGCGCCATTGTGCCAAGGAGAGACGTTAATATAAGTTGCATAACTTGTTCGCCAATCCTTGTAAAACAAATAAGATTAAATACAAAATAAACGAACTGCTTTCAGCGGCGAGATTAGTCGTCCGTGAAACAAAATAGTTCCCCAGTTTTTCACTGAAAGGTACATGGAAACGTTAATGGATATTAATATTATACCCCAAATAACAATAATAACATTTTTTACCGTGAAATGTAATCATCTCCAACTTTCATAAGCCTTTAGCGAGGTTATTTTGTTTTCGTTGACCCTATTTTCACTGTGATTCACCGGTTGTACCAAAAGCGAAAAATACGATTTTTAAATAGCGTAATCGCATGATTTGTGTCGGTCAAGACGAAAAATCCTACGTCTACGTATTCGCTATTTCTTTACCGTTTTAGCGGGAGTATATAATAAAATCGTATGGCTTCGATCTACCACGCCTTGAAGGTATGGCCCTGCGTAGCTTCGAGATTAGTGTTCATCCTATGATCGGAATCAGCCACCACAATCGGCCGATTGTGGGCAATCGGATGACAACGCAACGGCTCCTGGAACATCGATTCAACCGATTGTTGCCAAGCATTTTGTGTTGATTTATTAACCGCATTTTATTATCTTCTGCAATTGTTCAATTGTTAATGTAAAATGATGTCAATGACACCATTCAATAAAGTTGAGAAACAACCACTTCTTAATCTCTCTGGACGCCCCTTTACGAGATATACAAGTTAAACGACATGTAACGCTTACAATTGAGCGTACTTGCGGCAATCGCCAGTTCATACCAGAAAAGTGAAGGTTTCACTCCATTGACACAAGGCGCAATAAAATTACCAGTCGCACGCACTTGGGCGGTAAACGTGGCTCTTAGAGCCACGTTTACCGCCCAAGTGTGCGCGACTGGTAATTTTACTGCGACCCCAGTCAACGAAGTTCAACAGTATTACAATCGGAATCGGCATCAAAACGGCCGATTGTGAGCTCAAATATCCGATAATCGGTCCGCGAACATTTGTGGTAATCGGTTGAACACTATTCGAGATTCGATTCGATTTCGAATCTTATGTTGGTATTCGGTTCGATTCGAAATCGGTTGTCCGATTCGTTTCCTTCGAATCTATTACCTGGACTTTCGCTTGGTATCATTCATCTTAGTCGTCTCACAAACCATATAGCTCAGACAGAAATTGTTCGTAAATAATATTTAAAAGAAAGACTGGGTGAAATTTCCGCTATTAACATAAAAAAAATCTGTACCCATGCCACCGTCCATGCTCATTCCAGTTTCATCAGTCACTACCACTGTTGAAAGCAAATTTACAATTTCCAAGCAATCTCGACGATGAGCTGACGGTTGCTCGCGGATAGCCCCGTGCAGTGCCCAGTACAGAATTCTCGCACTCGTTTCTGTTTTCTTTAACAAAAAATCCTTACTGGTTAATATTCCAACTACATCATCAAGGCATGCCTTCGTCGAATGCATGCTTTGGTGATGTAGTTGGAATATTTTATCACTCGGGACTTCAAGACGGCTGTATTCCATTCGAGATTCCATTTGATTTCGAATAATAGACTCGATTCGACTCGATTCGATTCGAGATTCGATCCGAATTGAAAATATGTGATTTGCAGGGCTCTATTTTAAGCACCATGCTGGAATCTAATAAATCAAATGATGTCGCGAAATTACTTTGTCTGCTATTTTTTTATTGCCCATGGTAACGTGAAGGTGATGGTCTAAAAAGTCACCAGATCAGCATAAAACATACCCGAGAGTACGAATCGCGCAAATGAGAGACGGTGGATCATTAGTTAGTGCATTAGACTTGTGATCGAGTGGTTAGAAATTCAGCCCCGATTCGCGCAACTTGCGTTGTGTTTTGGGCAAGACTCTTCACCCTCGGTCACCCAAATGGGAGTACGGTGGAACATTGTATCTTCAACGGATGGGAGATAGACTTAATTCCTGCTTGAGCCGACGAGTACGATGGGAAATCTGATAGCTGTTTACCACTGTCGATGATGCTATCCTGGTTTTTCGCCCGTCTAGCTGTCCACCAGAAAACGAAATACAAGACCCTTTCCCAAGAAAAAAACAACATCGGCAATAGTGGTCTGGGAGGAGCACTTACAACATATCGTTTCTTGCGTGTGGACAACTCGTCCCTTGAGTTCAAATGTGTTCTATGTGCCAGTAGGCACATAGAACACATTGGAACTCAGGGGACGAATTCGTAAAACCATTTTCCTTTCATCTCGCAATTGTCTCCAAGTATGCATGCAAGTTAAAAAGGGACACTCCCTCTTGGAAAATCCCATTTTAAAATAGGGAGGTCGAGCCCATGAGCCCTCCGATAGGCATAAATGTGGAAAGCATTGTCGCACGGGTAGCAATTATCGACGCATCACATTGCAATATTTGTGGTCTGAGGGTTTTGTTACGATCGTATTGTTATTCTCTTCTCCCAATTTATTTATTTATTTAATGATGTTTAAGGTCACATATTTATGCACAATGGCTAATGATGAACGTGACAGATTTACGGGTGGAGGAAGCCGGAGCACCCGGAGAGAACCACCGAGCAACGACGAGCAGCTGCCAGCTCCCCAACATCGTAACTCCGCACTGCAGCACAGGCTGGGTTAAATTGGTTGAAGACATGCGTACCATCGACGTGCAGTACGCCTTAGTACACAGCGTCATCGTACCCCCACGCGGGCAATGGAGATTAAGTGTCTTGCCCAAGGACACAACGCGTTTGCCGCAGGTGGGATTCGAACCGAGGACCTCTCGGCTTGCAGCCTGCACCTCTACCTACTGAGCCACCGCGCTCCCTCTCTTCTCCCAAAACAGACCGCTGATACACAAATACATTCAAGTTGCTGCTAATGTTTTTCATACAGAAATAACAAGACTCGGCTGGTTCAAAAACCGATAGAACATAAGATGAAATAGTCCACTTATCTTACTTAGCTGAACAGAATTCTAAATAGTGACCCAAATAGTAAAATACGACAGATAGTTCAAACTGTAAACGATGTAGACCAGTTTAAAATCCCAAGAGTTACGTCATTTTGAAGGGATGTCATTGTGAGGGGAACTGTTTCTGAATACAAAGTATGTCAATCGATTACACAATGTACTATTGTAGTATTATTACCATCGAGAGAACCATATACTCCCCATTATCCTCGAATGTTAGATATTACTTCTTGCACATATCCTCTCACATTATTCTTCGTTATGCAGCATTGTATTTTATACCATGATTGCCTATTCTACTATATATAAAAAGCTTATGACATAATTTTAGCTTCACACACCAACCGTAATGAACTGGTGTATCTGTGGTGAACACGCCAGCAATGGGATTTCAGTAGTTACAATTTACACCAACAGTGGAACTGTATCCAAGTTAACCTTTGGTGACCTCGACCTGGATGCGATCTTGTCTAAATTTATCGCTCGTCGCCTCGCGAAGAGTGAAATGAAAGCGGCAGTTATTTATTACGTTTTTAAATGAGTTTACCTCACAAGATACCAAAAAGTAACAAACATGCGTTGTCCCATGTTAATAAAGCATCCATAACTCGAAATAGTATGTTATTATGTTATTAAAATGAAAAAGGCCACGAGTTTTGCGCATTCCCTTTTTACACTTCGTTTCGGCGATAAAATTGACAGCGGAAGTACCGAAAACAGATTCGTACGTGTGTACGTGTGTACGTCTGCTGCTCATTAAAATCGGAAAAAATAATAGCGACTCCTAATAATCTGACGGCTATGTTATAAAGTGAGCGGTTAATACTGATTCACCACGAGTGATGAACATTTGGTTCACCAAGCTACTATGGGTATATTCTATATATGTATTATTATTCAGATACAACAATCATACTATACAGTGCGGCCGCCGCTTACTGGTCACTTTCCACGGGTGAGGAATATTTCTACGGACGCAATAATATTAGATTCCAAACACTAATTGCAGGAATGATCATCAACAATTTAATTAATGAAGCCCTGGGTAGAGCCCGTTACTTCATTAATTGAAATTTTGCTGATGATAATTTTTGCTACCTGGTAAACGTGCCCAGGCGAGGATTACGACCACTCCACGGCGAATGTACTGTAAGCTTCAAAAATAATATCACGATGAAGTACGAACTTCAGTAATCTGTCTGTATTGTATGTGCCTTTGTGGTGTTGGTGGTCGATGTTCGATATCATGGTGGGTAGTATCATCTTGGACGAGATTCAGGCTAATCGTGGATATGACTTTAGTATTCTACTAAATAATAAAATAGGGGCAACATCCGGGGAGAACGCCGCTTCTTTTATTTTCAACAATATGAGAAACAAGTATTTTCTTTCTAGTGAGCTGTGCACTGAACTTAGTGGGGCGGGTAGGTCGTTCTCCGCTTTCCACATTAATTGCCAATTTCTTAATGCTCACTGGGAACCTTTACACCACTTGCTCTCGGATCTAATTGATGCAGGAACACATTTGGTGTTATTGGTCTTACAGACGTCTTCCAAATCCCTGCCAACGTGTCTTATACGCCAGACCCATGCCACCCCTTATTGAAAAACACAAGACCCCCGTGACGACGATGGGCACCGAATAGTTGGTTTGGTCATAAAAATGATATTACGCTGTGTTCGTCATGATCTTTCTGTTTTCATACCCCATGTGTTCTATTCTTTATTTGTTGAATTGAAATTTACGTGTTCCTCGAGAATAATTGATGTAGTCTACAGATCAAATAAGCTTCAAAAGCCGATATAGATCTATTTCAATCCAAAAGCAACAAAATAACCAATATTATCAACAAAGAAAAGAAAACTTCCATAATTATGGACGATTTCAACGACATTCTTCTTTCAAAAGTCGACTCTCATTCCAAAACAGACTTATTTATTGACCTGATGTTCTGTGAGGGCTTCGTACCCAGGGCTCAAAATATCCCTTTTCTATGCGTAGCAAAATGCTACGCATTTCCGAAAAATGAATAGGATTTTATTTAAATTGCATATCAGTTCTTGTATACCGGAGTTATGCCATACTGTTTTGTTTTGAACTCTTCTGAGCAGATAGAATAATGTCCATCCATTTCTGTACTTTTTCAAATATGCTACAACACACGAAGCACTAGCTATGTTTTTCAACAGAACTGCCTTTAACAACTACATGGACTTAGATATTTCCAAATGCGTAACATTCCTTAATTTGATGGGCTTAAAGTTACTTTGACTGGGTATTTTATGCAAAATGCAGAAACAATGCAAGGTGAATTTAACCATTAAAATTCACGTTTCATATGAAGTTGCTAATGCGAGACAGAGGGTTAATCTTATATCAGGAGTAAAGCATCAGTGAACTAGCTTGCAAAGTTTGTTGCAAATTTTCATTTTTACATTTTGCAATACAAGATATTCAACTGCAGCCTATTAGGCTGCAGTTGAACATATTGTATCGAAAAATGCTATACATGATTGAAAATTGTGTAGCTTTTAGCATGTTTTGCATAGCAAATAGCGATGCGAAACCACTTATTTTGAGCCCTGTTCGTACCTGTTATCACCAAGCCAACAAGAGTAACAGATCAATCTGCTACGCTCACATACCACATTTCTTCCAATAATGTTACCAACCGCTTTAAATCAGAAATAGTCCTCTCAGATATATCTGACCATTTTGGAACTTTCTACATTGAAATATCAAATCAGAAATCTGATACTTCTAGATCATTTCTTTCCCGGAAAATAAACTCTACAAGTATTGAATACTTCTAATCGCTTCTATTTCAAAGTAACTTTTCCACAGTTATGCAACCCGACTGTCCCAATACAGAATTACAGATTATGGAAATTTATAAATATTTACCTGTACGCTTTCGCAACAACTTTTCCTCTTACCCCTTTACCCAAAGTAACGGCCAAAACCGGCCGCGCTATTCTCAAAAATCGCCAATTAATTTTCATTATTTTTTCATTTTTTGTCTCAAAAACATAGGTTATGACACCTAGTTGGAACGAGCTCGTTCCAATGAGGGGTCATAACCTATGTTTTTGAGACAAAAAATGAAAAAAATTAGTTATTCAATCATTTTTTGGCAAGTGTCGTCTGTATTTCATGTTAGGTAAAGGGTTAAACTGGTACCACCAATTTAAACTCTATGGGCTGCTGTGGGCCCAATCTACAAATGACAAGCTGTTCATTATCAGGCTTGGCCAGAGCAGGTGTACATATACGGAAACAAATTTTCATTTGAATTGTTCCCAAAATATTGTCTGCACAATTTTCACATTTCGAACAAGACACTCACCCCCTACTAACCTGTGACATTTTCCCAGTTTAAGCCCAATATTCTCAAATATAAAGCCTCCTGATGTTGTATTTATGTGAAGAGTGTGATGTACAACATCATCTTTAAGGTTTGAAACACAAATGATGGTATATATTAGCTGATATATTGATATATTTTTTAAAAATTAAAAAAATTGCACAAGTTGGAAATGCACATTTTTGGCGCACTCAAGAGACCCACCCACCCCCACGTCACGTCTTGCAAATTTTTGGTGGCCTCCCCCTGTCGTAACTCAAAATAAGGTGACGAAGACAACTTTACGAACTACAGACCAATCAGTACTAATCCTCGAAAAGCTCATGCTAGTGAGACTCATAAGGGTTTTGATGAGTTTGATATCATCTTTCCCCACCAATACAGCTTTAGAAAAAATCACAGTTATGCAGTTGTTAAAATTCATAGTCACAGAAAACCATAAAGCTAGTAAAGCAATACCCTAGCCATATTCCAAGACCTTTCTTAAGCCTTTGATACCTTTAGACATGGGATATTACTTCAAAAATTAGAATGTTATGATACAAGAGGTACCGCTAATAATTGGTCCAAAAGCTATCTCCAGAGCAGGACCCAGTATGTCTCTTTCCGTGACATAAATGTAATCTTGCAGAAATAACGGGATGTTCAACAAAGTTCGATATTAGGACTTAAATTGTTTCTTCATTACATAAATGACACCCATAATTCAACAGAACTAAACCTTCGATCGTTTGCAGTTGACACGAATTGATACAAGTCGGGGCGGCGATAAACCCGCTAGACAAAGAATTTAACGAGGAAGTACAAAAATATCTGATCGGTGCGCAGCTAATCACTTAGTTCTGAATCCCAAGAAAACAAAATATATACTTATTAATCTAACCGATAAAGGACATAGTTACGCTCATGAGAATACAATCTGTACATAACCAGATGTTGACAAAGTCGGTAATAGACAACATAAAAAATCTGTAAAATTTCTTGGCATGAACATTGATGAAAATCTATCTTACAATGCTCATTTTTGCAAAGCTACTCGAACGTTTCCCTTGCTAATTTTAGTCTCAGTAGGGTACGGAAAGCTCTCCATCTTAAAGTTATGAAGACCCTATATTTCACAAAGTTGTTTTATCTACGGAATTTCATTTGTGGGCGGGGGGGGGGGGGGGAGGATTCAAAAGCATTGTACTCGACTGTTTAAACTACAGAAACTGTCAATATTATTTACTGATAACACGGAATATAATGCTCGTACCGATCGACTCTTCAAACATGGTATCCTGAAGATAATATTATTAGTTACACAGTTTGTTGGTGGCCTAATATGGTATATATGGTGTCAGTTAATTTCATATTGGACGAGAGCAAAGTACAATATGAAATTAACTGACACCACATATACCATATTCGGCCACCAACAAACTGTGTAACGAATATATCTTACCGACTGCTGCATCGATGCACAGAACTAATAACAACAGCGATCAAAATTAAATGAGAGAATTCTCACAATGTGTTCACATGTCTTTGCCTTGTTACAATTTATGGGAGAGTGCCTATAGGCACTCTCCCATAAATTGTAACAAGGCAAATTCATACATACCAACAGTTTCATTTCGAAGGTAACATGACACACATCCACAGAATATGAAGCCTTTTAAGTTGCCTAACCTACACTTCAGACCAAATATGGTCTTCCAGCACCCAATCTTTCAACTTGAAGCGTTTATCAATGAACAAAGCGGGGATTACCCATAGCTGGCAGCGTATATTGATGTCGACAGGCAGTATATGGTTTTATATGCAGTCTGCATGTGACGTCTTTGAACCAATGAAATTCCCAGATACTTGTAGGATGTAAGATATTAAAGGTCATGGGGCTTTCAGTGGGCTGATATGGTGTGATATAAGGCGAAGTGAGATCATATTAATTTTGCTGAACCTTATATCACACCGTACCCGCCCACTGAAAGCCCCATAACGTATTTATTGCGCCAGTCCTTTGAAAGAGACACAACCATAAGTGTACCCAGATTCCTAGCGCAAATGTTTTGTTATCACTATCAGGGAATTTCCAGGTTTTACGTCATGTGAAGGACACGCTAGTAGCAGGCGCTAAAACAACGGAGTTTTCTTCTCAATAAACAGAAATTTGTATTACCAATTCACAACTTTAATTCAGTGTTAAGAACTGGAAAAGTAAAACAACTGAAGCAAATGGATTAACAATTCTTTCAAGAAGGTAAGTAGGAACAGTTTCATTCATTATTTGTTGTTAATGATGATATTAATGTTCCGACTCGGCAGTTCGCAAACACAGGCATATTTCCAATAAGTCTACGCATGTCATTGCTTTGGTTAACCACACGAGTTTCAAAATCTTCAAAGGGCATGAATAACTGTTCAATGTCAAAATCCCCGAGAACGTATACATGAACTGAGAAGGGCAGATCATTCGGGTAAGGATTCTCGCTTGAGTTCGTCTCAGACAGTGCCAGTTGGCTTCTATACATGCCGTTTTAGTGGCTTATTTATTGTATTTATTTACATTTGTTTATTAAAATTTCTTAAAGACTGGAAGAAACGTATTATAGTTGTACGTTGCTCAACAGACACACACTCGAAATTATTTGTTGTTCGTTGAACACGCGAAATTAGGAAAAACGTCGAAGCGAGTGTTGGATGCCAAAAACAAAATGTCGGAACTGACCGTATATAAGCTCTATGTACGATCAGCTCGATGATACACAGTCTCACATACGGTCACTAGATATTGAAGCTGATTGGTCAATAACAATTACTGGCATAATAAATTTATATAGTGTGCATACTTACTTGTTCGTGTTTGATTGGCTTAACAGTAAGCTTCCAGCATCCTTTTCTATTTGTTTCTCTACTGTCGATAATCAAACTAATGTAAACATACGTCAAGCCGGTTTCTTGCATAGATTTTGAACTAGATCAAAACATTAGAAAATCTGCCTCTCTTTGCGTGCCACGAGTTATGGAATGATCTCGAAACGGACATCCGAACAGTGGGGAACAATAACGAGTTTAAAAAAAAGATAATTGCATAGTTCCCCGTACTCTAATAATATTTCTTTTGCAAATCCTTACTGCCCGGATTGGGCTATTTAGCCTCTTTTTTCATTTGTAACTCAGCCCCAGACGTTTATCCCTCATATTGAGCCTGTGCTGTAATGTACAAACTGATACTACATTATGGCGGCCGTGGACTTGTCACTTTCTACGGCGTAAGCAGTATTTCCACGAACGCAATAATATTAACCCTTTACCTAACGTAACGACCAAAACCGGCCAGCGCTATTCTTAAAAATCGCCAATTAATTTTCATTATTTTTTTTCATTTTTTGTCTCAAAAACATAGGTTATGACCCCTCGTTGGAACGAGCTCGTCGAGCTCGCTCCAACGAGGGGTCATAACCTATGTTTTTGAGACAAAAAATGAAAAAAATTAGTTATTCAAGAATTATTTTTGCAAGTGTCGTCTGCTTTTCAGGTTAGGTGAAGGGTTAAATTACAAACACTACTTACAGGATTAATCATACAAAATTTCATTAATGAAAATTTTGCTAATGATGATTTTTATTCCCCGGTAAACGCATGCGTGGACATGACTGTACTGCATTTAGCTGACTGTACTGAAGTTATCTGGCAAGAAGTTCTGATAAGTGTCCTTTATGTGGATAACTCATTTTCACCGTAATTTGTTTGGTATTGGTATTCTCGTCCCTGCTGGCCTTCAGATTGGGTCTTCACCCTTGCATTCTGTAATATTGCAGCACATTGGTAGTTCTACTCTCATTTTTGCCCCTGGAGGTAACAATTAATGCTATAGTGGGGCCCAAATCTGGAGAGCCCCGCTGAATCAGGCTTCGACCACAACACACACCAGCTTCAAAAGCAAAAGATGATGTGCTCTCAGGACAATTAGACGATTAAGCGAACTCATGATGTTGCATTAGTAATTTTGTCTTCTTCCCCTCTCTCCTCTTTTCTCTTCATCCTGTCCCCTTCCATTTTATCTGTATCTTTACCCCCCCCCCCCTCTTCCTTACTCAGGGGAAGGCATGAAGACAGCTAATCTGGCCGAGCCTTCCCCTGTCGGTATACATTGTTGAACCCTGGATCTCACATTTTATTACTTTGACATGCATATTTCGTGAACACGTTATTGTTTTTATTCACGGTTTAACCCTTTACCTAACGTGAAAAGCAGACGACACTTGCAAAAAAAATTCTTGAATAACTAATTTTTTTCATTTTTTGTCTCAAAAACATAGGTTATGACCCCTCGTTGGAACGAGCTCGACGAGCTCGTTCCAACGAGGGGTCATAACCTATGTTTTTGAGACAAAAAATGAAAAAAATAGTGAAAATTAATTGGCGATTTTTTAGAATAGCGCTGGCCGGTTTTGGCCGTTACGTTGGGTAAAGGGTTAAAATAGAAAACGCATTCATTATCTCTCAAGTACTCAAACAGCCACAAACTGCCCATTCTATATTGCTCTGTAAATGTTGTCACGGGTATATTCTTCCTGAGAACTCCACTGGTAGGATTCATTTCTCTTGACAATGCTTTCTTATCACTGCTGGCTGCCTGCACAATGAAATTAGAAACACTGTTTAGTCATCTGCAGCAATGTAAATGTATATGCGGTAGTTATTAATGAAAAAATAATCTGAGGACTTGAAGGTTAAAACTGAATATAGGGCGTTACTGATCTTTGTCCATGAATCCTGTCTCCGCCTGCTTCGAAAATTCAAGAATCATTTCGTCATCAGTCATGTCCATAACACACATTTCTGAGCTAGATGATCCACCAGGGCGTTTTGTCTTGAAAAATAACAATCAACGCGTGCTTTGTGATTTCTGATCAATGTAAGTGGGGCATACTATTAGCTAAACGGGTATTTGGCAGGAAACACAGCCCCTTGTACCCTATTAGAATGTTATGTTCTCTAGCCGCAGGCCGGATACACATGATACACGGGGTTGCGTATCCTGCGATAGACTTGTTTTACGAATTTATGATACTGGAAGTCTATCGTAACTGGTTCCCAATGCATTGGTTTTCTAATTTCCTTCCCAGCATCCAAGCGTTAGGTTTTATGCAGGTCTATTTATCACCTTGTTCTTTTCAACAACGTTCAAAGATGATATCTGGCATTTTATCACTCAAATGTGCACTAAAATTTTCAATTTCCTCAAGTGTCCGTGTTTTTGTAAAAAAAACTCAAGTACTATGCCCTTTATTTGGGGGTACGGTGCGAAATGGGGCTAAATTAGCCAATAACGGATTTGCGTGACAGAAGTGAGCCATAACAAACTCTTGTCGATTACAATTGTCCTGTGGTCACACAATGCGCACCTTCACATTTCGTTGTGTTGTCTGTGCTGTCAGATTCAATATCTCGCTACCTGTGGTTCATGGTTCGGATGCTACCTTCCGTAATTTGAATATAGGTGAAGCCTACAAGCGAACGCAGTTTTAGGATAAAAGACTAGAGGCCTAGAAATTCAGTTTATTTTTTCCCCCCAAATTGTGTTTGGTAAAGTGATAATCCATAAGGGCCGGAAAATAGATCAAATATTGAAATAATTCTTACTTTTTTATTTTTGTGGAGGTGGACGGCGGATGGATGAATATGGAAATGAATTTGAATATAATATCTGAATAAAAAAAAGAAATGGGACGAAATGTGAAAATCGCCCCATGAGTTAAGCCGTTACAAATAAGCACACTGGTTGCTATGGAGGTCGCGTGATTTTGTTGGCATGTACTTTATATCGTTTCTGGCTGAGTTGTGAGCCTGCATATATCCATCCAAATCGACCCAGCAGTTAGCCCTTTGCTAAGGAAACACCCTTGTTGATATGGAAATCACGTGATCTGGTTGACATCTTATTTTAGTTCATGACACACGTATGGACATTTGCATACAATTGTATCAAAATCAGTCATATAATAGTCCCGTTGTTAATAATAATAATAATAATTGATTTTCTAGAGCGTAAAACCACAAATAGTGTTCTAAAACGCTTGACAGAAATAAATATACTTTTCTCACATAAGAAGTCACATCTGTTTTGGTTGCATCTTAGAGGGGTTTAGGAGAATACTTCAGTAAATAGGAAAGTTTTAAGATTTCTTTTGAAGACATCGAGAGTTTCTGCAATTCTGACACTAATTTGCAGGGAATTCCATATCTGGGACCCACGATGGAGAACACACGATCATGAGCCTGATGAGATCTGCTAAAAGTACAACTAGTTGAATTTGTTTTTTTAGATCTGAGACTGCGTGATGGTTTATATACAGCGAGGAGCTCTTGCAGGTAAACTGGAACCAGTTTGTGGATACGTTTGAAAACTAAGATCAATATTTTGAAATCAATTCTCTGTTTAACTGGAAGCCAATGTAGTTGTCTTAAAACATGTGCTATGTGTCCAGAGCGGTTGGTACCAGTAATTATCCTAGCAGCAGTATTCTGAACTTTTTGAAGCTTCTGATTCAGGCACTGGGACAGCCCCACTAACACTGAATTACAATTGTCTAGTTGTGAGGTGATGAATGAGTGGGCAAGTTTTTCAAGTGCTGATTGGTTAAGAATAAGGTCGCAGTCTTCCAACATTACGAAGCTGCCAGTAGCATTTTTGACATATAGTTAAGAAAGAACCCTCATTGCTATGTTATTATTTATTATTTATTGGCGTTTAAGGTCACATACTTATGCACAATGGCTAATCGTGACCGTGACAGTTTTACGGGTGGAGGAAGCCGGAGTACCCGGAGAGAACCACCGAGCAACGACGAGCAGCTGTCAGCTCTTCAACATCGTAACTCTGAACTCTGCACCACAGCACAGGCAGGGTTAGAGTGGTTGAAGACATGCGCACCATCGACGTGCAGTACGCCTCAGAACACAGCGTCATCGTGCCCCCATGTAGGCAATCGGGGTGAAGTGTCTTGCCCAAGGACACAACGCGGTTGCCGCAGGTGGGATTCGAACCGAGGACCTCTCGGCTTGCAGCCTGCACCTCTACCAACTGAGCCACCGCGCCCCCCTCATTGCTATGTAGTGACGTGCCATTATTACTGCTTAATAAGATAATAATTCCAACTTGTTGGGTGGGGGATGTTAACTCTCATTTTTTGGCCTGAACCAATTTAAACTCCTTGCCTTTATTAACATTATGAAATAGCAGTTTCCGAGAAATCGTTTAAAAGCCACATTTCGAACCTTAGTTTCTTTGAATAATCCTTGATTATCACGTCTCTCGAAAAACGTCTCGCGAAAAACTTACGACGATAAAGGAAATGTGAAAACATAAAGGACGATTTCGCTCGACGTCAGCTGTCGTTATATGTCATATGTTGACGCTGTGTCATATGTCACCGTGACGTCACTATCAAATATCTCCGCCCATTTAGCTCGCTCAAACGACCGATGGTAGCTCCTCCCACTCGTGTAACTGGTTCGCAATTTGCCTTTCTCGTAAACTCTCGTTAAGGCAAACAAAATACGTTCAAAAAAGATAACAAAAAACAAAGAGATAATTAACACGTTTTATATTTAGTTTTAAATTATTTTTAGTTTGAAAAATTAGTTAGAAAAGCTATTTTTTGAAACTCTCGCACCCGACTTCAGAGATTCAACATCGCCTCCGGCATTAAAACAGGATTTTTATTTCATAGCCTACAGACACTTCTGATGGAAATACTGAAAAGTCTCACGCGTTATCTATAGAGCTCACTTCGGGAGCCGTGCTTCGCGCTGCTCGAACTGCGTACCCTAATAAAGAAAACATGCGTTTAGCCTCCCCTCCCTTCAATGTCCTAGTGGGGTCTCTGGGCTGGAAACATATCGTAGGCGAACTTCACGCGCGTAAAACACACACCGTCGCGTCCAAATCGTGGTTGTGCGGGTAGATTTCATTGTATTTGGATTGCAGCTTTGACAGGTTGATCTCAATTAAAATGCACTATTGTATCAGAATAAGATAATTACGAGTAGACAAGGCAGAAGATGTGCACCTCTCATCTTTGCCTTTTTACCGCCCAACATATGCTCAGTTGTAACTTATATTAAGTTTGAACTTATTCTTACGTGGCCTCCACTCCATATTTTGAATAACTGAGAAGCACAGTTTCACATGCAGTGATCGTCTAATATATGTAAATATTATTCCATTTCTGTTTGTCCAAAATGAGCACCATATAATATTGATGTGAAGATTTATGATCCGTGTCGTTCAATAGTGTAGTAATTTCCTTAATGCAATGTGCTTACATGTAATTTTTTCTGCATATAACAAACACGTTCACCCATTATCACCAGGAGTGACCGGTGCTTATAGAATCAGTTCGTTTCGTGTTTTTACGCTGATTTGTTCCGACCGCGTGTAGATTCGTTCCGAAGCTCTGTTTTTTTAAAGAAGCTGATAGAAATGTGAGTATAATGTGAGTATATCATTGGTATTTTGTCAAATATTGGTTACGGACGCCATTCGCCTGAATAAAATTACGGTAATAACTTTATTTTAACGTCCTAGAATAGGTTTGTGGCATATAATACAGCCACGTGCAAAATGTGTGTATTTTCCATAGGGAAATTGTCGAGGTGGTTGCTGGAAATTTCTGGCATATGCACAGTTCACATAAATTGTATTCTCATCTGGTCAGGTTGATCTGTAACCATTGAAAGAATTGGGACCGAATCGGTGGTATTTTATGAGTGCGAAGCGTTTGAAATTACCGTGATGAATGAGCGTATTCGTTTGCGATATTGTGGTTCCGACCACGTTCGTTCCTCTCTTTCTAAGTGCTGATTCGTTGACGATTCGACATTGATTTCATTTGGTAATATTTATACAATAGAAGGTTATGCATAAAAATCCACAATTCCGACCTCGATATATGTATTGCTGTTATAAATACATAATATAAGGAAGAGCTGTGTTGTTGCCGGTTTACTTGCTGGTGCTAAATTTCAACAGTATACTGAGTACATTACGTGGGGTGAATTGTAGCTAAATCGCGGTGATGTAGATTTTCCACTCGAAAATTTCTGTAATTTCTGTAATTTTGCGTCAAAATACAAGAACCACCGGCAAAATTTCATCTCATGGACTACCGGGTTGCACCCGGTGCTCCATTGGATGAAATTTAATACACCGCGATTTAGCGACAATCCACCCTCCATGTACTGTACATGGATAATTCTGTTCATTGTTAATATTGTTTCTCTCAACTCCTTGTAGTTTTCAGTTATGGTCGATAATAAATATGCGTGGCATATAATATAATACCGAATTTTTCTTTCAGTTAAGTTCTTTTATTTACGGATGGGAAAATAGTGAACATATGTGGTCTTACATGTACATATTACATGCATCTGTTGAAAAAGTGTTTATAATAAGCTTTTGGCCATGCATGCTCATTTTCTTGTTTGCACTTGCCAAAAAGCTACATTTAGAGGTCCAAAAAGGCGAGATTCAATTCTTATTTGGACATCCTATGCGTTCACAAATGTCCGCTGCTTGAAAATTTCTATAAAAGTCCATAATCCAACACGCAATGGCCCACAATCCCGCTGGTAATCAATCACTCAGTTATTAAAGGGCGCGGTTGATGAAATGATCCTGGGCTGTGCACATTTTAATAAGTGACGCGATCGACTTATCAGCCGATGCGATTCATTTAATTTTGGGGCTAACTTGTACATCACATGGGATAGACCTATACTAAGGTCTGCGAGCATCCCCTTGTCGAATTCACATACTTTGTTGAATTTTCTTTATCGATCAAAATTCAATGACCGCAATGGATCCACTGTACAATTTTTGGGAAAATTTTATTCGAAAATCTGTACCACCCCATTACAGAACCAATAAAAAAGACACTCAAGGTATCAGGGGATGCTTACCATGGGCTATACAACTATTGAATAGTTATCCTGCTCAGTTGATAGTGAATATAATGTGTAATTATAAACTGAATCATCCAAACTAAAATATGTCACTAATTTTAATTATCATACACAACACCCCAGAGATAGACTACCTTTAGGGTGTTCTGTTTGATTCAGTGTTTGATTATTGAAATTACTGACCAATATGTTTAGTAGGTTCAGAGTTAGCCGGGGAAAAGATAATTCGGTGGCAGTTTCAGATGTGGATATAATAACAAAATACAGGCTTTTCGGTTGCACAGAGAGGTGCATTGTGCGGTGGCTGATTTGGGACATACGGATGTTTTTTTTTATATCTCATTATAACAAGATACTTTCTCATTATAACGAGAAGACATCTCGTTATAAGGAGAAACGGTTCTCATTATAATGAGAAAACATTTCGTTAAAACGACTTAGCATCTCTTTATAATGAGAAAACATCTCGTTATAATGACTTAGCATCTCGTTATAACGATAAGACATCTCGTTATAACGCGAAAATATCTCGTTATAACGAGATGCTTTCTCGTTATAAGAACCGTTTCTTTTTATAACCGGATGTTTTCTCGTTATAACGAGAAAATATCTCGTTATAATGAGACAAAAAACAATTCTCTATGTCCTAAATCAGCCATTGTAGCATTGTCCAATTCAGCAACAAGAACATTTCTATCCAGTTATCTATCCATATCTAGCATGAAAATATCAAGGAATCTTTTTGTTCATGGCCATTGCAGGAAGTATATAACATAAAAAAAACTATTAAAAATTAAATTACTGCCTTTTACTTCAAGCACATGTGATTTCAACAAAAAAAAACATTTACCAGCCCTACCAGGGCTCCACATGAAATTTAAAATGAGTAATGATTTTGAAAACCTCAGATAAAAAACACTTCAAAAACATAAATGACTGAGCTTACTGCCTTCCACATAGATACGTTATAAGACATAAGTTGAGTCATTTATAACACTGAACCGTTTACCCAACACACCTATTTAAAAAAATAAATTAAATTGTAGATTTTTCAAGAAAACAATAACCTATACAAATATGGATATCATTAGATCCGGCTCGACGGTTTTATTGGGAGATATCTAAGATGCTTTTGGGTTTGGTTGGCTTATTTTGGTTAAAATTCTGACCGTTTCTGACCGTTAGATATTCCTTGAAAAATCTGGGGAAAATTGTTTATGATGGGGTTGGGAAGGCAGAATCATTGTATTTAGAGGGTGTCCAGATAGCACCGGTAAAAATTGGCAGAATACGGAAAAAATGCACAGATGAGGTGGGTGGGTCCTCAGATGGGGAAAAAACCCAAACAGGCATCAGTGTCTGCAATTTTACTTGTTTCCAGAACCTCCCCCCTCCCGGTGGATCTGTCATTCATTTCTTATAATACCCATAGTTTGCAGTTAGTTGAAGGGGATGTCAGAGCCATAACGTGGTGGGATAGGAAAACATTGTATGCTTGTTCGAAAAAACTTCGCTGGGTATATTCGTATTGGAGAGGCTCGGCTGGGTAATTCCTTGTCTACGAAACACCTAAAGTTCTTAGCACTGGAAACTTTATGGGTGTACATTTCATATTCATGTTTAATACGATAATATGTAATAGAATATATTTGTATACCACTCAACCAATATACCGATGGCCCGAACTGATATACTTCATAAATTGGTCAAACTTATATATATACTTTATAATAATTCTGTAGGCATAGAGTTGCTAGGAAGAATTATTTCTTGTTCTCTACCGCACTGGGTTATAAGTGATACTGATCATATTGTGAGAACTATTCCAGAAGTCTCATTGATTTTCTTTGCAACGAATCGGAGCCCATCAGATCTGTCTGCCCACGAATCTGTCTCAACACTATGTGAGATAACATTACTACTTTACTTGTACTGAGAGATATAGAAATGAAGATGTCGTGAGTAATTTTGTTTCTCCGTTATGTCTTTCATACAACGATCTTGTTCGGGAATCAGGTTTTATGGAAAATCTTCGAGAAATGAACTGATTAGTGACAGTTTTCACATGAATGGAAACAAAAATACGTTCTCATTTTGTAACTGGAGATTCTCGAGGACTCAGTCGGACAGAGGGCAACTATAATAATCTCCCTGTATTCTTTTCTCGTAAAATACTCGCCATATTTATGTCATTTGTTGTCGATAAACACGCATCTTCTTGTTGAAATCGGAGAGAATCTGCGCAAAAATCGTGAACGAATCCGAGCGCCGGTCACTCCCAGTGATGATACCGCCCATCGGCCACAAACGCATGTAGGAGGCTACGCTGCAAACAAAACCTGACACACACACAGAAGGTCACGATGTGTGAATGCTTTCGTCAATACGACATGAGTGCCTGCGCGGAAGGATAGACCGAGAGGCGCAGCCTCGAGTTCTATCCTTCCGCGCTGGCACCCATGCCGTGTTGACGAACGCATTCACACATCGTGGCGTTCTGTGTTTATTACTCGCATTTGTGACATAGAATCCATTATTTTTTTTTAAATCTAACACAAGACACAAAAAATTTCAAAACCTTAAAACTCTTTGTTAGTTATTGATTGTTTGCTTGAAATAAAAATAAAAACAAAACTCAGATGTGATTGGCAAACAAATTAGACAGATCGATAAGTAAACAGAAACATATAAATGAAAATTATTTCCAAATAGGTTATTTATTCGTATTTTTAATAAATTAGCTGCGGTTGTATGAGAGATATTCGCTTCAAAGTAGAATCTTGAGTGTTATAAAATTCCAACTGACATTCGATTTATCGGTTGTCACCACAGCTTCCAAATTGATCTGGGTCAGAATGCGATGTCTCGGTTGGCCAATTACGAAAATGGGCGATGTTTAGTTCTTTAGACGGATCCATGACGTCAGTTGGAAAGTAAGCCATCAACGGAAATCCGCATGGAAAACATGTTCTATACCGATTGGTAAATGTGAACCTGGAGGAAAGGTAATAGGCGTGTAATAAAAATTGTTACTGACATCTATTTACACGTATCCACGCTGCCCAGAATAAAAAGGAAGCAGAAACTAGAGAAACTGACTTTACTGCGACCAGTAAATTAAAGTATGTGTGAAAATGGCATCAGAAATAAATCAATACAAAAATATGGAGACTTACTTTCGGGAGTAAAATCTCTTTAAGAAATCAGAAATGGGTTTTCGGAAACAGAGTTTAAAGGTTTTCATTCAGGATTCAGATTAATTTTTTCAAGAAACTGGAAATAACTTCTGTGCATAGCATTAAATGTGTTCTATGAAGGACACATAAATGTATATTTTTACTCTACTTTTTGGAGTGTCAAAATGGAGTGTTGGAGTGTCAAAATGCATGTATGAACTTTGGGAATACATCAGGGGGTCGAAAAATATGATTTCCAGCAGTTCTAAAAATGCACTCAACGACCCCTGGGTGTCCTAAGTGACCTTGAACCATATTTTGAACCTCCATTTAGTTTCGACTCATTCGGTGTTGGTCCTAGGTCCATGTGTCATACCATGCTTGAGATATGAGTGTGACCCACTTTCAAAATTTTTGGCCACGCCCACTTGTTCATGTAAAAGTGCATGTATGAACATTGGGAATACATTAGGGGTAAAAAAGTGATTTTCAGCAGTTCTGAAAAATGCACTCAATGACCCCTGGTGACCTCAGTGATCTTGACCCATATTTGTAACCTCCCTTGAGTTTCGACTCATTTGGTGTTGGTCCCAGGTCCATATGTCAAACCATGCTTGGGATATGAGCGTGACCCCATTTCAAACTATTTGGCCACGCCCAATTTTTTCGTGTGAAAATGCATGTATGAACTTCGGGAATACATTAGGGGGTCAAAAATGTGATTTCCAGCAATTCTGAAAATTGCACCCAATGACCCCTGGGTGACCTCAGTGAACTTGACTCATTGTGAACCTCTGTTGAGTGTCGACTCATTGGTGTTAGTCCCAGGTCCATACGGCATACCATGCTTGAGATGTGAGCTTGACCCACTCTCAAAATTTTGGGCCACAAGCAATGTTTTGAGAGTAAAAATGCATGTATGAACTTTGGGAATACATTGGCGGGTCAAAAATGTGATTTCCAGCAATTCTGAAAAAATCCACTCAATGACCCATGTGTGACCTCAGTGACCTTGACCCATATTTTGAACCCCCACTGAGTTTCGACTCATTTGGTGTTGGTCCCAGGTCCATATGTCATACCATGCTTGAGATATGAGCCCGACCCCGATTTCAAAATTTTTGGCCATGCCCACATTTTGTCGTGTAAAAATGGATGTATGGACTTCGGAAATGCATCAGGGGATCAAAAAGTGTGATTTCCAGCAATTCTGAAAAATGCACTCAGTGACCTCTGGGTGACCTCAGTGACCTTGATCCATATTTTGAACCTCCATTGAGTGTCGACTCATTTGGTGTTGGTCCCAAGTCCATAGGTCATACCATGCATGAGATATGGGCGTGACCCGCATTCAAAACACCCCTATGCACACCCCCAATGCCCCAGGAATTTGAAAAACATAGATGACCGAGTATGCCAAAAATCAACGAGATGGGATAATTCTTTTTCGAGTTATCTTGCAGACAAGGAATTGCACAGACACAAGAATAAGAGGGAAAAAAAGAAAAAGAAACCACCCAAAACAAGTAAAAAGCAAAACAAGTAAAAAGCAAATGGCTTTCTATTTTTTTATTGGTCTGTGTTTCACACAGACCAATAAAAAAATAGGAAGCCATTTGCTGAAATATTACAAAACTCTTCACCAGTGTAGTCTATACTTTATATTTCGAGCAAAAACGAATTTGTATAAGAAATATTTTGCCATTAACCCTCTCCACAAAACGATCTGCACACAATACTACAATTGACATTTAATCCTCTTCCAATTACGGTATGCAAGTAGTCACCTAATAGCAAATAGGATGTATACTTTGCAGGTAAACAATTTAACACCTTGGACACGCAAAACCATTTTCCCTCCATGATCGTGATGCGACTTGAAATCATAACATAGATGGTTACTTCGTGAATTTGTATTGGAGACAAATCAATATTTTAAACGTGCAGCCCCCAGACTGCACGTTAAAAATATTAATTGGTCTACCCCCAAATAACGAATATAGACTCATCCAGTTGCAGCCACTGAACTGGCAGAGAATATAACACCAGGGTTCAAATGGCTAATCGTCTAAGTTTCCTCTAAGTTCAAGTGGACAGTCAAACTTGTTCCAACGAGTGATCTCAAGCTATGTTTTTGAGGTGAAATATTTTATTTTTAGTTATTCGGACTTTTTATTGCAAGTGTCGTTTACTAGTCGTGGTAGACAACGAGTTAATTCCACTTTGCAATATTATTGTTAGATTCAATTTACGATCCTACGTATCAATTATTTTTCAATTTTGATGTTGTGAAAATTTGTTTAGGCCTGTTTAAACAATAGCAGCCGTATGATGCCAGGCAGTTTTACGAGTAATGGCAGCCAGATTACGCGAATAGAGACAACGAACAGCGGTTAATCGCCGTAAGCTTTTTCCATCTGGATAACCGATAAAAAGCATATTTTTCACCCTATTCCCACTTTCTTAAAATACGTGACTCATGGTCCCGGAAATCTCAAATTTAGGACCGAATCGCATCATGCAAAGGATATCAATTCGAAAAACAGTGAAAAGGAGTGCCAGATGTGTAACTTGGGCGTGGTGGAGACCCTGGAACACTTTCTTATAGAATGCCCAAAATATCAGTCTAAAAGAACAAGATTCACGGGGAGTATAATGGGGAAGTGGGATGGGAGAATGAAGGACATGTGGTTAGGGGGCGACTCAAAGGAGAGGGTTAATATACTAATCGAAGAGATTGGGAAGAATGGGGCAAGGGATGTCATCAAGCAGTTCGTCTCCGAGTGTTGGGAAGAGAGAAGAAGCGCGGGAATAGGGAGGCAGTTGGTAGAACATGGGTAACCAAGGCCTTCTCAAACGAGAACCGCAAATCAGCGGCCGGCTGAAGTGTTATTAATATTATTATTACCGAATCAAATCTCAACGCTTTTGAACTTGTAGAACGTACACATTTTTTAAACCGCCAGTTCCAGTCTCTATTCAATAAAGGTTATGGTCTCGACCTCGCCTCTGGTCATATATCGATTCGTCCTAACGGACTCGTCGATATATGCCCAGAGACGAGAGCTCGCCTTCAATACACAATCTAGGAAACCCGCATGGTGGTAATAACCAATTTATCTTATAAAACTTCCCCCTTTCTTGATTTGTTTGCTTAGTGGAGGGATTGGTGCTGTTAATGACTGCATCTGTTTTATCGCAAGGTCGTGGTTCTGTGTGGTTCGAAGGTACGATAAGTTGGTGGAACTCCAATAAACAGTTTATATACAATTTATTTAAAATATCACTGTTCTTTTGCATCATGTTCCAAGTCTAATATTTACATCATCAAATATATTCTATACCAATCATAGTTGACCCTGAAATATATAGATTAACAAACATCAGTATTCAGTTTATAAAAATGGAGGGCTTAAATAATTTTGTTTCGCCAAAAAGGAGAATTCTCCTGTCTATCAATGTATGTTCATCTGCGGGTTGATCGGGGCTGGGAACTCCGACCAAACTGCAGATGCACGCTACATTGATATTCAATTTAGAACCAATAAATAAAATGTAACTTACCATTTCAAAACGACATTGGTCCTTATAAATTCACAAGAAATATAGCCTTCGCATAAACTGAACACTAATTGCTCCGACGTCCAAGATCTGAATGACCAAACCTGAGAAACTTCCAACTAAACCAAACACAAGCAGCACGAATGAGAACTACTCACTAAACCTTCAACCAACTTAACCCAAAAGCAACCAAGTCGCAAAGACAAAGCGCACACAAGTGTCTATAAACCTGAAATATTAAATAGTTGAAAATCTACACTAGCATTCAAAGTCATCCTGTAAATAAAATAAAAGCATTTAGATTAATAATTTATATCTACTATTCTGTACGCTGCCACATTTTTGCCACAGTTTAGCGTCTATGAACTGATTTTTTTTATGAATGAAGATCATGACGTCAAGGTATTGCGTTCTTTCGCTGTGCATGACGTAATCCCCATTCAGTGTTCTACTTGTACTATAACCTCTGACGTTTCGGGTAGAGTTTCAACTGTGTGTTTCTGTGTTTTATTTTTTATGTTTCAAGCGTCGTAGGCTTATACAAAAATATCATCGTGGCCAAAAATGGTGATTTATTTATCATTTGGTTACTGTCATGTGTGATAACTTGATGCTAGTTGAGTGTAGGTAAAACGTTCTCCTTCTGAACGAATAAGCTGTTTCTATCATTTAGTTACTGTTGTGTGTAATAACTTGATGCGATGGTAGCTGAGTGTAGGTAAAATCGTTCTCCTTCTGAACGAATAAACTGTTGCTACACTCAATACAGATTTGTATTTTGTCCAGACGTTTTTACTTGTATTGGAGTAAATGCGTTCTTCTTGTAAGATAAAGTTTTGTATGCGCCGGTGTCTCATCTATTTGGGCATCTCAATCTGAAACAAAAGAAGCGGAATATTCCAGAATGGAATTAAAGTTGTATCGGAAGCGGAGGCCTCTTAAAATCTTCTTCTGTCATCAGGTTTACTTATAGGGGACCTGCTGACAGAAAAGGACACTTCAAAGGATTTTTATGTCGATCATTTGAAAATTTTCGAATCAGCATGACTCGAATCGATTCGCATCATCGGGAGTATTTCGAATCGGGCCGAATTTCGAACTTTCTAAGGATCTAATATGAATCGACATCGAGCAATACGTTCTCCCAGCATATTGTGCACACACATTGCCTAAAATTACGTCGTTTTCAATTTTTTTTGGAGTTAGTCGAAAGTGCTCGGTTGTTTATTAGCAAACTGTTCAGCTCAAAGCTTTGATTGTGATACCATCTCCTTAAGCTGTTTTTAGTTTTGTTTGGAAGGGGTGAGGGTGGAGCGAACTCATGAGATACTCCCCTCTAGAGAAACTACCTTTTATATCTTGAATGCATGAAGGTGCTAGCTTTAATGCTTACATTTAACCCTTTACCCAACGCAGACGATATCAACATTTATTTTGAATATCATTTTTTTTCAAATTTTTCAAAAAATTTCAACAAAACCATATCATGTGACCCCTCGTTGGAACGAGCTCGTCGAGCTCGTTCCAACGAGGGGTCACATGATATGGTTTTGTTGAAATTTTTGGAAAAATAATATTTTTTCAACTGCTGAATTTGCATATTACGCGGGCGGATGCGGGCACTTCGTTAGGTAAAGGGTTAATCCTATTAGTACAGTATTAGCCCTACAGCACGGCCGCCGTGGACTGGTCGTTTTCCAGGGGTGAGCAATATTCCACGGACGCAATAATATTAGATTCCAAACACTAATTACAGGAATAATCATCAACAATGTAATTAATGAAGCAACGGGTACAACCCGGTGCTTCATTAATTAAAACTTTCCTGATGATGACTTTTATTACCTGGTAAACGCATGTGTGGACATCACTGCCCACGTTTTGGATTACAACTAGTCCAAGCAGGCTTTACGGTACTTCATCCTCCTCTCGCTCGAAGGTTGCAGGCTGAGGCTGCACATTTTTGGTATATTTCGATTTCATGGCATACTGTTGGAATTACAAAAGCATTTAAGAAGTAAACAGTGATAATTGCAGAAGAAAGCAATCTACTCACGAAAAACCACAAAGACCGAACTCTTTGTTAAGGTACAGCTGAAACTGGGCGCTTCTCTACTTGCTATTATTTATGGCAAATTTGGGTTTTCAGAGGCAAACGCTTGCTCCTTCACACTGGAACAAAACATCTAGCACAGCGGATGGCTACTAATGCTTGAATTTCATATGTGATCGGTGTGAGAATAGGTAACAGGTGCACGTCATATGTCGAATGCACAAGAAAACAAACCTTACTGGAGGAAACGAATAAAAAAAAATTCATGATCATGTTCTTCGCTTTCCGTTAAGATATTTCGGTACGGCTTGTGAAATTGACCGTTTTTTGCTCAACTCTCTCTCCCGTCCGCGTGGAATTTTACAAAAAAAAATGGCTTGAGAAACAGAAGATCTACTTGTGGGGCCCGAAAACAAGAAACTATTTCACCACTCCTCCTCTCAGAATTGGTAGATAAAATTGTTCATGCCAACATATTAGCAGCGTTTTATCTACCGTTCTTATTTGAATTGTTTGCAAATACTCCACAGGAATCTGCCAACAGAAAACAAAATTAGACAGGAAAAATTCTGCCGCAGACTTGTAATGTTGTACAAAAGAACAAATTACTATCCACGCATTTGAATAAAATGAGGATCCAGGCCACAAGTGGGCAATATTCTATAATTTAGCAGTACACTCCGACAGCTTTTCATGCATCAGAACAAATCTACCGAATTAGCGCGGGAAGTGCTTGTTATTGTGGGAGATCAAATCGACAGTTTTGCATTAGCATTATTTGAACTTGTCACTTATTCATTCCCTAATCAAGCTTTCTTGACACTTTTAGCATATTTGATAAGATCACGATAATACCATAATTACACGACCACACGGTTAATCTATATTTATAACCTCTTTAGTGAGCGCGGTGGATCAGTGGTTACAGCATTGAACTTTTAAATCGAGAGGTCCATGGTTCAATCCCCGCCAGTGATAACTGCGTTGTGTCCTTGGGCAAGGCACTTAATCACGATTGCCCACGTGGGGGCACAGTGGCGCTGTGTACTGAGGCGAAATGCACGTAGTGAACCTGCCTCCAACCAATGCTAACCCTTCTTGCTCGACGTTACTCGGTGGGTCTCTCAGTGTACTCCGCCTTCTTCCACCCGAAACTATCCTACACGAGGTGTTTGTGGCTGTCTAAAGTATCGTTAAACTCTAATAAATAATTGATAACTGTGTTGTGTCCTTGGTCAAGGCACTTAATCCCGATTGCCCACGCGGGGGCACACTTGCGCTGTGTACTGAGGCGAAATGCACGTCGATAGTGAGCCTGCCTCCAACCAATGCTAACCCTTCTTGCTCGCCGTTACTCGGTGGTTCTCTCAGTGTACTCCGCCTTCCTCTATCCGAAACTCCTACACGAGATGTTCATAGCTGTTGAAAGTATCGTTAAACTCTAATAAATAATAAATAAATAAATCATATCTTTCAAAACTTGAATCCTGGAGGGTATATTCCGATACAATATTGTCTAAGATGAACTTGGCGATTCCATTCTGCGTTTGCACACTGTAAATAGCTACCGTTCAAATACGGTAAAAATACTGGCAATCTAGTTGCCAGTACTTCTACCGTAAACTTTTACGGTGAAAATGCTGTATTTAAATACGTTTGGCAATAGCGACCTCTATTTATTTGATCTTGAGCAAAAACGGAGGTACTGATGGCATGAGCGTACTAAAAATATTTGAGTCAGAGTTACCTGCCTTGAAATGTTGCACTAGGAAATGATGCAATCGCCAAAAAAACAGCCTTTTGAAAATAAATCGTTTCAATAAAGGTTTGAAGCATTCTTCTGGCATCTTACATTATTGTTGAATATTTCAAATAAATAAAGAAAGTTATTTGATGACTTTTGGACCTGAAAAATACAATTGACTATTGCATTGTTTTTGGTTGAGAATTCCCCGAAAAATAGGTGCATGTGACTGGTAATTCCCTTGCTGTCAGTTTTTCTCTCTTACTTGTTGCATGTCCCCCTATTTTCGAATCAGAAACAGCTTTCCGAAGGGCTATCCGTGACAAAGATATTTGAATTCCAAAATCAAAGCGATGCGATCATATTTGTGTTGCCTGAACGTTATAATGGTCGCCTATGGAAAATTATTTAGTGCTGTGATACCTGATATTTCGTTTCTGTTCAGTACTGGAGGAGACTGTTGGATTGTCAAAGAGTAAACCAATTAATATTTTAACCTGCAGCCGCGTGTCTGCAGGTTAAATATATTTATTAGTTTATCTTGAAATCTGAGTCATCTAAAACTAGGCTTTTTCCATCATAGTCCACGCTATTTTGAAAAAGTCGGAATTAAAGAGCTGAATGCGTTCGTTTTGAAAAAAATCTTTGTTCCACTGTGTATAAGCACTCATATTTTAATTTTTCTTATGACGACATTTTGAGCAGTAACAGTTATTGATGGAAATTTACGGTAGAACGAACTGCAACTATTCGCCAGTATTTCTATAGTAATTTGATCAGAATATTTTTTCAGTGGGAAAGTTCGGTAAAAGGAGTAATCCGGCAGCGCTGCAGGAATGTTCATAGTGCCTGTCCGTCTACTACCAAATGTATCTGCACGCATGCATTTCCGTGCATCGGTGTAAAAGGGTTAATTCTTTACCCCTTGGAATCTTGCTAGTCAGCTCATTTACAAGAAATGGTCGAGAACCTTGTATAGTTTGTCGTGTAGATTAAGTGAAATGCTCAGTCTGCAGTCATGGAGTGTACCCTTTCTTCGTAGATTTTTGACTGCTCCTCTGTGTCACGATTATTTTTTTTATAGTGCCTTAGGGGTCGGGTATTAGCCTGGCGTAGATGATTTGGATGACATGATGACTCGGCCAGGGAAATTATTTATTTCTTGGGGTTTAACTACATCCAGCGTCATCTCGTGTCGGACAGTTTGAGGCGTTGAGGAAGCTGCTCTACCTCGAGAGAACCATCGAGCAACGGCGAGCAATTGTCAGACACACCAGTTTACTACAGTACAGTTGCCGGGAACTGGTCGTAAACCAATCGTGGGCAGTAATGTCCGCGCATGCGTGTACCAGATAATAAAAATCATCAGCAAAATTTCAATTCATGAAGCACCGGGTTGTACCCGGTGCGTCATTAATTAAATCTTTGATGATTATTCCTATAATTAGTGGTTGGAGTCTAATATTAAAAAGAGTACTCACACACGAATATTTCTCAGTGGTGGCCGACGTGCATTAGTGGCATTGTCTGAATACAATACACAAAACTGTGTTTTGGACTAACGGACCTCTACATTGAGTGATATGTACATTTTGTTACGTAATATTTAACAATTTTCCCAAAGGCCTGGCGCAAATGCTTTGGATCGATGGGGAAATATGCTAAATATAAAACCCAGACGCATCCACTATTCTCGACCTCAAAAGGCATGGAACATCCAAACAATACGAGGGAAACCTTGGCCACAACTGAATTGTTAAGAGGCTGCACACCACCTTCCTGCTAGTTCCTGGTCCGATTACAATGACGATAACCAGGTGATCTCCTAAGACGTGTTTTCGCCCCTTACCCGTCAAAGATTCTCTGGTGATAGTATTATGGTGTGAACAATACGTTGGTAGAGACAATGTCGGTTAAATCAAACCTCTGTCTGTCTGTCTGTCTGTCTGTCTGTCTGTCTGTCTGTCTGTCTGTCTGTCTGTCTGTCTGTCTGTCTGTCTGTCTGTCTGTCTGTCTGTCTGTCTGTCTGTCTGCCTGCCTGCCTTTCTGCCTTTCTGTCTTTCTGTCTGTCTCTCTCTCTCACAGTTTCTGTCTGTCTGTCTGCCTGCCTGCCTTTCTGCCTTTCTGTCTTTCTGTCTGTCTCTCTCTCTCTCACAGTTTCTTTCCTTCTTTCAACTATTTCTGGAAAAATTGTTTTGGGGAGCACTACCCGGCCCCTACGTTCCTGACTATTCAAAGTAATTACGGGTGATTTTGTTGCCATACATAAATGGTTACACAATTCCATAGCGGCGAGTCACACAATACGCGTTTTCTGAATTTCTTCTTAAAAGTCCACCTGGATATATACTCCACTCCTAGCTTGTTGGACCAGCAGAAATTTGTGGATTCAAATGTTCGTCTTGGATCTCCAAGTTTCTAGTTGTTTTGCAAGAAAGTGTCAATGCGTAGGTTGTGGAGTTTGGGTTCCGTGAACCAAATCACAGTGTGTACCTGTAGCCTGTTGAACCGTTGCACCAGTTTGTGATTGTGGTCCAAGTATAGTGTGAAGGTCTTTGCAGGAAAGTCGTGTGTAAGTCTCATCTGCAACATGACAGCTGCCATCTATGGTTGCTCTGAAGGCAATCGCAACATTGTGTGGGTGTTTTTCGACCTCCAAATATTCCACGACGCATTTTCGGTAAACGATCGAAAACATTTTTTCTGTGTGCTAAAACATATTTACGTCATCTTCTCCCCTTTCATAGAAATACAAGTGCTGAATGCCACGTGGAACACATCCAAATCGATTGTTTCGCATAGTGGTAATTTCTACAAGTCTCTTGACGGGCAATAACCTCATAAATGTGAGTTCACTTCACTACTAAGTGTATTATTTCGTGATAACTGATTTGTGGTCGGTTAATGCCACACGAATTGTGCTATCAGCTTCCAGTGTACCCTTGAAATGAATGAACACCGTGTATTGAAAAAAATAGTACGAAGACTGAAATATGGTCTGTGTCACACGTCACCTATCAGCTTAGAACCATAACATGAGTTGCGCCATTCCATTTACTGAATTCACTAAAGCTCCTGTCACATCATTTGCGATTTCTCAACACGATCTACTACGATATGAAAATCTTGGGCAGTCGTGGATATCCGTACTGAGATCCGTACTGCTTCACAATCATTCTTGAGTATTCTTGGTTGATCAGCAATCGCGCATGAAAGTTTTAAACTGTTTAACCCTTTACCTAACGTAACGGCCAAAACCGGCCAGCGCTATTCTCAAAACTCACCAATTAATTTTCATTATATTTTTCATTTTTTTGTCTCAAAAACATAGGTTTTGACCCCTCGTTGGAACGAGCTCGTCGAGCTCGTTCCAACGAGGGGTCATAACCTATGTTTTTGAGACAAAAAATGAAAAAAATTAGTTATTCAAGAATTATTTTTGCAAGTGTCGTCCGCTTTTCAGGTTAGGTAAAGGGTTAAAACTTTCGCACTCTATCGTGTTATTCTTCCATTACGCACTGCGTCGTACCGCTGTCGTACTTGACCGTACTAAACCATACGGGGTATTCTTGGGTGCTCTTGAGTGTTCGTGCGTACTTGTCCAGTACGGTTGCGTCAATATTCACTGATCAAGCCCCTTTCACATCTTTGCGATTTCTTGTACGAATATCCAAGAATGGCCACGAATTCAAATTTCCACGATTATGTTTTTACAAATCCCTGAATCGGCTTCTCTCGCGGCCTTACACAACCTTCACACGACCTCCATACAACCTTGTACGGTTCAACACGACTGTAGTATGAATCTACTAAGATTTCCCATGCCGATTCAGTACGAATCGATACGATGTTGAACGGTGCTCGCACGACACCGGTACGGACTAGTACGAACTAGTATGATGATGCAAGGCCTAGTAAGAATTGCATCACGATCTAATACCTTAAAAGATCTTACCAGTTCTTAAGCAGCAATCACATCTTTGCGATTTTTCAACACGGTTTACTACGACATGAAAGTCTTGGGCAATCGTGGATATCCGTACTAAGATCCGTACTGCTCCGTAATCATTCTTGAGTATTCTTGGTTGATCGGCATACGCGCTTGAAAGTTTTAAACTGTTTAAAACTTTCGCACTCTATCATACGCCTTTTCAATTCCGTACTGCGTCGTACCGCTGTCATAATAAACCGTACTAAACCGAACGGAGTATTTTTGGGTACTATTGAGTGTTCGTGCTCACTTGGCCAGTACGGATGCGTAAAAATTCAATGATCAAGCCTCTGTCACATCTTTGGGATATCTTGTACGAATGTCCAAGAATTGACATGAATTCAAATTTTCACGATTGACCACGATTTTTTTTTCAAAATCGCCCTGAATCGGCTCCTCTGACGGCCTTACAAACCTTCACACGACCTCCATACGACCTAGTGCGGTTCATCACGACTGAAGTATGAATCTACTAAGATTTTCCATGCCGATTCAGTAAAAATCGATACGACCTTGTACGGTGTTCGCACGACACTGATACGAACTAGTTCGAACTACTGAGATGATGAGTGACCTAGCAAGAATTGCATCACGATCTTATACCTTAAAAGATCTTACTAGCTCTTAGTGAATCTTGACAAAACAGTACTGGCCAAGTGCGCTCGAACAATCACGAACACTCAATATTATCCTAGAATACCCCGTACGGTTTAGTACGGTCTAGTACGACAGTGGTACGACGCAGTACGGAATTAAAAAATCGCACGATGGACTACGAAAATTTTAAACAGTTCAAAAATTTCATGTGCGTATGTCGAGCAACCAAGAATATTCAAGAATGATTTCGAAGCAGTACGGATCTCAGGACGGATATCCACGATGGCCGAAGATTTTCCTGTCGTAGAAGATGGTGTTAAAAAAATCGCAAAGATATGACAAGGGCTTAAGAACTGGTAAGATCTTTTAAGGTATTAGATCGTGGTGTACTTCTTGCTAGGCCTTGCATCATCTTACTATATAGTTCGTACTAGTTCGTACCGGTGTCGTGCGAGTACAGTATAAGGTCGTATCGATTCGAACTGAATCGGTTTGGGAAATTATCCGTGATGAACTGCACACGGCCGTTTGAAGGTCGCGTGAAGGTTGTGTAAGGTCCTGAGAGAAGCCGATTCAGTGCGATTTTTTTAAACAAATCGTAGTCAATCGTGAAAATTTGAATTCGTTGCTATTCTTGGACATTCGTACAAAAATCGCAAAGATGTGACAGGGGCTTTAAGTGGGTTTAGGGTCGATTCACTCTAGAAAGGCTATCAGCTCTGCAGAACGTCTAGTAGTATATCTGCTATATTTGGCATCCGGGGACAATTTTAGGACTTTATGGGCGCCTCGACAGTACGGTCGATAGTACTGGGACCTTGTACGACAATCTGGGATGTTTTGAACCTATTGTATGTACGTGAACCTTCTACCAACGATTGGAGTAAAAATAGAAAACCAACCTCTTGACGACTGTATCGCAATGAAAATGCGTGTGATGTGTATGTATAATGCTTGATTACTGTTTGGCCAATTTTTGTTCAATTTCTCTGACCCAATAAATCGGTGACATCGGATTTGGTGTGATTCGACCATTACTCGAATTGAATTTAGTAGGTACGAGTCATGACGAGCTACACTCTAAAATCAGATGGGTTAAAAATCAACCCAAATCAATTGGGTTGAATGAATATGAACCTAGTTGGGTTCATATTTCGTCAACCCAGTTGATTTAGGTTAATTTTTAACCAACCTGATATTAGAGTGAACACTATGGGCGCGAAGCGAGCCATGTAGACAATATTTTGCTGGGGACACCTACCACTGATTGTCATGCATGTTGACTGCTGGAGTGCTCATTGGTCAAATATAGAGAAGTGTCCCCATGGCCGCTGTCTTGCGGGGAGGGCGGATGTTGCTATAAATAAACAATGATCAACAACAACAAAAAGTTCTCGGAAGCTTTTCCGGCTGCCTACGCCAGCAATCGTCGATCGCTTTTTAGAGAGAATACTCTGATATCTGTGAAAAATGACTATGTTAATGACGTGCGCAATTTTCGTGGCAATGCAAATTGAATATTTACATCTTCTAACTAGTATTGACAAAAACAAATGGTACGATTGGAAAGTTGATACCATGTAGACAGTTTTCGTGCGAAGTCAACACCATGACGTTGGATGAAGTGAAAGCTCTTACGCTGTGACTACAGTCACAGCGTAACAGCTTTAATGTCACCAAACGCCATTGTTTGGGAGGAATTACCGCGCCTGTGAACTTGACATCATCGTATGATGGGGGGGGGGGGGGGCAGTTTGAGTGGTGACGCTGACATAAAATCAATCCAGTTGTATAGAGGTCAGCGACCACCACCCAGAGAGCTGCGATTTCTGTGTTGAGTGTCCCACGAACCTCCAAAGACTGGATTTCATACATTGTTTTATTCTGTAAATTTGTCATTTCATGTTCACTGTGACTGTATTAGATCAGATGTGGTCATGATTCAGCCAAAGATTCTAAAAGTGGTGTAAACCACCAACCAATAAAAATAAATATACTATCAGATATATGGAGATAGGGCGCTATAATAAAATATTCCACTGATACTACTACTACATTTTTTTGTTTTTCTTTGAGTGCAAATTTTAGAAGTGTGAGTCTGTCATTTATGGTTTGCTGTAAAACAAAAGCACATATTGGCCCCACGAGACCAATGTATTGAAATGTAACATAAAACCGTTGATTATAATTTAGGCTCAGTTTAGTTTAGTTTCAAAACGAGGTTAACTCCTTGAAACTTTAATTATCCTGATGTTCAAAAGTCACTGGGAATTCAGTTTATTCAACGTTTTTCAAAAAGCGACGTCAAGCATTGGAAAGTACAAATAACAAGATATTTTTCACCTTAGTGATTAACTGGTTGAGGGCTAGATTATTTTTGGTGGTCTGAATTTGTTATTCAAAGCTGGTTTTATTACAAATTATTGGAGAGTGCCCACAGGCACTCTCCAATAATTTGTAAAAAACACAAATTTATATAAACAAAATATTTTTGTGTTTGACTGAATATGAAATATAAGCAAGGGAAGTGTTGGCTTTTGCTCGGGTATCCTCATTTTTGGAAAGCCCTGATGGTGGCTTCTTGCACTTAACCAGTTAAGAAGTCTTGACTGCAGAACTATATTAGTATTTTAAGCTCGGATAACATTTGACTGAACTGGTGTCACTGAGCACTATTCGGGAGAAAATAGGAATTGAGGTTAAAACTTTAAAAAATCGAAAAATAATAACAAACCAAATGACCACAAAGAATCAAGGCGCTGTTTGATTTCGTACGTCATAAGACGTACACAAGTATCAAAGGGCTAAATTACGCGCGTAACTCTCACATATCTCTCACATTTGCACACTGAGACGAAAAAAACCCAACATGTCTGTTAGCTTATAGCATTGATTTAATCGTCCGCGTTTCATTCGGTTGTGTGTAGCAGCATTAACGCGTTCCTGGGATGTCATCGAGTAATATATTTTACCCAAATCTCCAAACTCCGAAGACCAATTGGTTAGGCACTGATAGTAATGAAAATGGATATCTGTAAGGTGGAGGGATTAGGATCCAATTTGTTACACAATCATCCCAGAATCAACAGGGTGCAAACGAAGTACGCTCAATCCATACTGGACAGGCGCGGTATCGGCCGAGTGTGGAATTAAGCGACAGAACCTTCGTTTGAATAATAAATGGTTGAATTCTTCTCTGATTAACATGAAGAGAATATCATCGGTTGTCCTGAGAGTAGTGTTCAACCGATGATCGGAACCGGTCACCACAATCGGCCGATTGTAGGCAATCGGATGACAACGGCAACGGCTCCTGGAACATCGGTTCAACCGATTGTTGCCAAGCACTTTGCAATGATTAATTAATCGCATTTTATTATCTTGTTGAACTGCTAATGTAAAATGATGCTAATGATACCAATAAAGTTGAGAAAGAACCACAGTGTGTATGCTTAATCTCTCCAGACGCCCCTTTTACGGGATACACAACTTAAACGACAAGTGAAGCTCACAATTAAAAGTACTTGCGGCAATCGCCAGTTCCTACCAGGAAAGTGAAGGTTGTACTCCATTGACTCAGGTCGCAGTAAAATTACCAGTCGCGCGCACTTGGGCGGTAAACGTGGCTCTGCGAGAGCCACGTTTACCGCCCAAGTGTGCGCGACTGGTAATTTTACTACGACTCCACTCAACAAAGAAAAATGTTTAGTTTGATGTAGTTCTTTCGAGCCTCGACCTGTCTAGTAGTGCATGGTTTTACAATCGGGATCGGCATCAGAATCGGCCGACTGTGAGCTCAAATAACCGGTAATCGGTCTGCGACCATTTTTGGTAATCGATTGAACACTACCTGAGACCACCTCAATTTGTGCGAGACTGCTTCTCTTTTCTGTCGTAACAGAATGAGTTTGTACGGCAAGTTGAAGCGCCGTGGAACACTGTGAAAATAATTCGTTTAATCGCTTTGATAATCCACTTAATCGGATTACTAATCTGCTCTGTTTAAATGGATTACTAACCTTGTTTGATCGAATTAGTAATTTGTTTAAAGGGATTGGTTAATCTGTTTAAAATGACCACTAATCTATTTAAACGGATTAGTTATGTGTTTAGTCGAATTATCAATCTGTTTAAACTGATCACGTGTAACATAACGGGCGACCATACATAAAAGAAAATAAAGTAGCTTGGGTGTTTAAACGCCCCATTTGACGAATTTTTGCAGGATAAGTTACTAATCGGATTAAAAAGATTAATAACCCGATTAAGCAAATAATTAATAATAGGTTTAAACAGAAAAAACTAATCCATTTAAACAGATTATTATTCCGACTAAACGAATCAGTAATCCTTTTAAATAGATTAGTAATCCGTTTAAACTGATTATTACTTTCCAAAGTGTGATTTACTGGGATTTCCGGGTTTGATTATAAACGATAACTTCACAAGTGAATTATGCAATCAACAATTGTGCCATGTATCCGTGCGCGCAAACGAAGACGCTTTGCCGTGGGTGTAATGGGGACTTCATTGTTTTTTTGTTGCTTTTTTTAACCCTTTACCTAACATGAAAAGCAGACGACACTTGCAAAAATAATTCTTGAATAACTATTATTTTCATGTTTTGTCTCAAAAACATAGGTTATGACCCCTCATTGGAACGAGCTCGACGAGCTCGTTCCAATGAGGGCTCATAACCTATGTTTTAGAGACAAAAATGAAAAAAATAATGAAAACTAATTGGGGAGTTTTGAGAATAGCGCTGGTCGTTTTTGGCCGTTACGTTAGATAAAGATAATTATCGTTAATAATGAAAAGTAATAAACTGAGTAATCGCTTGACTGGACTGGTAACGTGAAATAATTCATTCGAGGCGAGGGACTATATTGTAAAACACTCGTTCGCATTCGCGCACTCGTGTTTGTGCAACGTCCCTAACCTCTCATGAATTATTTCACGTAACCAGTCCAATCAAGCAATTACTCTCTATTTGATAAAACAATGTTGCACAGTGCTTCCAGGTTGCCTTAAACTTTTGAACTCGAGGATCGCTTTTCCGGCCCATCCCAGTAACATGATACATCATAATCCCATTAAGTAGGATGACTGCTAAGTGAATGTGTCGGGTTGACCAATCAATATTTTTAATTATTATCACTTTATAGGGCACTCCCTGGCGAATATTTTCATTTTCGGGTGCTGCACAAAACTCATATGTTTCCATTCACATCCGGGTTCCCGGGCAATAATGAAAAATTCGTTTCAATATGGCCCGGCGGCCCGCACATCCCCGGATGTAGGGGAGGTAACACTGCTTTGAGTTGGAATATTTGGAGAAGAGAGATGTGATGGCGGAATTTTCTGATCTTTGGCGTGAAAGAATTAAGATATACATTCGCATTTAAGGCATGAGTTAGTTGCTGACAATGATTGTGTGGGAATTTCACACATCTACTACATTGAAAAAGATAATAATATATAAATGATGAAAAAAATAGCCATCTTGATTTTTCTTGGTTTAACATGTAACCTCTTTGAAATGTGATAATAATACAAATAACATTATTTTGTACGGGCGTTATGGTTCATTAATGGCCCTACGAAAATGATTAACAGCCCTTGGGCCTATTAGTGGCCCTCGACTTCGTCTCGGGCCACTAATAGACCCTTGGGCTGTTAATCATTTTCGTAGGGCCGTTAATGAACCATAACGCCCTCAAAAATAATGTTATTGTATAATTATTAACTGATCTAGTCCCATATAATGAATATGAACTCTTCCAATATAGGCATTGAACTGACATGGTAGGTACCATCAGGGTTTTAAGGGTTAAGTTGGGGCATAATACAAGGTCACTTTATTTTTCTGTCAGCTGTATATTGATTAGTATATTGAATTTTGTCCTAAGGTGATCAGTTTGGAGTGTGGCGGGTAGAATGTTGCACGATGGTGGAACGTATAAAGGGAAAGTTTCCATGAAAACTCAGGGCTCGGTTTCGGATACCTAACATCGTTATTTTGTCTTCTATTCATGGAGACTGGAGCACGGTGGCTCAGTGGTAGACTGTTGGACTTCTATGCTAGAGGTCCTGAGTTTGATCCCCATCCGGGACGACCCGCGTTGTGTCCTTGGGCAACGCACTTTATCCCGATTGCCTACATGGGGACACGATGACGACGCTTACTAAGGCGTACTCGATGGTGCACATGTATTCAACCGCTGTAACTCTGCTTGAGCGGAGCGTGAACAGAGTTAGAATGTCGAGGAGCTGACAGTTGCTCGTCGATGCTTGGTGGTTCTCTCCTGGTACCCCGGCTTCCTCTACACGTAAAACTGTCCCGGTCACGATTAGCATTTTGCATAAATATGTGACCTTAAACACAAATAAATAAATAAATAAATAAATAAATAAATAAATAAATAAATAAATAAATAAATAAATAAATATTCACGGAGGCTGGCGTAGTGTTATAGTTCAAACATCTGCCAAGGACCCCCCAAACTAACTCGTTTCTCTTCTCCTAAACGAAAAAGCTCGAGGGATGTTTGCCCCCAAAAAGAAACAACTGCAGCCACAGTGAGGGTTCTCAAAGGAAACAATGCCGCGTCAGTGACCATGGTGACACTTCTCAGAGAGAATACTTTCGGCAATAATGACGGTTTGCATACGAGAAAATAATTGCAGCAACGGTGATGCACTCCAAAAGAGAGAATCGCAACAGCAGTAGCGGTTTCCAAACAGGACAGTTGCAACAGTGGTGGTGTCCAAATGATGTAATTGCTACAACGGTGACGCTTTCCAAATGGCACAATTGCAGCAATAGTGGTGGTTTCCAAATGTGATAAATGCAACAATAGTGACTGTTTAAAACTGGGACAATTGCTACAGCAACGATGATTTGTAAAGAAGATAATTTTGCAACAACAGTCACGGTTACCAAAGGTGACACGTTCAACAACACATTCAGATGGATCCCAAACTGCGGGTACAGTGACGGTTCTCAACGGAAAACTGTCACTGTCGATGCAGTTGTGAAGGCCAGAGAATGACGTAAAAACAAAGTGGAAGAACAGTCAAGACAACGTCCAATCCGCACTTGCTGCATCCAATACACATGTAGTGACAGGATATTTTCATTCTACTTCTTTAACCCTTTGGACAGTGGTGGTATCTTCCGCACCAATTCAGTTCATCAATTGGAAGCGTCTATACTCGTTACTTGGGGGAAGACCAATCAATATTTTCAACGTGCAGCCTTGGGGCTGCACGTTGAAAAACTTGATTTGTTTATCACACAAATTCACCGAGCAGCTATCTACTTATAAGTCAGGTTATATCGCGTTCCTGGACAGGAAAAGCGGTCTTTCGGGTTCAAAGGGATAAAACTAAATTAAATATGTATGTTTGCTATAGTTTGAGCATGAAAAGAACATTACCACACCAATTTAAACTAATTTACTTTGTTAAATATGATTTTCTTTCCCAGAATTGCCCATTATAAAGGTCGGCTGATATGTCGCCTCTATCAGCCGATATGAACCAAGCTTGACTTTTCTCCCTGCATGCGGTACTAGGCGCAATTAATTTGTTTACGTCGAAATCTTTGTGTTATTCGTCGAGCGCAATCAGTAAAATTGGCGTTACCGGGCATAATGGAGTAATTTGTAGTTGAATTTCTGTATGGTGGGGAAGTAAAGATGACAATAAGTAAGGATTAGGCGGATGAAGAGATGAAAAGAGAGAGTTGAAAAAAGATAATTTAACGCAAACTAAGATTCCGAGTCATATGCGGAGATTCGTCGAATTAGGGAAAGATATAGTTAGGCTATCTGAACGTTGCGGCTTCCCTACTGTGGAAGCCGAGACGTTCGGATAAATAACAAGAAGGAAGAAGAAGAAGCTTCAAACTAATTGAAAACAGTGATAAACAATAGCACTGTCAGAAATCTGTAACAGGCATGAGAACATTTTTATCCCCTAAATGGCTGTTTATTCGAACAATAAAAGCCTTGGATAAATTTTCGCTTTATTCACCTAGTAGGGAGATAAATTTTAAAATTAACACTGAAAGAATTTATTCCAATAGTAGAAATGGTCTTGTTGACCTCTGATTTCTACCGCATTCGTGTAGTATAATTAACACTTCAACTGTTGTTTTCTTTAAACCTTTTCGAAAGTATTACACAATGCCAGTAGAAAACATTACACATCGTTCATTTAATAAAGTATTTTTTGCAAGTTTAGCTCAAGTTTGTAGGGGAATTATTTTTAGACAGAAATGTATCACTGCGCCTTTTTTATTTTTGGCAATTTTGCTTGTCATCGAATTGGACCCACGTGCTCCTCACTTCTCGCTGTGTTTTGAAGCGAGTAACAGCACGATTTCTCCGCGACTGTCCTGTAAAAGATTTATGGAGTAAACAAAATAAACGTATAGTGTAAGTAAAAAAATTATTCTACTCGTAGAATTAAGAATGAAATCCTACTCGTAGAATATTTTTTTTTATTTGAAAACACTGTACGTTTATTCTATAACACTATACGTTTATTCTGCATGTAATTATTTGTTTTGGCTTAACTGGTAGAGTGTTACATTTTTCTTGACCATCGGTATCATATCATTATAGATTGCTCTGTTACATTTGATTGGATAGTGCCACTAGGCATTATCCAATCAAATGTGACTGAGCAATGTGTCACAAACAAAATCTGCTTATTTCCAGGGTCAATAAGAAACTTCCTCTAACCGAGTGCAGATATTATGGTCACAACCCGTGGTATTTCATGAAGCACAAACATGGGCTTCAAGCACTCTACCAGTTAACACATAAAGAGCTCAGTACTAAGTTAGTTTCATATCGGCCGAGATATCAGCCTTCCGTAACTTCACGTAGGTGCAAATAAAATAAGTATCCTTAGACCTTCGTTTTCGGGCTGAGGTGATGTTACCTCGAGCTGATATCACGACCTATATGAAACTAATCACGTAATAATCTCTAAATATTACTGGAAGTGTGGAATTATTATTATTCTTATCATTATTTATTGGTGTTTAAGGTCACATATTTTTGCACAATGGCTAATCATGATCACAGCATGAGTATCAACTCAAGACCAGGGGGTGAACGTTAATAAGCCATGTTGCCCATTTTAGAGAGGGTTTGCGCCTCCCAAGCATTGGTGACTGGATACTATTTTTACCAGTAAAACAGAGCCTGTTTACCACAGTGAACAGGCACTGTTTCACTTCCCTGGGTTCCCGCGGGGAAAGTGTGGAATGGAATAAATAGCAACAGTGTTGTCAAATCCATTTTCAGGCTTGACGACTTGCCCAACTTCATTGCAACGAACTTTGCTGTTATTTAAGATCTGTTGAGGACAAACATTTTCAAGTGATACAGCATTTTAAATGGAGTCAACATGACCAAATTTTAGATGGGTATAATTCAGAAAAGTGCGCGAATGATCAACCATTTGTATTGATTTTGACATGTATCATGTTTCTCAAGAGCCGCAAATTACCAAGCTGCTGATCGCGTTGTCCTCTCTGTAACTCTGTTGTGATTGAATATAAATTTCACTTTGTCATACCATGTGAGAATTATTAAAAAATTGGAGAACTTGAGAAAAAATTCGATTCTTTGGAGAAGACATTCTTATCGCGTGCGACGCTGTTAGGTCTTTACACATTCTGAGAAATTGTTATCACCATCTGTGTAATGTAATTAGCAGTGCCGATGGCAAACTATTTGATTGACGCGTTCGAAATCAACCCTTAACGTTAACGGCTAACTCAAGCGTGCATGATGATTACCTTCAACTACTTTTGTTTGCGTATTTTATTGTGATCTTTTTTGTTTTTTATTTCTGAATGGGAAAATTTATCTTATCTTATATGAGACCCTCTGGCTCCCGATATCGATATTTGCCTCAAGAGTAACGGTTTCAGTTTGGAGATAACCGATGTGGTGTGTGTGGGGGAGGGGGGGGGGGGCCTGATTTTTCGAGACCGTGATGTCTCAATTTCTGAAAGATAAAATATTTCATCTTCATCACGAAGACGTGCCGTCGTCGAAGGCATGCCATGATGGTGTAGTTGGAATATTTTCAGTCAGGATTATAACTAAAAATCTCATGACTTAGAAATTTATTTGTGGATAAATGAAATAGGCATGTAGTAGTCGCGACGCAAATTCTTATTTCATTTGCACGTAACGGGTCATGCTGGGCCCCAACTGCCCGAATCTGGTACCACAGTCGTCTATCAGCATGACAGTCTGTGTTTGGCACATAAATTTAACCCTTCACCCAACGTAACGTCCAAAACCTACCAGCGCTATTCACAAAAATCACCATTTAATTTTCATTATGTTTTCATTTTTTGTCTAAAAAACATAGCTTATGACCACTCTTTGGAACGAGCTCGTTGAGCCCGTTCCAATGAGGTGTCATGGGCTATGTTTTTGACGCAAAAAAGAAAACAATTGGTTATTCAAAAATTGTGTTTGCAAGTGTCGTCTGCCTTTCGTGTTAGGTAAAGGGTTAAGTATGAAATCTAGTCTGGTAATAAAGTGCATGATTACTAGCAAAAGTGAACCGATGTGTACGACTCCAATCCAGACGAAGATGTCACGACTCAGACCGATCTGAAACATTATCGATGCAATTACACCCGATAACCCCCTTGCTACACCCATGTTTGTAAATACTTTATTTTCTGTCTCACTGAGGTATGTAGGCTATTTGCGAAATTTAAGCATGTGAACCCTGCCAAATTTATCAACTGTGTATCGATATGTGTTATAAGCCTTTACCTAACGCAACGGCCAAAACCGGCCAGGGCTATTTGTAGAAATCACCATTGAATTTTCATTATTTTTTGTCTCAAAACATACCTCATGACCCGCGTTGATCTCATTCTAATGGTGGTCCAAAGATATTTTTTTGGCGGAAAAAAAAAATAAAAAATTAGTTATTTAAGAATCGTATTTGTAAGGGTTAGGTAAAGGGTTAAACGCTAGGTTTGTGCTGATTAGTGGGGTTATTTTCCAATTGTCTAAAAGTCTTTATCATAATTCGTTATTTTACGGATTGCTTTTTCATTTGCACTTCTAACAAGCAGTGCATATTCAGTTTCCAGTCCACTCTCAGGACTCGTTAAGAGCGCCTCAAATAATTTAAGCCAGTGACAACTGAATGACAGAAGAGTGATCCGCGTTGTCGGTTTTTCTGTTCATAACCTTGCTTTTCTCTGATTTCTATATGTGTATATATATCACACCTGAAAAATATATAGGTTAACCGTGTGTCTCATGTTCGTCCCAAACTTTTTGACCAATTTTTCATTTACAGTTCAGTTGGTAAAACGTCGTAGTCACATACACATAAGATCAATAAAACATTGGAGAGGGTGCCTTGTTGCACGCAAGCGACGAATTGTGGTTTTCACATCGTTGTTCCCAAGAAAATACTTTATAGTATTATTAAAGTGGCGGCTAACCCAGTGTGAACTCTTTGAAAGAATACATGTCTGAGTGGTCTGTTTGTCAGTCCATTTGTGTTTGGCACACTTTTGTATACGCTCATGTCCCTACGGTATCCCGACAACCGTTAAGTATACAGTGGAGCAGCCTTACATACATCTTGTTTCTAAAATGTTCTGATCACGTTTGCGTTTGCAGGTCAGCAAGTTAAGGTCGTAGTCTCAGGACCAATAGGTTGAATGTTTAATATTTATAGCCGTCTTTTTAAAAAATATTTTCAGAACTTTAGCTTGAGTTTAAAGCATCGTCATATATCCAAAGCTATGCGCTGAATGTCCATTACCGAGATCCCTCTAATTCTCAGCTCAAATGCATAGCCATATTTGATAATAAATATTTTAAGAGGCTCTTAGCATATCAAATATCGAACAGCTATCCTTTAGTGTAGATGTATTCTCAACATTTTACACACGACTCACAATTGCCCACATGTCATACCATCTGATTTACATGTTATTATCAAGTCAACCAACGTAATGTGGTGTTTTGAGTTAAGCCTATTTCACCAGTAAGTATCGATGAATACGTTCCAAAATTATAAGATACCTTATTGGTCGCATGAAGCCGTGTTTGTGAGGGGACCTCAGACGCGATAACTTCGTGACTTATCGACTACTCTTTTTGTTCTAAACTTACATGTTTGATAAAATAAAAAGGTGAACAAGTTTTGAAAGGTTAACCCTTAAAAACTTGGAAATTAGGAGTGAATTTACTGAACATTACAAGTTATTGTGATGAATTGACGGTAACATGATTTGAGGTTTGCGGCTCGGACCATATGTTTCGACGATTCGTCTCGCAGCTTATGTTCAACCGAAACGCTTCGCGTCTCGGTTGAACATACGCTCCGAGCCGCAAACCTCAGACCATGTTACCGTTAACTCATTACTAAAACGTATATGTTCCAATAAGATACCTCCCATAGCACAAAACCTACATTGTGAAACACGAGAGGCTTATTTACTAAACTTGTGATCGTTAAAAGTTGCCTTCTGCTAGGCAACTTTAACGATCACAGGTTTAGTAAATAAACATCTCGTGTACCCACGACGGCCCTGGATAAATAATCAATAAACCAGATAAACTCATTCCATCTCACTTCAAATCGTAAGTCGGTTTGTAATTTAAACAACACTTCATCCGGAACACCGTTTCCTGCGCGTGTGAAAAATCCAGCGGCTTGCTAGTCACTCCTTTGATGAAGCAATTACGAAACGGGTGACCTCATTTCAAATAGTTCACGTTGTGACGTCAGACGGTAACATTTGATAGGGAGCCGTAAACATAAAAGAAACTACACCAGCTCTCATCCAATCAGAGGGCGAGGATTTTACTCTTATTGGAACATAAAATAATGAAGACCGGCGACATATCAGTAACAGCTGGTCAAGTGTCGTTTGCCGATTCATACAGACGATACTTAACCAGGAACAACTGCGCAGCTTATTTACATTTTCCTGTTTATTATTATTCAAAAGGTGTCAGGACAATTGCCGTGCAACGTAGGCGGCCATTATAACTCACTTCAGGTTTCATGGCGTGAAAAGATCTGCTTGTATTTTATGGGATGGACTCGACAACTTCGTGGCATCCCTCTTCCAATTTCTGCGTATGGACCTTCACCTTGTGGGGGTGAGTACTTATCTTTGCAGTGGAATACCATTGTACGTCCCTATCCGACAGAACGGTGAACTTTTCCTGTTCTGAGTCTACAAGTGATACCGCCAGGTAGTATCCGGACACTTCGCAACAAACCTGGAACCTTTGTCTTAGCATCACAGACCAGTGTACCTGAACACCCGTTCACCACTTTCACGCGTGGAGGATGCTCAACCCATGCTGCAAAAGTGAGAATTTTTAAAGTCCCTTTAATCTGACTCTTTGAACCCGCACGGAGTAAATTTCACCAGTTCGTTAGTTAATTACTAAATGTCGCCCGATTGGTGAACCATAGAAATTGAACATAGAGAGATTTTAACACCACCCATGCGTAGGTTTGTGGGATTTCCGCTTTATAGAATATACAGTTTGTTATTCTATGTGAGGTAACAATTAATAATCGCAATATTTCCACCCTTCAGTTTCCTGTTTCACAGTTATAATTATGCATCCCCGCTGTGAGGTATTAATGGAATACCTACAATACGAACGCAGCCAGATAACAAAGATTGATAGCTATGGATTGGCACGTCTATGATCGTAGATGTTTGCTCAATAACACGCTTTGAATGATCATTGATTTTAATGATCTCCAGAAAGAAAAACAGATCAAATTATTGAATCGCCTTTGTCCCCGAGACGAATATCGACTCTGTTTGGGTTCACTTTCATATTAGATATCGATAGATAGATGAATATTGAATCAACTTCTCGATTCGATAATTTTCCATACTATAGTAAAGACAGGTGCACAATCGATGCGAGGCGCGTAATTCATAGTTTTTCTTCCTATTGCACAAAATTTGACGCTGTGTTGGTTATTTAAGAAATAACTGTTGTTTTCCTTCGGTTTATGCGATATAAACCGAAAATTTTCAGCACAAACTTTATAACTCGCGTAGCGAGTTATGATTAATCGTGTGCTGAAAATTTTCGGTTTATATCGCATAAACCGAAGGAAAACAACAGTTATTTCTTATAATTTAATCCGGCTGTAATATTAAAATATAAAAACTAAGTATACGTGAACGAAAAACTTGTAATTTTCGCATAAGACAACAGTCAAACTCAGGAAAGTGTGCCACAAACAAGTCACGTCAATCATTGTCAAATTGTTTGTTGTTTTGATTTTCGATCGCAGACGACGGATATTTAGCAAGTCACGTAACAATATCATTAAAAACATCTTTTTTAAGTTTCCCCAAAATCATGTTTGGGTATATGATCTTTTATTCGTCTCCCACTTCGGTATATTTTATTAAATTCAATTGTTCCTGAGAAATTATCATTATATTCTCGCTGACAGGAGGCGATGAAAAATCGATCATTGATCTTTGTTTACAAGCTTGTTATCCATCTATCAGTCTGCCGCCACGCCCTCACGGTGACAACTGGATTGAGTGGGCGGGGCTTCCATAGTCTTTAAAGTTGGGTCGGATGTGCGAACGTGAAGCGACATTCCAAATCATGACGTGATTTGGTGTATACGATTTTGACGACATTCACGCTGTATGCTTTCAACCAATCAAACACAGAGGCGGGGCAAATGATTAAATTATTTGAGCCTATTTGTCGAATAAAAAAATTAATGAAACAGCGCGCAATGCACAAGGGAAATGGTCTTGTTCTTTTATCAGCATGTAACGCGTATTCTGATTGGCAAAATTGACCGAATTAAATAGCAATGACGTTGGCTAGTTCAAAACAAACGGATGAAAAGAGTTCACGCTTCTGTCTCCTGTTGGTCGCAACCACAACATGCAGGTGTTAAGAATAACCATTGACATCGACTGGTGTAATTCGACGTGGGGATACCTTCGATTATAATTGTTAAGATACCTTCTAATATTCATATTTTTTTTTTTTCAGTTTAACCATAAAACGTTATTAACTTGTTACCGTATGATTTAATTTATCGAAACACGCATTCATCTTTGCATTATTTCTATGGACCAGGGCTGAAAAAAATCGTTACCAAGGGCCACATCCAGTGTGCAGGGGCAAAATATTAATTAGTCTACCTTAACCCTTTGAACCCCAGCGGCCCCTTTCCCGGCCAGGGCCATGATACGTCATAACGTCATTATATAGGATGGATGTTCAGTAAATGTGTGGGGTAGACCAATCAATATTTTCAGCCTTGAGACTGCACGTTGAAAATATTGATTGGTCTACCCCAAGTAATGAATATGGACTCTTCTAATTGCTGCCATTGAACTGGCATGGAAGATACCACTAGAGTTCAGAGGGTTAATCCTTAGAACTCGAGAGGCCACTTTTGCGATCCAGGAACATGATATGTCATAATGTTATTAACCCTTTACCCAACGAATCGCCCGCATCCGCCCGCGTAATATGCAAATTTAGCAGCTTAAAAAAATATTATTTTTCGAAAAATTTCAACAAAACCATACCATGTGACCTCTCTTTGGAACGAGCTCGACGAGCTCATTCCAAAGAGGGGTCAGATGATATGGTTTTGTTGAAATTTTTTGAAAAAATAAAAAAAAATGGTATTTAAAATAATAAATTTTGAAATCGTCTGCGTTGGGTAAAGGGTTAAGTAGGATGGTAGCTACGTGAATGTGTCGGGAAGACAAATCAGTATTTTCAACATGCCGGCCGAAGCTGCTCGTTGAAATTTTAATTTGTCAACTCCCCAAATAATGAAAACGGACTCTTCCGATTGCTACCGTTGAACTGATATGGAATATACACCAGGGTCCAAAGAGTTAAGAATGGACATTTTCAAGACAGAGAAACTGTCGACATGAACGATTCCATTTTGCAAGAGTTGGAACGGAAGATTTAATGTCAGTTAAATTTGTTTCGTTCTGATAAAGGGCGTTTCCCCCACTGAGATTGGGAATTACTCTTTCAGCATTCTGTGTGATTATACCTTACACAATAACAGTTCTTGGCGTAAAATTTACGGTGGTAGGACAGTAGGCTACCTGATAAGTATTTTATATATAAAAAAACGGGAACTTATTGCAGTATACGAATGTTTTTTTTTTTTTGTTTGTTTGTTTAAACTAGGCTACAGTGCGCTTTGGAGGCCCCTGGTGGTTAGAGCATGCGATGGGGTAGGGTAGTATATGGGACCCCTGTTTTCAAGTCCTACGCCTTCGAGAAGTAGGCGCAAGCTTAGGAGTAAGAAGTTTCAAGCAGATCGCGGTCATAGAGTCCTGGACGGTGGTTTCCCTGGAAAAAGTTTTAGAGGCCATCAAACAAATGAAGACGTTCTGAAATATACGTAATAGGATCCGAATGCTTGCAATGCCCGAAATCAGGACTACTTCTATGGTTGGAGCCTAAAGTATAGCCAGTATATATCTACATAACATCGAAGTTCATAACTAGTATTTGTATTTGGTCTTGCAGTCGGAAATTTAATAATTTTGAAAAATATCAAGTACATCAGTACCATTCTGAGGCCCCTTTTTGTTTGAGGCCCGGTTCAGATGGCCTACCTGACCCAGTATCAGAGAGAGCCTAATAATATCTTTACCTAAATCGAAGTAGTAAACTATTCTATTCAGAACACATTCATGGACATATTCCCAATTCAAATTTCAGTTCATACGCATGCCCTCTAAACGCGCTAACGGTTTAACATATACAATTAGTCCGTAAGTGTAATGCAATCAGAGAGTTGACTATCGTTTTTATGAAACGTTCAACTAACAAATCATCGACAAAATGCCCAAGTTGTAAAACTCGATATCTCCCGAGTGATGGATACAGAAAACATGTTTTAGAAGAGTAAACTTGTACGCTACGGATACGCGATGAAGTTATTCGGGGCATCGCCTTTCTAATTGAAGACAATTGTTGAAGTTTCATCGAAAATGTTGTAATACTCCGAAGGTCTGTTAAACGATTGCACAATGCTTCGAAGATCCGACATTCCGACCGCTGTGTGCCCCAGAGGTCCGATATTCTGACGGGTCAATACACCGAAGGTCCGATATTCCAAAGGTGCGATATTCCAACGGCCCAATATTCTGATGGTCAAATATTCCAAAGGCCAAATTTTCTGGAGATCCAATACTTCAAAGGCCCAATAGTCTGTTGATTTGCAAGACTGTCAGGGTATCGGACCTTCTGAGTATCTTACCTACAGAGTACTGAGCCTTTTGATTATCGTGCTTTCGGAATATTAGGCCTTCGGACTATTGGGACTTCGGAGTATTATTAGATCTATGGAGAATCGGACCCCAGGAGGTTAAAACTTCGGACTACTGGGCCTTTGCACCATTGGGCCTTGGGTCTATCGGTACCTTGGGGTATTGGACCTTCGAAATATCGGACTTTAGCCTTCGGAATATTGATACCTCAGATTATTAGACCCTTGAAATATAGGTACGTAATCCACAGGAGGGAGCGCGTTGGATCAGTAGGCAGAGGTGCAGGCTGCAAGCGGAGAGGTCGTAGGTTCGAATCCCACCTGCGGCAAGCGCGTTGTATCCTTGGGCAAGACACTTAATCCCAATTCCCCATGTGGGACGCGTTGGCTTGTGTACTAAGGCGTTCTACATGTCGGTGGTGCACTTGTCTTCAACTAATGCTAACCCTCCTTGTGTGGAGTTAGTACGTTGAGGAGTCTGGCAGTTGCTCGCCGTTGCTCGGAGCTTCTCTCTGGGTACTCCGGCTTCCTCCACCCGTAAAACTGTCAGACACGAGGTGACACTGGCTGTTGAAAGTGTCGTTAAAATCCCTGTAAATAAATAAATACATCCACAGGAATTGCTTTGGAAACAGCGATAATTGGGGTGGGGTGGGTGGGGGGGGGGTGCGTGTGGTCGTGGTCGTGGGGATTTATAATTCACAGACACGCGAGTTTACTTGTTTCTCAACTGCTGAATTGGATATACTTTCTACTGATGGGCATGCTTTGCAAATCTTCTCAAACGACTTTAAAATGCAGATTCAGTAACCGAAGAAAACCAGGAGAGGATAATGAAATCAGGAATGAAATGAAAATCCAATCAACTATAAAAAATTTAAATTGAGCTTTAATGAGCTAGTGTGGTCAATTTGACATAAAATGAATTCCCGATTTCTTCGCGACAAAGAAGAATGCTTTTTTTCACTCTGGTGGAATCAATTATCGTCTTGATACAAGGGGTCAAATGAGACGTGAGACCCTTTCAGGGGTGTATATCCATAGATGATCAAGTGAAATTTGTGCATGTAAACGTGCTGTGAATGCTTTGAGGTATCGATCTGTTTTCGGATTGAAAAGTAATTTTTTGCCAAACGTTTCTCCAAATGAAAGCGGGCGTGACAGCTGTTCCTTAATCCCAGTTTCTAATTCGATATTCGTTATCAACCGATTTTATCGGTTGATAACGAATATCGAATAAGAAACTGAGAATAAATAATGTCCCGTCTCCGAAAATGAAAGACATTAAACCAATTCAGAAAAAAACGACAAAAATAAACTCTTTTAGCGCATTATACCGACTCTTTGACTTACATTACCTTTTTAAAATGATGATAAAAAACAAGAAAAGTTGAAGCATTGCTATTTACTACATTACTGAGAACCATTGCCCCGGAAACTATTACCTGAAAACAATTCATCTTTTCGTCCGTGACTTTCGAATCGTATTAACCTACACGAAACATAACCGGAAGGCAGCATTTTTACTGTTTTGGAACATTTTATGTTCGTGATTTTTTTTTCAATCTTAACGTTTAACGGCCCCCCCCCCCCCCCCTCCCCCATAAGAACGACTTTCACAAACCGTTTTATCATAAATTGCTAACAAATTATATGTTTGCTTTCAAAACAGCGTACGGCCGCTCACAGCCAGAAGTCAAAAGGAAGGTAATATGATTAGATTTTCCTTGTTTTGATTGGGTTTTAATGACATCCTGAGCACCCAGAGTTACATCGTCTCGGACAACTTTATGGGTGGAGAAAGCCGGCGTTCCCCAAGCGAATCGAGAAGCGGCGATCAACTGTCAGTCTCGGCAACTTTCAAACTTTCATAATCATAGTTAGCAACGATGAACAGCAAAAACACCGTCGGCGGGAGACCGAAGCTGGTGATAATTTTTTGAAACAAAAACGAGAAAAAATACAGCTTTGGAGGACAATTACCGGGTATTGTGTTCAGGAAAGACGGGTGCATAAAGGGCAGTTGCTCTCCCTGCCTTTGGGCCACGGGGGCGAGAGGGGGCTGACAATGTCCTTCCCAGATTTGGCACTCAATTTTTTTCAATGATTTATTGTCGACATAATTCTAAAATACATCCAAAATCCGTTCTAGGAACTTTCAGAATTCAATGGGGGAGCTGGGTTGTGGAAGTTTGGGAGGATATGCCCCCCTCCCGATGAGAGGTGGGCACCTCCTCCCAAACTCCCTCATTTCGGGCCTTCGATCTTCGAGACGTGCATGCTTCGGTATGTCATGGCGGGGTTGCTAGTACGAGTAAATGCCCTTTTGGCGGGGTCTGACCCTCTGCCCTGAAGTGCTACCGGTTCTCCTCGTCGTGTTGATTAGATTTTTCAATTTTGTCTCTTAAAGGGTTAACCACAAGAGATTTTGACAATACGTCATTTTGAACAGTTTTGTCAATTTCAAATCCCTAAACGTCTCCTACAGTGTCCATCAATTTTCTTGGTCTCCATTGAAAGTTGAACGATGCCAGATATACGAGCGTATAGACGAACAGTGACCGACTAAATTTCAGAACTGATAAATGTGTAGTTGACAAAGTAAACTGCTGTAATGAATGTCACAACTCAATGTCTCTTTTGTAATAACCAGTGGCGTAAGGTGACGGGAGGTAGAACTCTCTAAAAAGAAGGCGGACGAAAGCTATAGGGAGTTATTGCATGGAGTTCACACACACGACAAGGGTCGTCATCAACAGGAGGAACTATTATATTGGACTGAGAGTTGTCATCATCGGAAGCGAGACACATCTTACCCTTAAATACTCGCATTAATTTTTACGATAATAACTACCGTATATACAGTTAAAAGTAGAAGTCCTGTCATGAAATGCGCACAAATAGCACGTCGATCCGCGCGTTAATCTACGCGTTATGACCATATTAAGGCTAACAAATTCTGCACATATGGCCCGTGTACAAGCACTGTTTCAGCCAATGGACCTCCGGGTAACCTGGAGGTCCATTGGCAGAAACATTGCCTGTGTTTGCTATGAGTAACCAGGAGAACCTGTCGTGCTGTGGCTGCCATTCAATATGGCACATGCGCGCAATTCCTAAGCGCAATTAAGCCTAGATGAGCGCACAATTCGTGACAGGACTTTTAGTTTTAACTGTACACAACAGCAAATGATGGACAGTATTTCTGCATTATTGTTGGCTGTCTCTGTTGGCAACCAACATGATATAAATGGCTTTGTCAAGACACATGTTGTCATCATCGGGAGGAGTTCTTATACTTTTTTATTGGGGTTTAACGACACCTTCGACAGCTAGGGTTATCTTGGACAGTTATACGAGTGAAAGAAACCGGAATACCCGGAGAGAACCACTGAGACGCGGTGAACAACTATCAAACTACCGAACTTACTAACTCCGCACAAGCACGATTAGCATTGGTTGGATGCAAGTGCACCATCGCCGTACAGTACGCCTTTGTACGCAGTGCCACAGTGCCCCCACGTTGACAATCGGGATTAATTGCCTTGGCCAAGTACGTACTTCTTATACTGGACTGGGAGAATATTATCGCTTGTTTGGAAGCGAGGCAAATCTAAACCTTAAATCATTAGATTAATGTTTACAATAAAAACAACCGTACATGCATGTACACAGCTGCAAATGATCCGACATTGTTTCTACGGCATTGTTGGCCACCTGAAGAGGCAGCCAACAATGATCTAAAATCATTGTCAAGAAAAAGTCAGCCCTCCAGTTGAGTGTTAAAAGAAAAATACACTTGGGATCAGTTTTTCCAAAGTAATATAAATTGGCAGTTTTTGGTTGAGTGGGGACTTAAAGGGCTAAACGAGTTGAGTGGCAGGGAGATGCTTAGTTTTTGGGGTTTGGGAGGGGGGTGCAATGCGGAAAACAACTGCAAAATGGTCCCCCCCCCCCCCTCAGTGTTACATATGTTCCTCGTGAGCGTCTGCGAGAAATGATGTTTTTACAGGACATTCTCAAAGGGCATATTGTGCCATCTACAGACTACATCTAAGGCGGCAGCGAGTCTGGACTTGTTCTTACCTCCCGAGCGATGGTTGTCATACGGCGCACCTAAGTCACCATTTTACGATTATCTCGACATGGTAGGCATGGGGGTGAAATTTGATCTCTTTAATACATAGAGGCAACGTTGCTCGAGAAATCGATTTTAAAAAATCCCATCTCAAGGGGAACATCCTATCTCAAGGCCGAAGGCAAGGGCAATATCTCCACCCCTAAACCTCTCTGTGTGCGTCATTATTATATTATAATTTATACACAATATATATAAAAATGCCATCCGATTTTGTTATTGTTTAAACAAACCAAACCATCGCTCTTTATCGGAAAATTACGATCTACACGATGAAATGAGGAGTTGTAAGCTATGGTTTGGAGAAACAAAAAACACATGGAAAAGTTAATTTGCTATGAAAGCAAATGCCCGTGGTATCAGAAAGAAGCAATTGTTGAAACACATGTCCATGTTACTAGTAGTATAGTTGTGGTAATAATAGTAAACTGTAGTAGTAGTAGTAGTAGTAGTAGTAGTAGTAGTAGTAGTAGTAGTAGTATTAGTAAAGAGTAGTAAATCCCAGTAGTAGTTGTACTAACTGTAATAATAGTAATGCTAGTAGATATTGTTGGGCCCGAAGCTAGGAGGGGCGAAGCGGTGCGCCCCCTCAGAACCATGTCTACCAGCACTTATTGTTGTGCCGTAAAAAATTCAGACCTCCCAATCCCCAACATTTTCTCTACAAGACGCTAATTGGAAAAAGTTGACCATTTGACATAAATACACCTGGAATTTAATGAAACACCCCCTGTTTTTTCGCAGTGGTGTTAATGGAAGCTGTCATTACATTCATGCTATCTTCCAGATGGCCAAATGTGATTGTTCGCGGAAAGAATGGTCTATTGACAAATGAAAGACAACACAATGATGAAAATATGCAGTATTTTAATGGCGCTAATTATGCATATCTGTCACTAATGTTTTTGATGGAAAATGTTCTCTCGACAAGTATGCTGTTGGAACGGTCCATGGTGAAACAATGCCGGTAATTACTGGCAAAAAATGTAACTTGTGTTCTCCTGAACACAATAACAGTGTCTGACGTCAGTAGCGAGTGTATCCACCACGGGCTAGGATGACAGCCTGAACCCTCCTCCCAATGGTACAGTGGGCGTTCTGATACGGTCCAGAGGCAAGTGCTGCCACTCCTCATGCAATGCTGCTTCCAAATCGGCCAAATTATGTACATGCTGATCCTTTGCTTGCGCACGACATCCAAGAAAGTCCCAGATGTGTTCTAAGGGATTCAAATCGGGGGCTCATTGCAGGTCAAGGTAGTGTTATAATAGCGTTGTTCTGAGGGAATGCTCTCACAGCATGGGAACGATGTGGCCTTGCATTGTCATCCATGAATACAGGTCGAGTAGACAACGGGTGGTTGTCAGAATGAGGCACGACAACCGGATTGAGATGTTCCGGATGTACTGATGACCATTGATATTCCCACGTACAGTCACCATATCAAGTTTACAATCACGAGAGAGGCATCCCAAGATCATTATTGATCCTCCATCATAAGGAACACTAGGTCTGAATTTCCTGGGCACGTAAGCATTATTTCTATGCCTCCACGCTCTCACGCGACCATCTGTGACGTGAAGCAGGAACATACTCACGTCTGACCAATGGACTCTCCTCCACGTCTTGAGATTCCAATGTTGTCGTGCCATACACCACTCCAAACGTCGTCTTTGATGCTGATAGGACAAAAGCGGACGCTTTATGACCCTTCTGGACCTCTTACCTAGTGCTTTGAGACGGTTTCTGACAGTTCTGTTGCACAAACGCCTGTTGGGGAGCCAAGGGCGTTTCAAAATCCCACTTGCAGCAACGGGTTCACACCTAACGAGGCGAACCAGACTCCGATCTTACCGAGGAGAGGTCTTGTGGGGGTTGTCTTGGCTTTGGTCGATCCTTAACACCGTTGGTTGGTTGATGCATGCCAACGAAAGGAAGATGGACCAAGTAATCATGAGGACTTCATCTAAAAAGCTAGATTCCAACCATCGTTTTACGGTGGGCATGGTCTAGTGATGATTTAGACGCTGGACGCCTGATTGCCAGGCGGTGTTGCTGAGGGTTCGAATCCCGGCGGGGGGATCAGAAACCAACATTCAAAATGTCTCTAAAACATGACTGTGTCACTGAAAAACACACACAGGCCCGTGCCAATCTTCGTCTGAGGCCATCCACAGCACTTTCGTCGCACTGTAGCTAGCGCGTGCCACACTTTTATGCTGCTGTCGAAAGGAAGATGAAACAAGTAATCATGAGGACTTCATCTAAAAAGCTAGATTCCAGCCATCGTTTTACGGTGTGCAACGGTCTAATGGTTTAGACGATGGACTTCTGATTGCCAGGCGGTGTTGCCGAGGGTTCGAATCCCGGCGGGGGATCAGAAACCAACATTCAAAATTCCTCTAAAACATGCTATGTGATATGAAAAACACACACAGACACCATGAATCAGAACCCCCCTCCCCCTCCCCCTAATCTCTCACCACCTCGCTAGTCCTAGCTGAGGTCCTCTCAGTTGTTAATCCACCAAAGCCTGACATTTCAAGCAGCAAAGTAGTTGCAGGATGCACCAGAAATTTAACCCTAAGCTCGATCAAACAGGATCGAATTGGTCAAACGCCAAGTCGCGTTGTGAGAAGAATTTGCAGCTTGGAATTTTGATATATCGATATCATTGTGCAGCAGATTACCCTAACACTACTAACTTGACAGCTGAGGCAGGAACGGAACGTTTTATCTCAGAGGCCTGATCGCCCGCCGATTACCAGTTAAAACGAGGTCACTCACCTCGACACAACTCGCTCCAGTTATTTGGTCCAACATCGCCTGATTTTTGTCTTCATCAACTGAAAACAGAGACTTATGTTACGACACAACAATATTAATGGACTAAATTACTTCTGGTACTCTCTGTCGGTTTATGTTGTATTGATTGACAACTGATCACAAGAGACAAGGAGATGTACCACCTCGATTGACACTTAATCACACGAGATATTAAATGTACCATATATTTATATTGTTCATGGCGCCCTCGTTATTAGGCTTTTCCCTCTGGAAAAGACTATGGTTTTTCTACGGATTATTATTTTATTTTATTTTTTTCCCCCACACATTTTGTCCATACGATTCAGAAGCCATTTTGATCCGATTTTCACGAAATTTTGCACACTCATAGACGGTCACAAAATCTAAAAATGTACCGAGGCCGAATTTTCGATTTAACCCTTATTTCGTCAGAATTGGCAAAAACTGCCAAAATTGGGGTTTATCGGCACTTTCTCGAAACACGTCTTGTAGATTTTTTTTAACATTCGTCATTGCTAGACCTGCCCGTGACACGACCTTTGAAACACACGACATATCAGGCGATGCATATGGTAACTCTCCACAGGCTGCCATACATCGAACTTTTGATGAAATAGGCCGGTTTCAGGCCCCCACTGCACCCAAACAATACACGAAAGATAAATATAACTTCCTTTATTGGAAATGGAATTCAGCGAGAATCATTTTTGTAAGTAATAAGGGTGTTCAAAAAACCAAGCGTTAACCCGTTTTGGGCTGGTTAAACAGCAATACCCTCTTAAACCTCAACAATTAATGTTTTCCGTGGATTTCTCTAAATGAGTCTTGTAGATTTTCAAGAAAAATTTGTTACTCCCAGGCCTTGGTGTGACAATAGAAGTTGCATGGACACAATACTGCGGTGACCATTTGTTAACCCTCCACGGGCTGCTAAAAGTCAAATTTGTGATAAAATGGGCTGTTTTTGAACGCCAACAACACCCAATGGGTACGCCACAATGAAAAGTGCCTTCTTTTATCGGGCGCACAATCTATATGGAAACATATTTGTAAGTAGTAAGGATATTCAAAAGTCGAAGTCTTAACCCATTTTGGCCAGGCTAAAGAGAGAGACCCCTTAAAATCTTAAAATTCCCATTTTCTGTGGATTTCTCTAAATGCATCCTGTAGGTTTTCAAGAAAAAATGACTACTCGCAGGTCTTTGTGTGACATTACAAGTTGCATGGGCAAAATATTCCGGTGAGCGTTTATTAACCCTCTAGAGGCTGCCAAGCATCGTAATTTTGTTGAAATGGGCCGTTTTCAGACACGCACAGCACCCAATGTGTACCTGAGAAATAAACATAATCTCCTTTGTTGGAAGTGGAATTCACTGAAGACCATTTTTGTAAGTAATAAGTGTATTCAAAAAACCAAGCGTTAATCCCGTTTGTGGTTGCCAATAGTGATACCAATCAAAAGCTTAAAAATGTATGTTTTCCCTGGATTTCTTTACAAACATTTGGTAGGATTTTCAAGAGAAAATGGCCACTGATAGGTCTTGGTGTCACATTACCAGTTGAGAGGATAAATTATTCCGGGAAGCATTTGTTAACCCTCCATGGGCAGCTAAATGTGAACATTTTGAAAAAAATAGTCTTTTTTGGACACCAACAACATCAAATGAGAATGCAACAGAGAAGCATAACTTCTTTTACCGGACGCAAAACTGACAGGGAAACATTTTTGTAAGTAGTAAGTGTATTCCAAAATCGAGGTCTTATCCCATTTTTGACTAGTTAAGGAGATACACCCCTTAAAAGCTTAAAATTCCAGTTTTCTGTGGATTTCTCAGAACAAAATTTAAAAACAATTGACCATTCGCAGGTCTTGGAGTGACAGTTCAAGATGCATGGACACGGTAAGCATTTGTTCACCCTTCAGAGGCTGCCAGGCATAGACATTTGGAGAAAATGAGCTGTTCTTGGGCAACCATAATACCAAATGTGTACCTGCGAGATAAACATGATCCCATTCATTGGAAGTGGAATTCACCGATGATCATTTTTGTATGTAATGAAGGTATTCACAAAACCAAGCATTAACCCGTTTAGGGCTGATTACAGAATGATACCTCTCAAAAGGTTAAAAATTCATGTTATCCGAGGATTTCTCTAAAAAACATCTCGTAGATTTTCAAGAAAAAAATGGCCATTCTTGGATCTTAGTGCGACATTACAAATTGCATGTACCAAATATTCCTGGAAGCATTTGTTAACCCTATGCAGGTTCTCAAACATCAAAATGTTGATAAAATGGGCTGTGTTTGCATACCCACAGCACCCGCATTTGAGAGAAGAGATCAAAATAAGTGGAAGTAGAATTCACTGAAAATTATTTTTGGAAGTAATAAGAGTATTCAAAAAACAACACTTAACCCGTTTTGGGCTGGATAAACAATGATACCCATCAAAAGCTTAAAATTCGTGTTCTCCCTGGATTTCTCTGAAAACGTCTTGTAGATTTTAAAGAAAAAATGGCCATTCACAGTTCTTGGTATGACATTACAAGTTGCATGAATGAATATTCCTGTTAGTACTTGTTAATCCTCTACAAGCTCCCAGATATCAATATTTTGGATACATTTGAGATAAAATGGACCATTTTCAAACAACCACAGCACTATGTGGGTATGTGTCAAACAAACATAAATCCTTTCGTCGGCCATTAACCTGTTGGACGACGATATTGACATTAACCCGCTCCACCGTTAATGGTGGTTTTTACCTAAACCATTTTTTTCTATCAAACTGAGTCATTTGAGACTACTATACTCACCTTTCTCATAACCTCAATGAAGGAACTTTAGTGAGACAGTCAAAAACAATTCACCAGACACTGTGGGGTCATGAAAAATCATGGAATCTGATCGGGAAAAGCCATGATTCCGCAGAATCATAAAGTCTAGTTTACTCTGGAGTTGTCATGTGTTTTGTTATTGGATCGCATATAAACTCGTCCACATCGAAAGACATCATTCGTCTTCGCATATTACGGTTCGAAAAACGATCTTCCAGGTATGGCTTCGGAATTCCGATGATTCGATTCGAGTCGAACTGATTCGGAAATGCTCGAATAGTAAAGATGTTCACAAAATCCTCCTAATTGGCTTCTCCTCTTGAGCTCTCCTTCTATTATTACAAGTTCCGCTTCCGAAACTAATATGATTCCACTTTTGAAATATTCTATATTTCGACTGATTCACCTAACCAGACAAGCTGCCGTTAACCCTTTACCTAACAGGAAATGCTGACGACACTAGCGAACAAAATTATTGAATAATTAATATTTTTAATTTTTTGCGTCAAAACATAGCTTATTACTCCTCGTTGGAAGGAGCTCGTTCCAATGAGGGATCATAAGCTATGTTTTTGAGGCAAAAATGGAAAAAATAATGAAAATTGAATGTCATTTTTTGTGAATAGCGTTACCGGTTTTGGCGTTACGTTGGGTAAAGGGTCAAATAGAAACCTTGAGGCTTGCAATATTTACGCTTGTAAGAAGGTGAAGTATATGTAACCAATGCGAAGAGAGTTAAGATCCGATTCGCGATTCCATTCGACTCGAATTTCACTGCCTGATTCGATTAGGGTTTCGATTTGATTCGAAATTTGATATTCGCAGGACCGTACTACTGAGGCTGAGACGTCAGTTTTATATTGTCACCGGTCACTGCAGTGAGATTTTAATAAATGGTGAAATATGTCGAGAAAAAATGTTATAGATTTATAATTATTGTTTATTTCTGGATGTGTTTCATACACAACCTATATGTTCTCAGCCATATAACTTGAAGAGTCACATCACTTTTTGTATTAAAAAAAATTGCCAGTGTATAGCCGAGCCATTTATGTCAACAGGCAAATCTTAAGCTGATTTCATCCGGAATGTGCGAGCCGATGGAGTTCATATGCATATATCGAAAACTAAGGTTTAATGAACGGGAATTCCGGGGTTCCCGGTTCCTAAAGCCGGTCACGATACCCGGAAAATCTACAGCACGGAACCGGGAATCACGCATGTCACTGTTTGTGTGCTGAACTCAAGTCTTCTTTTTTTTAAAAACTGCCCCAACGCAACAGTGTAAAATTTCGTCAGCCATTCCACACCTGAACTTGATGCAATCCTCCTTCTTGAAGAACCTTTGTCACCAAATCACAAGCTCTCAGTCAGTTACGGAGGACTCCTCTCTTCAATAGCAAGATCTTCACTCGCTTTAACCCTTATACCTAAAATGAAAAGTAGACGATACTTGCAAAAATAATTCTTGAATAACTAATTTTTTTCATTTTTTGTCTCAAAAACATAGGTTATGACCCATCGTTGGTACGAGCTCAACGAGCGCGTTCCAACGAGGGGTCATAACCTATGTTTTTGAAACAAAAAATGAAAAAATAATGAAAACTAGACTTTATGATTCTGGAGAATCATGGCTTTTCCAGATTTGGTTCCATGATTTATCATGAGCCCAGAGTGTCTGCTGAATTGTTTTTAACTGTCTCACTGAAGTTCCTTTATATTGATGTTTTGAGAAAGGTGTGTATAGTAATCTCAAATGACACAGTTTGATAAAAAATGTTTAGGTAAGAACCATCATTAATGGTGGAGAGGGTTAATATCAATATCGTCGTCCGACAAGTTAATGGCCGATAAAATGAGTTATATTTGTTTGACACATACCAACTGGGTGCTGTGGCTATTTGAAAATGATCCATTTTATCTCAAATGTATCCAAAATATTGATGCCTGGCATTTTGTAGAGGGTTAACAAGTGCTAACAGGAATATTTTTCCATGCCACTTGTAATGCAACACCAAGAACTGCAAATGGCCATTTTTCCTTTAAAATTTACAAAATGTTTTCAGGGAAAACCAGGGAGTACATGAATTTTAAGCTTCTGATGGGTATGATTGTTTATCCAGCCCAAATCGGGTTAAGTGTTGTTTTTTGATTATCCTTATTACTTCCAAAAATAATTCTCAGTGAATTCTACTTCCACTTATGTTGATGTCCTTTTAACTTTGGGTGCTGTGTGTATGCAAACAGCCCATTTTATCAGAATTGTTATGTTTGAAAACATGCAGAGGGTTAACAAATGGTTGCTGGAATATTTTGTACATCCAACTTGTATTGTCACACTAAGATCTGAGAATGGCCATTTTTTCTTGAAAATCCACGAGATGTTTTTAGAGAAATCCTCAAATAACATGAATTTTTAACCTTTTGAGGGGTATCGCTCTGTAACTAGCCCTAAACGGGTTAATGCTTGGTTTTGTGAATACCTTCGTTAATTATAAAATATATCCTCGCTGAATTCAACTTCCAATGAAGGAGGTTATGTTTATCTCGCAGTTACATATTTGGTCTTATGGGTGCCCAAGAACAACCCATTTTCTCAAAATGTCTATGTTTGGCAGCCTCTGGAGGGTTAACAAATGCTTACCGAAATATTTTGCCCATGCAACTTGTAATGTCACCCCAAGACCTGCGAATGGTCAATTGTTCTTGAAAATTTTTTGGGAGAAATCCACAGAAACTGGAATTTTAAGCTTTTGAGGGATATATCTCTTCTTCCAGTCAAAAATGGGTTAAGACCTCGATTTGTGAATACCCTTACTACTTACAAAAATGTTTCCCTATCAGTTTTGCATCCGGTAAAATAAGTTTCGTTTCTCTGCGGCATTCCCATTTGATGTTGTTGGTGTCCAAAAACAGACTTTTTTTTCAAAATTTTGACATTTAGCAGCCCATGGAGGGTTAATAAATGTTTACCTGAATAATTTATCCATGCAACTGGTAATGTGACTCCAAGACCTATCAATGGCCATTTTCTCTTGAAAACCTACGAGACGTTTGTAAAGATATTCAGGGAAAACATGATTTTTTTTAAGCTTTTGATGGGTATTGCTATTAACCATCATTAAATGGGTTAATGCTTGGTTTTTGAATACCCTTATTACTAACAAATTTGGTCCTCGGTGAATTCCACTTCCAACAAAGTAGATTATGTTTATCTCTCGGGTATGCATTGGGTGCTGTGCGCGTCCAAAAACAGCCTATCTCAACAAAATTATGATGCTTAGCAGTTTGTAGATGGTTAATAAATGCTCACCGGAATATTTTGTCCATGCAGCTTGTAATGTCACACAAAGACCTGCGAGTAGTCAATTTTTCTTGAAAACCTACAAGTTGCTTTTAGAGAAATCCACAAAAAATGGGAATTTTAAGGTTTTAAGGGGAATCTCTCTTTAACCAGCCCAAAATGGGTTAAGACTTCGACTTTTGAACACCCTTTCCACTTACAAAAATGTTTTCCCATCAATTTTGCGTCCGATAAAAGAAGGTACCTTTCTCTGTGGTACACCCATTGGGTGCTGTTGGTATCCAAAAACAGCCCATTTTATCACAATTTTGACTTTTAGCAGCCCGTGGAGGGTTAACAAATGCTCACCGGAGTATTTTGTCCATGCAACTTCTATTGTCTCACCAAGACCTGTGCGAGGCCAATTTTTCTTAAAAATCTACAAGACTCGTTTAGAGAAATCCACGGAAAACATGAATGTTTGAGCTTTATAGGGATCTTGCTGTTTAACCAGTCCAAAACGGGTTAACGCTTGGATTTTTGAACACCCTTATTATTACAAAAATGAACTTCGGTGAATTCCATTCCCAATAAGGGAAGTTATGTTTATCTCTCGTTTATCGATTGGGGGCTGTGGGGGCTCGAAAACATCACATTCAAAATTTCGATGTTTGACAGCCTGTGGAGGGTTACCATATGCATCGCCTAATATCTCTTGTGTATCAATGATCGTGTCACAGGCAGGTCTAGCAATGATGAATGTTTAAAAAAAATCTACAAGACGTGTTTCGAGAAAGTGCCTATAAACCCCAATTTTGACAGTTTTTTGACAATTCTGCCGAAATAAGGGTTAAATGGAAAATTCCGCTTTTGGTACATTTTTAGATTTGGTGCCCCTCTATAAGTGTACAAAATTTTGTGAAAATCGATTCGAAAATGGCTTCTGAATCGTGCGGACTAAATGTGTAGAACCCCCCCCCCCCCCCCCCCCCCCCCACAAAAAAAAAAAATAATAATAATAATCCGTAGAATAACAAGAGTCTTTTCCAGGGGGTAAAGCCTAAAAAAAATTAATAATCCGTAGAACAACAATAGTCTTTTCCAGGGAGAAAAGCCTAATAATCCGTAGAAAAACAATAGTCTTTTCCAGAGGGAGAAACCTAATTAATTGGCGATTTTTGAGAGTAGCGCTTACCGGTTTTTGCCCGTTACGTTGAGTGAAGGGTTGAAGTTCAAACTCGTCTTCACTTTCAGAATCACTGGTACACTCACTATTTACCACCTCCTTCAGCATCAACTCCTTCGTCACTATTGTCTCCAGTCTCCTCTACTTCAAGCAGGGGAGACTGGTGCCATCAGTGAAGGGGGGGGGGGGGGGTCGCCTGGTGGTAGTGGTGATAAAACTAGCGATTCTGCGATTGAAGACGAGTTGGAAGCTTGTTTGGGTTTGAACACTTTTCTTGGGAAAAGAACTTTTCGGTATGGAGATGGCAGATTACCAATAAAATAATTATGTTGATTTTCACGAAAATAAATGCCTCTTGTTACTCTCCTGAATTTAGACATTTCCTGTTTGTCGGTTCTAAGTGCAATTTCATTCCCGTCCCCGTTACTACAGAAAACCGGGAATATATTAAACCATACCTAAAATTGATAACGTCCACGAAGCGTGTGCTGCTGTGTCTGTGGCCACAATCGGCTCACTTTTCTCGGACGTACTCGTCTTGTATTCAGCTTTGCGGACTAACCCGTAAACTACATTCAACGAATTCTCTAAATATATCAGCAACGGATAGTTATGTTGTGAATGAACGTGCTCAATTGTCTTGCTAGTCACTTATAACCTACTAAGGACAACTTTACACTCAATTGATTTCGCTTGTTTTGTTGTAAATTATTGTAGAGAGCTGACGGAGACCTTCCGGTGAGTTGCAAAGGAGCAGAATTTGTACTATTATAGACCATTGGAGAGAGCCTACGGATCCTTTCCGGTGATCTATGGTGGATCAATCCCACAGCAACAAAACAGATCATTGGAGAGAGCCTACGAACCCTTTCCAGTGATCTACAGTGGATCAAACCCACAGCAACAAAATAGGGCTTGGGGAGTTGTTGATTCTTCTATATGGTGATCACTGCTGACCTACTGTATGAGGGTCACTTTACATTCAACATACATAATTCACCTACTTCACTACTTCACTTGTAATATTATAGATCATTGGAGAGAGCCTTCGGGCACTTTCCAATGATATATGATGAAACAAACCCACAGCAATAAATTAGGGCTGGGGAAGCTGTCGATTTTTTAAATGGCAATTATTGTGGACCCACTGCATGAGGGCTACCTCACCATTAGAATACATAATTTACCCATTTCATTGGTACGATTGTGGATCATTGGAGTGAGCCTACGGGCACTTTCCAATTATGTATAATGGTACAAACCCACAGTAACAAAGTAGTAACAGCCTCTGACGTGTGTGGGACAGGAGAAGGGGAGATGTTGATTTCTTATGGCGGTTATTTTTTTTTTACCTACTGCATTGGTAATTTACCCATCTGATTTGTGCTATTGCAGATCATTGGAGATAGCTTATGGGCACTTTCCAATGATCTATAATAGAAAAAACCCACAGTCACAAAATAGGGCAGGGGGAGTTGTTAAATTTGTATAGGGCGATTATTTTTGTCTTATTGCACGAGGACTACCTTGTCTTCAGAATAAATAATTTACTCATTTGATCTGTACTATTGCAGATCATTGGAGAGAGCCTACGGGCACTTTTCGATGATGTATAAGGGACCAAACCCACAGTAACAAAACAGGGCTGGGGGAGTTGTTGATTTTTTATCAAGCCCACAGTAACAAAATAGGGCTGGGAAGTTGACTATTTATGTCTATTTTGTGTTGACCTACTGCATGAGGGCTACCTCATCTTCAGTATACATAATGTACCCATTTGATTTGTACTTTTGTAGATCATTGGAGAAAGCCTACGGGCATTTTCCAATGGTCTATAATAGAACAAACCCACAGTAACAAAATAGGGCTGTAGAAGTTGTTGATTTTTACATGGTTATTATTGCTCGTCTTTAATTGTAAAATGCAGGTATAGTCAGACGCGTGTGCTTATGGTTTTGTCTTCTATTTTTTGTTCTATATCCACCAATGGGCATAACGCCCACGGTGCACTGAAGTTTTGAATAAACATGTGTTTGTTATGCTACAGTTAAAACTAGAAGTCCTGTCATGAAATGCGCACAAATAGCACGCTGAACTGCGTGTTAATGTACGCGTTATGGCCATAGTATCAAGTATCAAATTCTGTACATATGGCCTGTGCACAAGCAATGTTTCAGCCAATGGACCTCCGGGTAACCCGGAGGTCCATTGGCAGAAACATTGCCTGTGTTTGCCATGAGTAACCAGGAGAACCTGCCGTGCTCTGGTTGCCATTTGATATGGCAATTCCTACGCGCAATTAAGCCTAGATAAGCGCACTATTCGTGACAGAACTTCTAGTTTAAACTGTAGTCGAGACATGTTACCCCTTAAAATTCCGTTTCTGAGTCCGATGAACTGTAAGGTGGCGATTCTGTTCTTCTTATGAGGTTCCAGCTGAAGCCCCGCGAAGCGTCAAAATTCCATTCGAATCGAAATCTTCCCCATAATTCGATTCGATTCCGGCCGTGCCGATTTGGAAATTTTCGAATCGTCTGGATGTTCTCAAAACCCTACCAAATATTTCCTCTTGAACTCTTCTTTTATCATCAGGAGCCAACACTATAAAACTTTTACAATTGTATTTTCCAGAACTGTATTTGCTACCTATTAATATAACCGACTAAAATAAATCATTAGCATTTTGAAATATATGGCAATTTGCCAACTGGCAAATTGCCACATCTCTGAAAATGCCAATGGTTTATTTCAATCCATTTAAAGTCATAACTAGAAAATGCAATTCTAGAAAATACAGTTGTAAAAGTTCTATAGTATTGGCCCAGGTCTCCGGAACAGGAGACTTGATGACAAAAGGAGAGTGCAAGGAGGTTCCGACACTACTTTGACTCAATTTTGGAATATTCCGCTTTTTTATTGATTTGCCCAAACATACGCTTTTACATACAGATCCTGGGTGGAAAATGAAAATATTTACTCTTGCAAGAAGGTACTGTATCTACAACTTGAATAGCATAGCAAGCAATTCGATTCGAGATTTGATTCGATTCGATTCGAAATTCACAGCCCGATTCGATTTGATTGGTAAATTAAGATTCGCAGGGCTTCAGTATCAGAGTAAGTTCAATCAAACTGTGCGATTGAATTTTGTCATCACTTGATGTTTGATTGAATTATTTATTTATTTATTTATTTATTTATTTATTTGGGTTTAACAACATTCTCGACAGCCAGGGCCACCTTGGGTCGGGCAGTTTTACGGGTTGAGGAAGCTGGAGTACCCGGAGAGAACCACCGGGCTACGGCATGCAAGTGTCAAACTCCCCAACGTACTAACTCCACACAAGGTTAGCACTGGTTGAAGACAAGTGCACAATCGACGTGCAGTGCGTCTTAGTACACAACGCCACCGTGCCCCACGTGGACAATTGGGATTAAGTGCCTTGCGCAAGGACACAACGCCGTTGACGCAGGTGGGATTCGAACCGAGGACCTCTCTACTTGCAGCCTGCATCTCTACCTACTGAGCCACCGCGCGCCAACTTGATGTTTGATAGCCGTTAACCCTTTACCCAACGTAACGGCCAAAACCGGCCAGCGCTATTCTCAAAAATCGCCAATTAATTTTCAAAATATTTTCATTTTTTGTCTCAAAAACATAGGTTATGACCCCTCGTTGGAACGAGCTCGTCGAGCTCGTTCCAACGAGGGGTCATAACCTATGTTTTTGAGACAAAAAATGAAAAAATTTAGTTATTCAAGAATTTTTTTTGCAAGTGTCGTCTGCTTTTCATGTTAGGTAAAGGGTTAATATCGAAACGATGTCGTCGCCTAAAAAAGCGTATTGACGTCTGTCTGTTCTTTCTCTTATTTTCTTAAGATTTGTGAGCTTTCTATTCCAGCTGGTTTCCCATACGGCATGAAGTATGCTATTTGAACGGCTCTGTCCGATGACATTAAGCTATCGTTAATAATCCAGTGATATGAAAAGAGTCGACGTTTTTGTGAAGTCTTAATCAGATATGGCCCTAACAGATGTGTTTATTATCGAGAGAAGCAATCTCAGTTCTGCTGTCATGAACTCAACTTCTGCATTTTGTGGGAATGAGAGGCTGACAGCCAGATCAAGTCATTCCATTTATTTCCGCGATTTTAGAAAGTGGTTCGGAATTGTCCAGTTATCTGTGTCTTGTGATGTTCAATTTGATATTATGAAGTATTGTAGAGACAAATTTAAAGAATGTTTCTTCTCATTCTGCAATTTCAGAATATTTCGATCCATGTTTGTAGTTTGAGTTTGTTGTATGGGAAACGATATACATCTAAAAGATAGAGATAGAGTCGCCACTAATATATCTGACGCAACGAATGCGTCAAAATACAAATCAGTGATTGGATGTTCCACGTGGGTCGTTACACTCAGTTTTTTTTATTTTTGTCTTAGTTCGACATCAAGCATCCAATAACATATATCACGCTGTCATAATTTCAAACTTTATCGTAGAGCTGTAGGTTAACCGAAACCGAACCGAGGTTTTTAGTTTTTTTAAAAAACCGAAATCGAAACCGTCGACATCCCGTAATCTAAGGCTTTTCGTTTTTTATTGAATACTCTCTTGCTGCAGAAATTCACAGAATGTAGCCATCCCAGAGTAGTGAGAGTACCCAGACACTGCCAATGGCAGTGTCTGGGTACTCTCACTACTCTGGGAAGGCTACATTCTGTGAATTTCCGACATTTCAGTTTAGTTGTGTTTGCAGCTTTCCTCAAGTTGCGTGTAGGTGTCAGACCTCGAAAAATGGCCAAGCACAATAAAAGTTCTGTATATTTAGGTAATTATTATATTGGCCTTCCTGATTCTTCATGTATTATAGCTTATTTCGGGCATTCATTAAGTTTCACCCAATTTCACTACCATTCAGTTATGACTCCGGACATAAGAATGCGTTTTATTGAATTTTACTTGGCCTCATGAACAAACCGAAAACCGAACCGAACCGAGGTTTTTCTCCACCTGAAAAACCAAAACCGAAACCGAACAAGAAATTTAAAAACCTACAGCTCTACGTTATCGCATCTATTGCATCTTATACATTTGGTAGCAGTCTGTACTCTTGCAACATTCACAGACAGTTCCACCATGGTGATGAAAGAAAATTTAAAAAAATATTATCCTAATGTTATTGAAGTACTACGAAACATAGTGATTAACAACAGGAAAGACTGTAATCCTCTCTAAAATAACATCTCACTCCATTCTTGCAGTTTCGACTATTTCATGTCCATTGATTTTTATATATCTAGATATCGGATAATGGAGAGGCAATTAGTCTTGGCCCAATGAATGTTTGAATAAACCTAATGAACTGACGATTGAATCTTGGCAGCTAATGGATTGATCCGCACGTGTGTTTTTTTCTCCAGAGAATCGCAGGTTTTGAAAAAAGTGTCAGTCAGGTGGGAATATCGAAGTATTGATACCAACTGTCTCATCTGTGTGACATTCTTTTGTTCGGACGTATAACTGATATATTTGAGAAAAAAAACAGATACTACATTTTATATTTAACCCGTTATGCCCCGTGCTCCTGGGCGGTGTCATGCCATAAAGTACAGCCTGTAACAAACAGACAAATCCTTTCTGTATCTCCAGGGATATTGAGTAATGATTTTATTCCCTAACGCCATTCAATATTCCTTTATGAATTTCTTTCTCAGGGCAGTTCTCTTGCAGTGTTATAGTTTTTTTGTCTGTCAAAGTATAGTGCCCGAGCCCTTGAGTTCGGGCACTATACATTATGTTTTATCACGTTTTATCACCCATCTGTGTAAATAATCGCTACTGAAACGGTTTTAGGCACAATCACAAGGGGAATGCCATCACACCAGTAGAGCCCCGTCTTCCGCTACAGTGTTCTCCATATGGAGAACTACTATGGCGATAATAATGCATTATCTTTTCAATCAAAGACCTATAATTTAATGTGATGGACTAAATTCACATGAGACAGGACAGACAAGACTAAGAGACAAGATATTGCAAAAACATGCTCAAACAAATTGTGTACCTTTTTGCCTCAGAAACATAGCTTATGGCCCTCTCACTGCAACGAGCTCCATGCGATCGTCCTAGTTATGCTTTTGATATGCAAACTTAAAATTAAAAAAAAAAACGACACGCAGAAGTGGTCTGCTCACCAAGATTTTCAGAGTGATTTCGATTAAATTCAAGGGGAATAACTCCCTAACGCTTCAAGTGAGCCACGGGAAATATATGTCACGTACATCTGATCCCGATGTTGATCTGGAACTTTCTTTGCGGGGTATAACAATAAAATATGAATTCCCAGTTTTGAGAACAACTTTGGTAAGATATTTCTTATTTCGTTAGTCAAAGGGTAAACTATTACATACCGTAGAAAGGTGACAAAACTTGATAAAACATAATTATACCAGCTTATTGCAAAAATATTATGTTGAATTTCTTAAAAACAAGGAACTTAACTATAAATATTTGAGGTGGACTAAATCTAATATGTACCTTTCCTTCCAGAACTGTTCACATTTGGTGTTGTCTGGTAAGGTATAGTGCCCGAGCATAAGGGCTCGGACATTATACTTTGCCAGACAACACTATATATATATATATATTACTTCATAATTTTCTCACACCGTGTTAAAAGCTTTAATTTCGGGGGTGACGGTTGATGTTCATTTTCAGATCATTTGCATTGATTGAAAGAGTATATATATTCAACCATTTCAACTCCGTGCTCTTGAGTTGGATAGCCCTACATAATGTTGTCTTTGGCAAAGTCAAATGGACGAACCCATTCTTAATTTTAAGGAGGTTCAGCAATAATTAAGCCCCATATTCCTGCATGATTGTGCGATTGCGTTCATATCTGTCCTCCTGTCCGATTTTATTGTGTCACCTGTCCATGGACAACCAGCTTGTCTCTTGGTGGAATACATTTTGCTGATCGCTTTTAAAATTTTCAATGGACAATACGCCTAATTGCTGAAAGAATCGTACAATTACCAAAATCATTATTATATGCAAAATATATGCAACTGCGCCTTTGTTCTTTCCAGCGTATTATTTATTTAGCTGAATAAGCTGGACACACACTATGCACTGAAGATGCCACACATTATGAACATCTATCTTTTTTCTGGCAACCAAATATTTTGTTGCCAGAAGGAAGATGGATGTTATGAAAAGATGGTTGTGCATAATGTTTTTCCCTTCCTGGGTCGGACAAGATTTCTCGTGTTCATATATGCTTAGAATGTCAATGTGCATATATTGAACAGCAATGCATTAGTGTTTTTTATTGACATTCTCAAATTTAATGAACTGTAATTACGCGTGCAAGCAGTTAACAACTCTATAATCAATAATAATCGCGAGAATAATTTACCACTGAGCAATAAAATAACATTTCTGTTATATGGCATGAAGTGGTACACAAATTAGTTTCACCCCTGACGCGACTGAATGTCATCATAACCTCACCTTTTCGTTGTGTTCAATAGAATACCCATTTCAATCTTTTTGATTTGTCAAATGAAGTTCGTTCCCCAGTGAATTCTTGTTCAGCTCAGGCTGCTCTGCTCCATAGGGAGGCTGTGGCAAAAATCACCACATTTCATTTTTAATCTTTGTTAGGCGGGCGTGAAATACAATAAAAACGCCAACAATGATCGTTCATTCCTTCCCTCGTATACTCTAAGATCAGTTGGGTTAAAAATCAACCCAACTGACGTTAGAGGGTACTTTACCCGAGTTGTGTTCTGTAATTATACCACGATTCCACGTGAATTAAGTGAATGAGGGAGATCTTTTTAACCCTTTACTTAACATGAAAAGCAGACGACACTTGCAAAAATAATTCTTGAATAACTATTTTTTTTCATTTTTTGTCTCAAAAACATAGGTTATGACCCCTCGTTGGAACGAGCTCGACGAGCTGGTTCCAACGAGGGGTCATAACCTATGTTTTTGAGACAAAAAATGAAAAAAATAATGAAAATTAATTGGCGATTTTTGAGAATAGCGCTGGCCGGTTTTGGCCGTTACGTTAGGTAAAGGGTTAAAAAGTACCACCTTTGGTGGTTTGTTTACATTCTTACTTAACCCTTTACCTAACACGAAAGGCAGATGACACTTGCAAATAAAATTCTTGAATAACTATTTTTTTCATTTTTTTGCATCAAAAACATAGCTTTCGACCCCTCATTGGAACGAGATCAACGGGCTCGTTCCAATGAGGCGTCATAAGCTATATTTTTGGGACAAAAATAAAAAGATAATAAAAACTGAATGGTAATTTTTTTGGAATAACGCTGACCGTTTTTGGCCGCTACATTGGGTAAAGGGTTAAAACCGTTTTGTGTCGATGCATATCATTCACACCATAACGTCACTTAAATGCGTAACGAATAGTAAGATGTGTTTTTGCACGACGTTCTTACACACGAGTCGGATTCCACGCGTATTGTACCTAGCACATTATCAATGTCTGCATTGAATCGGGTAATGTTGAATACACGCAGCAATCGTTGTATAATGGAGTCTCCGGATTTCAACACTATATATGAGGAGGAAACCTAAAATAACTTCTTTTCCCCAACTCCTACTTCAAATTACTCAGTTTATACGTAGAGAAAATTTGTAAAGGCGACGTTCAAGTTTGTTCCAGTTGAGGTCCACAGGCCATATTTAGGGTCGTTTCGTGGCCTATTATTTTAACATTGTTGAAATTTTAAAAAATGTCCTATAAATTTCTTCGCAAAAATCGTTATTGTATATACTTTCATGTTTGGCCTTTTATATCTTGTTATGACGATTAACACATTTGTAGAAACCAACCTCACAAGATCATATTCAATGATTCAACAGAATGGGACTTCTGGAAATCTTCTAACACATACAGTACTCCCGACGCGGACAGGTCACGTTTCACGGGTGGGCAATAACTCCACGGACCAAATAATATTAGATTAGAAACACTAATTACAGGAATAATCATCAGAAAATTTAATTAATGAAGCACCGGGTACAACTCGGTGCTTCATTAACCCTTTACCTAGCGTAACGGCCAAAACCGGCCAGCGCTATTCTCAAAAAACGCCAATTAATTTTCATTATTTTTTTCATTTTTTGTCTCAAAAACATAGGTTATGACCCCTCGTTGGAACGAGCTCGTCGAGCTCGTTCCAACGAGGGGTCATAACCTATGTTTTTGAGACAAAAAATGAAAAAAATTAGTTATTCAAGAATTATTTTTGCAAGTGTCGTCTGCTTTTCAGGATAGGTAAAGGGTTAATTGAAATTTTGATGATGATGATTTTTATTACCTGGTGAACGCATGCATGGACATCACTGTCCACACGTCGATTATGACCAGTCCACGGCGCCTGTACTGTAACTGGTCCATATACTTTCATGTTTGACATAAAATATCTCTTAAACAGGTTCAATCTAACAACGTTGGGAGGGGGACATATTTAGGGGTGTCTCAGCTTACATTGTAATAATATAACTTGTAGGTAAATATTGAACTATACTTTGTATGTGTTCTTAATTATAGATTTCCGATAAAAATTGATACTGATTTTCACGCATTTATTCTCCAAGGGTTTTATTCCGTTTTTGATTTTTTTGTTTTATCATGATTGCCGGATTATTGATCGTTGGATGTCTCGGAAATATTTATGTTCCAATAAGACTAAAGTCCTGTCCCCTGAGTTGGCGAGAGCTGGCTTGGTCTTTTCTATGTTTACGGCTGCAGAGGAATATTTTACCGTCTGACGACACCACGCGAAATATTTCAAAAGATAACAAAGGGAGGAAATTCAAAGTGTATCCTGCCTATAAAACGTATTTTTTGAGGTCAGTTATCATTCTATGAATGTATACTCGTTATTGTGATGAATTGTGGGTAACGTGGTCTGAGGATTGCGACTCGGGGCGTAAGCACAACCTCGATGCTTCGCGTCTAAGTTGAACATAAGCTCCGACTCCGAGCCGCAAACATCAAACCATATTACCGTTAATTCACCACAATAACTTATTATGCATACATCCCATTTCGACATAGCATTACATGCAATAGAAGCGTTACTAGATCTTCACCTCACAGAAGCACGAAACACGTTGCTTTGCTTTTGCGAACATCCGAAATATCCCCGACGATGAAATTTTCAAATAGGCAATTGCCATTTTATGGGCGCGACTAGTTCATACAGATTATCACCACAGTGTGTGTCTCCGGGAATTCAGATCAAGTCGAGTTGTAGGTACAGAATAGTATTTCGACGAGCCCGTTAGGGTGAGTCGAAATGCGATTCTGTGCCTACAACGAGACTTGATCAGAATTCCCGGAGACATACACTGTGGTGATGATAAATTTATGTCACAATATTGACCACAAAATGTGTTATAAAACTATTTTAAGAGGGACTTTTCATTTGCCTTATCGACGGAAAGACGCAAATTGAAAAATAGAATAGCGTTCATTGATCTCCATATTGAGGTCAGTGATGACGTTATACTTCAGAGAAAATTACGTCACTGGGGATTCACTTTACTGAATACTGTCTGGCGAAGTGGAGCAACTGTGTGTTTCGTCAACGTGAATTTGGTTGTTACTTTTGCAATAATTACTGGTGAATTAAATATCCCTCTTGGTGTAAAGGTTTATTATATTTTAAAATATGCCGTTCATCGTTTATTGAGGTGGAGTTTTCCACATTTCATAGTGAAAGCTAATCCTTTAACTTCAAGAGAGAAGCCTCGACTCGAGCGTTCAGGAAAATCACAATAATACTGGGCTACAAACCAGCCCAAGATGCCGGAAAGTGCGCATAATTTAACAATTCGTTGAGTTAACTTCCCCAGTGACATTTTAGCATGCCGTGCATAATAAATACGTTTTAGCATTTAGTTGGCAGATATAGTGTCATATACGGCTCAGAGAAAACAATATTAGGTTCGGCTTCGCCTCACCTAATATTGTTTTCTCTGAAGGAAAAAAACGCGAAGCGATCGAAAAATGATATTAATGTCGTTGTTCTGGCAACGGCAGAATCACGCGCTTGTATCAGGGGCCCTTGATACGGATTCGGAACAAGGGTCCAGATACATTAAACTTTAGTTGCGTAACAGTGCAAAAACGCCCAGATTGTGAGATAAAAGGCGATAACATAGTCAGTTTTGTTTGCGAATTTAACTGACTTAATTTGACTTATGGAGTGATAAGTCTGACCATATGAGAACACTTACAGTGAACCAGAATTTACGTTAACTCAGTTTCTTGAGAGTCTCTAATCTATATAATTATATACTTCCTATCCGTGGGTTGCCATAGAATTAACACTGAACCTGGTCAGCAAAACCAGTCCCCATGCTCTCTGCCATCAGTCCGTGTGACACTAAATATTTAGGAGGGAATGTGAGTTATTAGGTTCATGAGTCCGATTCACAGAATATTAATACTGTTGTGCAAAAGCAATTTTCGAGTCACAGAGCGCATTTGAACTTTAATAAAGACGCTTAGTTTTTGTGCACAACACAGAAGAAAAAATGGGATATTGTGACATATAGGTCCATAGGGCCGAGTGCAATTATGTTACCATGTAATAACACTATAAACTATGTATGCACATGTCACAGAAATAAAGATCATACTACTACTACTAGTTCCATCTAGTACAAGACAATCCCGAGCCTTACGTTGTCAATTGGTTTTCTCCTGGTATTGTGGCCCTCCTTCGTCGCCATACACTGGAATGACTAATAGATAGAATTGAGATTGTTTAGTGTGCAAAGCGATGGATCATAATATCATGAAGGTAAGTTTTTCTTTATTTTTGTCAAGTTTCAATTTTGTATGTCAAAAGAAGCCAAACACAGTTTTCAATTGTATCGTGTTATATATTTATGCGTTGAAATTAATATGTGATTATCAAAAGTCAGGTTGTTTGTATGGTATAAGTAAAATGGCGGAATAAGCATGAGCCGGTTATGAATCTTGAGGACACACTTCCTACATTTACGCCAACAGTAGACAGTGAATCGTTTCCATTATTTTAGTTATGTAACATTTTGGTATTTGCGTTTCGTCCGGGGAATCAGAAGACAATTCGATCTATGAGCATCTTCAAAGAGATACTTGGAATCTATATATTTTCTAATTGAGGAGATTGGTAGTCTAGCCTCTTGTGTAAAGATATGCCAGACAGAAGATTTTTGAAATGCCATCTACAAGAAATTAGATCATTAAATCCAAGACTTCTAGAGATAGATGATGGTAGTTTACATCGCTACAAGCAGACAATACGGGAGTACAACACTTAAATTAAAGGTAAATGATTGATCGCCATTAACACATAGACAACATACTGAAGTCGTATCCACTCGCCCGTGATGTAACGCAGCAGTTTATCTGGCAGCGATGCCCCGTATAATAGTGAGTAAGGAGAATCGTCAAATCTCAGATTATGTTTCCAGTGAAGTGTCGTCTGCCTGAACAGGCAGACGACACTTCACTAGAAACACCGACTGGACTATAACAAGTGAGCGATATGTGTGTTCAATTGCTTCGTTCTTATTCGTGTTTTAACGAGTTAACCTTTCAAGTCCCACCTTGTATTAGAGATGTGTGAAGAGACACACTCCCTCTTAAAATTTAAAATTAGCAGCGCAAATGTTGCTTTCTCACTTCCCGATCAAAACTGAAAACAGCAGGTAACAGAACATTCTCCGTAGCCACACCTACTCAATTGAGCTCGTTTCTTTATAGCATAAAAATCTCCTCATTACAGATCACTTCGTTTATGTGCGCGAAAAGGCATTTCTCTTTGAATGGACTCGTTCTGATATTGTACAGTTATCTACCAATCCATCTATCAATACTATGCGCGTGCATCATTATTGCTAGATAAAACGTTTCTGAAAGTGTACAGTCAAAGAGAGGTTTGCAGATTTTAGACAAAGAAATTATTAATTTCGTTTATTTACGTATCAAACAACCCGTCTTGATGCTACCCAAAAATCTAATCAACAGTTTAGTATGCTTGCGTTTTTAAACTTCTGCCCTTCAAATTGTCGAGTATAAACCTGTATTGGAGCGAGTGTGAGATTGATTTTGCGCCATAAACCATACAGGCGTAGTTTTTTGCGCAAAATAAAATCTACCGTCTATCGTTGAGACAACAGAACTACAATCTCAACTAGGATCAGTACTAATTAAGCATACAGCCATATAGGGTTAAACAGTCGCGTTGAGTAATACAGGTTAAAACTATTGTATAATAAGGGATACAATAATTTATTGATAGGCGGACAGTGCATCAAGTTCTGTAACTTGGACATAAATAAAAAATAAAAAAAGATATGTATATAAAAATAGACAAATGAATGTATCATCATTTGATAAAACAAAACATTATAACCACAACCAACCCCTTCCCACCCCCACTGCACTCTACAAACAAACAAAAAACAGTAACGATGTGTGCAAGTTTTAATCCTGGTTATTCGGTACGCAGATTATCAAATCAATCTGTTTAACACTTTAAAAAAGAGACCATTTTTCTATTTTTAGATCGTGACACGATCTGGATTTATTTATTTATTTATTTATTTATTTATTTATTTATTTATTTATTTATTTATTTATTTATTTATTGGTGTTTTAGGTCGTATACCTATGCACAATGGCTAATCGTGACTGTGACAGTTTTACGGGTGGAGGATGTCGGAGTACCCAGAGAGAACCACCGAGCAACTGTCAGCTCCTCAACATTCTAGCTCTGTTCAAGCTCCGCTCAAGCAGGATTACAGCGGTTGTACACCATCGACGTGCACTACGCCTTAGTACACGGCGTTATCGTATCCCCATGTAGGCAACCGGGATAAAGTGCATTGCCCAAGGACACAACGCGGCACGAACTGGATTTATAAAGTGAATTGTTTATTCGTGAAATCTCTGTGGTAGGACAAAAAAGATATTCAACGTGCAACCTTAGACACGACCTGGATTTATAAAGTAGATTGTTTTTTTCCGTGGATTTGGATGGTAGACCAAAAAATATTTTCAACGTGCAGCCGTAAGGATGCACATTGAAAATATTAATTGGCCTACCCCCAAATAACAAATATGGACTCTTCCAATTGATGACATTGATCTGGGATGGGCGATTCCATCAGGGTTCCAGGGCTCAAAGGTTTCAAGTTGTAAGACTACAGAGTCAAAATACAATTAATCGTCTTGTTCAGTAATCTGAGTTGAAAATCGACACAACTAGTTAAAATATACCACGTGATAACAAAGCCAACCGATATCTACAAGTTATTGCCGAGATTATTCAATCTGCAATCTTCTAAAGCAAATCGTTGAAACCTGTTAAAATAGTTGCAGATACAACGTCAAAATACAATAACTCCTCTTCATTAATCTACTACGGATAATTTCGGTTAGAATCTCGGTAGAACCGAAAGACCTAGGGACGACCCCACGAGTAGATACGGTGAATTCTTTATACCCCGACCAAATGCAGTGGTGTTATAAGTAAATAAATATAGGCGCTGTTTCATTTCCCAAATCTATCCTCTTGGAATCATAAAAGATTATATCAATTTCTTCCCGAGTACTTTGATTGATCACTTCTTTGGATATCATTAAAAGTTTCAGCAATTTCAGCCGAATTAAATGTAATGACGCACAGTCACAGTGCTGCGATTAGTTTTGAATAGCAATTACATGTGATGCAAATTATTATTTATCGATTACCTCAGACTATCGAAGAGACTGCCAAATTTATTTATTGGGGTTTAACGACACTTTCGACAGCCACGGTTACCTCGTGTCGGATAGTTTTACGGGTGGAGGAACCCCGAAGACGCGGAGAGAATCACCGAGCAACGGCGAGCAACTGTCAGGATCTCTAAAATAATAACTCCACACAAGCAGGGTTAGCACTGGTTGAAGACAAGGGCACCGTAGACGCGCAGTACACCTTAGTACACAACGCCACCGTGCCCCCACGTGGGCAATGGGGGTGAAGTATCTTTCCCAATGACACAACGCGGTTGCCGTAGGTGAGATTCGAACCGAGGACCTCGCGGCTTGTAGGCTGCACCTCTACCTACTGAGCCACCGCCCTCCCACCCCCAAATTTAGTTTAAAGAGCATCAAATTTTAATGTTATCCTCTATTTAGTTCAGCGATAAGTATTAATCGTAATGTTTCGTCAACTAACATTAAGAATTGACCTCAATAATTTTGTAACATCGCTACACGGTTTATTTAAAAAACTTGTAAAAATTGATGTTATAATTCAGTGTACGTTGTAAAGCACGTGGGCTCCATACCCCGTTTCAAGTGGAGCCATCTTGCCCTGTCCCTTGTCTGCGAACCGACCTGAGAAAGATCAGTCCCCCTTTGATGCAAGATATACAAATAACCACTGGAGCCATCTTGCCCTGTCCCTTGTCTGCGAACCGACCTGAGAAAGATCAGTCCCCCTTTGATGCAAGACATACAAATAACCACTGGAGCCATCTTGCCCTGTCCCTTGTCTGCGAAACGACCTGAGAAAGATCAGTCTCCCTTTGATGCAAGATATACAAATAACCACTATCTTCATATAAGGTCCTTATCAACAGTTCATCGTTTAAAACACCTTTCTTCGCATATGTTTTTAAGTGTGGATTAACTATTATTTGGATACCAAGTTCCTGTATCAGATCGTCGTTAAGAATAATAACGGCTAGATTACTTTTTGCAGACTCAGAGAAGTACAATAATAATTTAACCCCATAGTCAGGCATTCTATTGAAAATCCTTAACTGTTAACCCGAGAGTATTTTCAAGATATTTTTCATCACATCTAGTCATGGCTGCTGTTAAGCAGCCATGACTAGACTTGATGAAAAATGCCTCTGAATTTAACTCAAGAAATCATTGGTGAAAACATCCATGCAATTTGCAGGAGCGAAAAACGTCACCACCCAAACTGTGCTTGGAGACCAACCGACTAGGATCTAAGCATTTTATTGTTAACTTTAGTTGTATTGATTTATCAATACTATTAAGACACAAAGCTGCATGTTTGATTGCAGTAAAGTTCCCCCGCCTCTTTGTGACCTGCATCTCAAATGGGCAGCACTGTCACGTGCCCTAGAAATCCCTCTTATTTTAATTTAATGACAAGCACTGAAGAGACCACCTTTAAAGATGAAAATATTATATTTTCAATTTCACTAAAACTTCGGTCGATTTGAATGTCATCGTTCAAAAAGGACTGAAGCACCCAAAGTCCTTCACTCGTGTGTCAGTTGAGTCCACATTCCCGAGATTATAATCCTAGTTATCCGAATTAGTTTGTTTGCATTATTTTTATTTTTAATTTACAACTAATTTACAAATAGAATGCTCTTTTAAATGAATAAACATTAGAAGTTAGTCATACTTCTTGTGAAATGAGCACACTGCTACCCCAGTCTAAACGTAAATAGAAATAGTCAATAGTTATTTGAAGTGATGGTACGCCGAGGCAACAAAAAAAAAAAACAGTATTCACCAACTTAAAAGTCTAAACGTTACATTTTAGATGTGATTCTGAATCAAGCACAATCGACATCAAATCTTTTATTTGAATTAAATTATTTATTTATGTATTTATTGGTGTTTTAAGGTCATATAGTTATGCACAATGGCTAATCATGACCGTGACAGTTTTACGGGTGGAGGAAGCCGGAGTACCCGGAGAGAACCACCGAGCAACGACAAGCAGCTGCCAGCCCCCAACACCGTAACTCCGCACTGCAGCACAGTCAGGGTTAGATTGGTTGAAGACATGCGTACCATCGACGTGCAGTACGCCTTAGTACACGGCGACATCGTGTCCCCACGTGAACAACCGGGGTTTAGTGCCTTGATCAAGGACATAACGCGGGAGTCCGAATTGATCGCTCAGACAGTCACCTATCCAATGATTAGCCGGGTTCGACGTTACTTAACTTCGGTGATCTGACGAGAACCGGTTACCGCAACGCCACCGCGCCCCCAATTCAATTGTTAATACCTGCGCACCGTAAGAGCGTTTTGATTCTTCCAGACGTCGCAGTCTTTTTACCAGATCAAGGAAGAAGCTTTACCTTTTTGTGTTGATGCAAGTATGCTAAGCCATGTAACTCTTCTATTACCGATGCCTTAAGGCATAGAGACTTGGAACCAAGTTACAAGAGCACCCACTCCTCCCCACCAAAGTTTTGTCGGAAAATTTGAAAGCTTGTCAGATCATCTTAGGCATGTTTGTAGGTAGATGTACAGCAAATTGAAACGGAAGGTGGTAACTGCAAGTTAGTAGTAAGAATCAATGAGATATGAAAGATTTAAGATATCCATTTAAAAAGTTTCACGTGAGGTGCGTGTGCCTCCTCAGTGAATAGAGAGCTTACGTCATAAGATTTTCGACCGAAACTAGCTCTGCAATGCATCGCCGCGTGGCACGTGGCTCGTGCCGAAGCTGTGCAACGCTAAATTTCTGTCGGCAAACTTATCACCAGAAAAATATCTGCACCTTTTTTGAGTTATCGACAGTCAGGAACTTAACCAATTTAATATGCACTTGCCACAGCCTGGTGGTTCTCCTTGGGTACTCGACCGTACCAAAACCAATGCCATGAAATGTTTCTTATCTACAGTACGTACGTAGAAAGTGGATTATAACTAAATCACCCGCGGAGTGAAGTCATCACCCAAACTATAACTTTCAATTTTTGTACATATCGACAAAAAATACAAGCAATGTTTCAGTCAATGGTCCTCCGGGTTTAACCCGGAGGTCCATTGGCTGAAACTTTGCTTGTGCTGGTTATGCTTTGCAACAAATTTGCAATTATTGCTCGGGTGGAATCTCCACTCTGTGGGTGATTTAGTTATAATCCACTCTCCACGTTCTGTACTTCGTGTGTAGTCAAACTCGAGTAAACAAATAATAAAACACAAAGAAATGTGCAGGCGAAGTCTCGTTTGTTTTAAAAGTTTCAACGAGCATTTTGTCTTGCTGAGAAGAGTGTCCGGGATCAATCGTTTAAAATATTTCCATTAAGCTTTCATCGCAGTAGGGTGCTTTTGGAGAATTAACGAATCTTTCTGAGATCTCATTTCTAAATTAATGTCCCATATAACACACACCACAATCAATTTGAATAAAATATCCTGAAAAGTCAGAAGCTATTCGAAAATTCCTAGTTTGTTTCTGAAACCATTACTTTCTGCTATCGTTCTCAATACCTCTACATTCAAATTCAGAAATGGCTAACATATCAAAATCTTTGCAATAAATCTTAAATAGTACGTTATAGTGAAATAATTCTTCAAAGGTTTAACTACAGTGCATACTAGAAAACGACTTCCGTGAAAAAAACTTAACTTGTTGGAACTTTATCAAGTGATCGCTGTTTTTCCAAAATCGCAAGGTTGAATCTAAAGCTGTTATATGAAATATCTTTGGAACACCACAACAAATGCAACATTTTTTTTAATGAATACCGAATTTATTTCACGCATGAGAACAAGTAACATATATTCGCCACGCATGACACAATGTTAGGTGTTGACCCCATTAGCACGGTAGTTTGAGTATCATCTCACAAAGTATAGATTTTCTCTTTATCATGTGCATTTATTTATCCGAGTGCTTTTCAAAATTGGCTGTCTTGGGCTTGTCTTCGCAGTTTTCAAAACAGCTAACTGATCGTTATACGATTTGAGTTATCTTGAAAACATAATGTGAATGTGTTGGTAAAATATAAGACCCTCTTTGTGTAAATTGAATGATACTTTGTCCGTTCGTCACACAGAAAAATCGGTATAATAATTTCATAAAACAATGTGAAACATTGAAATACAAGTAAATTAATTTAAACCAAAAAATACATCCGGAGGTGGAGTGTATGTTTAGCAGTGGAGATACAAACTGCCTATTACAACAGTTTAAATATGACTTGTATTTCCCTGCCGTTTTGTATAATTGTGTGACCTCTTGTTTCATAGTGTATAATAAACGTATTACGACTGAAAACAAGCAATAAATGGATAACCCAATAGTAACAAGGACGAAATCCGGTTTTCTGATGGGCGAAGGATTACGTTTCCACATGAATGATACGATATGAAAACTTATTATAACGTCTTACCAGAAAACCATTGCAGCTGTTTTCAAAACATTTTTAGCAAACAAAACCACCCAAATTCAACCACATGGCCGAAAATACATGCTACAAACATGCATGATTGCCGCTATCCCCAAATGGCATTGAAAATTATATTCACTACTTACCCAAAACCACTACCCACTCCCAATCACCACCACCACCACCCTTACCCGACTCCGACACTGCCATCTAGATCTTAATGCCAGAGATAAAAACAATGTTCACCATTAACAGTTTCAACCTAGTAAGCATATTTTAAGTAAAAAAATGGGAGCATTCAATGACGAGGTAATACAATATGTAAGAAGGACCAGTAATAATTCTATTCTTCAGCCCAATGATACAAAATAGATCCGCCTACTTTTTTATAAATTATATTCTTTATAACTATACCGTTCACGAGCTTTGTGTTGAAAGGTTAAGTTTTTGCAATCAACCCAATCATTTGCCAAATGCTGTGCCTATTGTGCCAAAAGGCTGTTGGTATGTAAAGGATAAGTGACGCCACCGGACGTAAATATTTATTTTACATTCTTAATCACTTTTTCAAATAATTTCTGACAGAAGTAATTCACGAGGCTTCTTAAATTTGAATTTAAAATTACCCGTAATGAAGAATATGTATTTCTACGCGCGCCTTCCACGAATCGTCGATCTCCGTACAATTGGCCCCTTCTTCCCTTTTACGAGTGCTTCTGAAACAATTCCAACATTTACGATGGGACCACAGGCGGTTCATTCAAAACGCAATTCACCTGATCGTTTGCATGCCATTCTATCCTGCGTCTATCGAATAGCTATCGCAAACAGTAGCCCCCAATTATATTTTTCATTGACAATATTTTATTTCCAAACAGACAATATAAAAAGTACAAAAAACAGAGATAACACAATGATAACATAAGCTGTCAATTGGAAAATGGATCCAGCAATTATATTTTTACACAGCGTTCCAAATAATTTAAAGAATAGAATTTTTCTGGAAAGAAACATCTCAGAACCACTTTTACAAATGATTTTAAAAACTATTTCAAACTAAAGAAGACGATACTCTTTATGGCTTCCTTGCGTGTCTGAAAGTGCATTTTCTCTATGGCTAAGCCGATTATCTTTATCTCATGCTTGAGAGATGGCGTGTCTTACAATTCAAAATGTTTACGATAATTTATTGCGGCGGGTAAATAAAATGCATTATTGAATTAAAAGCTTGTGGGCTGTATTGCTCAATAAATTATTAAGAACTGCTATAAGTGGACCCATTTTCGTGAGTTAAAACAAAATTTAATGTATCATTGCTAATCTCATGTTTATCGTTTCATCTGATGTTTGACTGAGAATGTTTAATTCCTTACAAAATGACGCTTTTAAAATGGAAGTCATCAAGTAAATTTATAAAGATAAATGGGGAAATCACTCTCCAGAGCTTTTTGTGAAAGTAATTTACCGCCAATAATTTTGCTTTCCACGTTGATGGATTTTGCTTTTTAAATTACCATCCAACGCATTTGGAAAATGAAAACAGACCTTCAAAAATATAAAGTCTTTAACCCTTTGCCCAACGCAGGCGATTTCAAAATTTATTATTTTAAATATCATTTTTTTAATTTTTTCAAAAAATTTCAACAAAACCATATCATGTGATCCCTCTTTGGAACGAGCTCGATGAGCTCGTTCCAAAGAGGAGTCGCATGATATGGTTCTGTTGAAATTTTTCGAAAAATTCAGTTGCATATTACACGCGCGGATGCGGGCGATTCGTTGGGTAAAGGGTTAAAATACTTAGGCCTTTTGAATCAAGTTAACAATTTATGAAATTATGACGATTCACAGATTTGATAGACAAAAAGTATTTGTCTAAAATACATTGTAATTCATCAGTTAAATTCGACCTCGAAGTTCTTTCTTAGCCCGTAATTTGATTGGCTGGCAGCCGATCGGCTCCGTACTCTCATCGCAGGTAAATTCACTATTACCGTGCTCTAATTGCCGGAAGCGGGTCAATTATAACATGTCTGTATCAACGCTACACGCGCGCAACGGTGCTAAACCAATCATATCACAGATCGAACCCACAGGTCTGTGGCAACGGTTGCCAGCGTCCGTGCTTCGAAGTACACCTTGAAATTTCAATCACAGCAGATAGGCAGAGATCGAAAATTACATTTTGTGATTGTTTTTCTTCAAATAAAACGGGTTTGGGGAATTCTTTCACTTTTAACGATGACAGGAATTACCATGGAGATAAACGTCTCTTGTTTTGTTAGATATTCGGGACTCGTTAACAAATGGTTTTCCATAGTCAAATTCCCGAAAGTCTAACTCATCAAGAGACGTTTATCTCCTAAACAGAATATGTAGGGGAGCTGCAAATGTGTTTTAGAAGTTTGAACAGAATGAAGTCTGCCATTGTTTTTGAGAATATTTTCTTCTCTCGTGATTTAACGTTAAATTCATCAATGGAATAATTCCAATCAACCTTATAAGAAAGCTTGAGCACAAAAATGGTACTCTGTTGATTCATAATCCCTAAATTTTGGCATAGCGAAATGGCATCACACGATTACAGGTTGGCACGACAAACTGTTAAGGAGGATCACAGGGCTGTATGATTAAATTATTGATGAACCACCGCATGAAAACAAAAGACACTTTCCCACTTTGCCGAAAATTATATACTTCAAATGAAGACATCCTGTTCACACACCCGTGTTCTTGACATGGTCGTTTAGTATACAAAATACCAATGTTATACGTTGGAAAATGTTAGACTAGTTGCGGATACAAGTCCGCGAAGGACCGAATGGCCGAATGACCGAGGAAGAGACCCACGAAATCGACACATGGAATCCTTAAAACCCGACCAAAAGTGGTGGTTTTTTCAGTAAATAAATATAGACGATTTTTATTTTGAACGTCAAATCTTTTGGAAACATAAAAAATTAGATCAGTTTCTTCCCAAGTACTTTGATGGATCAATTTGGATACCATTAAAAGTTCCAGCAGTGTCAGTCGAGTTAATTAGTCTGTATTTAGCACAACTGTTATGTTATGACGTACACCAGTGCTAATATTAGTTTTGAATGGTATGTGCATGTGATGAAAAGGTTAAAATATTATTTTTTTTCTTTGGAACGCACGATGTTCATCTGTATAATTTCTTTACATGCGAGTTATAGATCTTGCTTACACTTCGCGTTATATTTGGTAAACTATTCTCCATGGAGCACCCGTGTTTCTTTCCTACATCGAAATCATTGGTATAGTGGACCATAACCATACGGAAATTAAGGCCTCTCTAGGGCCTTTCGAAGCATCGACATTTGATTCGATTTCGAATCTTAGGTAGATATTCGGTTCGATTCGAAATAGGCTGCCCGATTTCCTCTCGAATACTTTGTCACAGGAATATTGCTTGGTCTCCAGGTCGAATAGTACAGTATGGCAACTTGAAGCCCTGGATTAAAATAAACAGAAAGCCTAAATTTATTAATTTAATAATTGATTCCAACACAATGTTTTATTTTTATTTTTGCATAGCTTTTTTCACCTTATGTACCATTGTAGTGTGGTTTATAAGAGAAATAAAGAATCTGAATCTGACTTGAGCCATCACAGTCAGTCAAAGGTTTATAGCACCCCCAACCGCATCGGTCATCTTCAAGACGCCACTGATTCGATTCGAGGTTCGAGTTGTGTCGAAAATGTGTCATTCGCAGGGCCCTAGGCCTTTCATCTATATACTGACAAGAAGAAGAGGCACAAGTTAATTCGGTAGGTGTACATTGTTGGTGAAAACATGGAGAAAAATCTGTTCATCGACGCAAACGGAAATTCAAATTCTTGACTGATATATAAAATGCGGTATTTCCATGATTTCTGTACAAAGACAAAACGTTGATTATCTAAAGAGAAAATACATAGGACATCTCTGAATGTCAATATCTGGGTGAAATTTGTGTAATTTTGATAAACGGGTGTCATTTAAAATTTGTTAGAAAATGAATGCACGTTCAATAGAATGAGATGGCTTGATAAACTCTTCCCTCATTTGTACACTATTAGAAATGCTGGCATTTGTGATTTATATTTTTTATCAGTTTTTGTTTTCGTTTATTTAAACTTTTCACCATTGTTTTGGTAATAAAGTTACAAGACACAAATAAAAAAGAAATGAATATATATACATGACTGTGGTATGTTTCAAAATGCAGTTACAGTTATCTCCTGTAGCGATGGATCATTTCTCACTCTCCTAACTACCCGGCATCCAACACGTACACACACACCTAAACACACACCCATCTGCTCCACACATCCACGCTCTCACACACCTTCATAACACACCTTCATAACACACACATACCCTCACACTCCCACATTCTCGCACAGACAGACAGACAGACAGACAGACAGACAGACAGACAGACAGACAGACAGACAGACAGACAGACAGACAGACAGACAGACAGACAGACAGACAGACAGACAGACAGACAGACAGACAGACAGACAGACAGGCAGGCAGGCAGGCAGGCAGGCAGGCAGGCAGGCAGGCGAGACACACACACACACACACACACACACACACACACACACACACACACACACACACACACACACACACCCCTCCACTCCCACACACACACCCTCACACACCTACACACACCTTCACACATACACACTTGTACGAGCCCACAAATACGCGCGCGCATATTCTAAAACAAAAAAATACACTAAAGTAACTTGTATGATATGGTATTATACAAATGTGGAAGGAATTTGGTAGAGTGCCGAACTTGACAACAATTCACGACTTTGACTTCAGTGGTAAGGGTGTAGTATTCCATGACGTATCTAAAGTTGATTGATGCGGAAACTTTTGCGGCATCTGGCAACTAAGTTTGTTCTGACGGTGGCCATCCGTAGACCGGGCCGGCCATCTTACAGGGGCTTCATTCTCTTACATTGGATCATGTGATAGGCTTTTCGTGCGAGATGGTTTTTGTCCACACTGCTAATATACATACGGAAACACAGAAGTAAACTAAAGTCTAGTATAAATGAAATCATATAAACCCAGCTTAACCCTTTACCTAACGTAACGGCCAAAACCGGCCAGCGCTATTCTCAAAAATCGCCTATTAATTTTCATTATTTTTTTCATTTTTTGTCTCAAAAACATGATAGGTTATGACCCCTCGTTGGAACGAGCTCGTCGAGCTCGGTTCCAACGAGGGGTCATAACCTATGTTTTTGAGACAAAAAAATGAAAAAAATTAGTTATTCAAGAATTATTTTTGCAAGTGTCGTCTGCTTTTCATGTTAGGTAAAGGGTTAATCTACAAGTTGCAATATGTAATACATTTTCTTACTCTTTCGTATTATTTACCCGAGTATTTATCTCATCTTACACCCCAGGGCGAGAATTCGACATATCAGTAGGGAGGTTTCTAATCTCATTATTTATTAATTATATTTATTTATTGGTGTTTAACTTCACATACTTATGCACAATGGCTAATCGTGACCGTGACAGTTTTACGGGTGGAAGTACCCGGAGAGAACCACGGGTCATCGACGAGCAACTGTCAGCTCCTCAATATTCTAACTCTGTTCAAGCTCCACCCAAGCAGGGTTACAGCGGTTGAAGACATGTGCACCATCGACGTGCAGTACGCCTTAATACACGGCGTCATCGTGCCCCCATGTAGGCAACCGGGATAAAGTGCCTTGCCCAAGGACACCACGCGGGTCGTCCCGGACGGGGATCGAACTCGGGATTCAAATATCATTAACCTACTGTCGAAAGGGGGCGGGTGGAGATGGGGAGGGGGTAAAGATCTTAAGGTTGGGGGTTAATACAGCAACAGTGTTCACGCTGTCGGCTGTCAGTTTTTCCAATTGCACTGAAACGTTTGATTTGGCACCAAAATATTTTCATTGGCTGAACTTTTGACATCAAAAAGTATTTTTCACTTGTCATGAAAAACCATTGTGGAAGTGTAGAGCACAGTTGATGACGAAACAAAAAAAAAAAAATGCTTTATTACTTCTTTTGTCAATAAGGTGTTAGAAATAGTATTTCGACAAACTTTGGGCGTTATTTGTCAGTGAATGGTAATGTAGCGTGTGTTTTTCTTCAATTAAACATTGTAGGTTATCTATTTATATTTATTATTATTTATTTACTGGTGTTTTAGGTCACATATTTCTGCACAATGGCTAATCATGACCTTCACAGTTTACGGGTGGAGGAAGCCGGAGTACCCGGAGAGAACCACCGAGCAACGGCGGCCAACTGTCAGTTCCCCGACATACTAACTCCACACAAGAAGGGTTAGCATTGGTTGAAGACATGTGCACCATCGATGTGCAGTACGCCTTAGTACACAACGCCACCGTGCCCCCACGTGGGCAATGGGGTGAAGTGTCTTACCCAAGGACACAACGCGGTTGTCGCAGGTGGGATTCGAACTGAGGACCTCTCGGCTTGCAGCCTGCACCTCTACCTACTGAGCCCACCGCGCCCCCTGTAGGTTGTCAATTTTACAAAAGGCTTTAAAGGATTAACCCTCTGAACCCTAGAGGTGTCGCGCATGCCAGTCCAACGGCAGCAATTGGAAGAGTCCATATGCAATAATTTAATCATTTGCCCCGCCTCTGCGTTTGATTGGTTGAAAGCATACAGCGTGAAAGTCGTCAAAATCGTATAACCCAAATCACGTAATGATTTGGAATGTGTACACGTTCGCACATCCGATCCAACTTTGAAGACTCTGGAAGCCCCGCCCACTCAATCCAATTGTCACCGTGAGGGCGTGACGGCAGACTGATAGATGGATAACAAGCTTGTAAACAAAGATCAATGATCGATTTTTCATCGCCTCCAGTCAGCGAGAATACAATGATAATTTCTCGGGAACAATTGAATTTAATAAAATATTCCGAAGTGGGAGATGAATAAAAGATCATACATCCAAACATGATTTTGGGGGAACTTAAAAAATATGTTTTTAATGATATTGTTACGTGACTTGCTAAATATCTGTCGTCTGCGATCGAAAATCAAAACAACAAACAATTTGACAAAGATTGACGTGACCTGTTTGTGGCACACCTTCCTGAGTTTGACTGTTGTCTTTTGCGAAATTTAAAAGTTTTTCGTTCACGTACACATAGTTTTTATATTTTAATATTACAGCCGGATTAAATTATAAGAAATAACTGTTGTTTTCCTTCGGTTTATGCGATATAAACCGAAAATTTTCAGCAGAAGCTTAATCATAACTCGCTACGCGAGTTATGAAGCTTGTGCTAAAAATTTTCGGTTTATATCGCATAAATCGAAGAAAAACAACAGTTATTTCTTAATTATTTGGAGGCAGGCCAATTAATCTTTTCAACGTGCAGCATTTCGAATTCTGTCGGATTCTTTTTGGTGAAATAATTGCCAGTTCATTTTTTTAAAACTCGATCAGTTTATTTGATCAGACATCGAAGTGCATCGCCCACTGGCGTTCCGGCACCCAAACACTTCGTTTAGTACTAAAATATCCAGAAGAGCTAAATAAAAAGTGGCACCGGACAGTTTCAAGCCAACATGAACACTATTTTTTATCGATCGCATTCTTTTTTAATATGATAAATAGCATTGGCAGTCTTTTGTACTGAGTGTCATTGAACTAAGTGACGTGATTAATTATTCAGGTCTCTCTTGAGCACCCCATACATGTAAAATAAATTTTGCAAGCCAAATTCTAAAGAATCTTTTAAAATATTCCAAGAATTCGGGAAAAAGCAAATTTTAGAAGCGTGAAATACTCAGCTTTCGTTTTTTTTCTTAGTGGGTTTGCTCACTTCGGAGAAGGGTCCAATGCCAAAGAGAAATAGTGGAAATTTGGAACGTCAGTCTTCTTGTTGAATTATTTTTATTAGGTTATCAAATGGATACACCCCCCCCCCCTTCCAAAACAACCATAGTATCTCCAAAGACTTTCCAACAACATGCCATTATTATCATTTGTTCTGATTAAGACAAACTGATGTTTTTGTCTCGGTTTCAGTCTAAAATTTTACCCCTTTGATACTTCTGTACGTCTTATGACGTACGAACTCAAACAGCGCTATGATACTTTGTGGTCATTTGTTTTGTTATTATTTTTCGATTTTTTTAAAGTTTTAACCTCAGTTCCAATTTTCTCCCGAATAGTGCTCAGTGACAACCTTTGAGCCAAATGTTATATTAAAATACCAATATAATCCTGCTGTCAAGACCCCTCAACTGATTGATTGCTAGAAGCCACTGTCAGGGATTTCAAAAATTGAGGATACCAGAGCAAAAGCCAACAATTTCCTTGCTTAAATTTCATATTCAGTCAAACACAAATAATATTTTGTTTATATAAATCTGTTTTTTTACAAATTATTGGAGAGTGCCTATGGGCACTCTCCAATAATTTGTAATAAAACAAGTTTCGAATAACAAATGCAGACCACCAAAAATAATCTAGCCCTCAACCAGTTGATCACTGATGTGATCTTATATCTTGTTATTTGTACTTTCCGACGTTTGACGTCGCATTTTGAAAAACGTTGAAGAAACTGAATTCCCAGTGACATTTGAACGTCATGATAATTAAAGTCTCAACGGGTTAAACAGACTTGTCTATTTTCTATCGCAGAGAAATAGTGCGGTGCGCTTGGTGCGCATTGTGCGCAGGTACCAACTCTATTAAATGCAAAGTAGAGTACAAGAAGAAGATATCGACCCTATCAGTTCTGAATATTGCCGCGCTATGTTCTTCAAATATTAAATACTTCAGTTTCAAGATGATTATCAATACAGTGATTGGTAATGTATAAATCAAAGGAAACCTAATTACTGGACATGCCTCTCTCTCCCTTCAAAAACAGGTGGTCGCCATTTATTTCCACTTGGCCTGGCAATTTCACTTTATTGAACTTACATTCGTTTGAGAGTGACTTATTGAGTTTTCTGGCCTAATCGCTATATAATTATGTCTATTTTGATCGATATACATAAATGAACTTAATAATATAAAATTTTCTTTCTGGATACATGATGAAATCGATGTTAATTTTGTTATTTACGGTTAATTCTAAATGCTAGAGGGTTGTGTGTATTGATACTCAATTGGTGCAAGAAACAAAGACTAGAAAGCGCCTTTTACTGCGTGAACGTTTTTCTTTCGTTTTCTTGTCGTTCTTATTGGGTTTGAAACAGTTTGAAGGTGTGTTGCTTCAACCCTTTACATTACAATTCCACCGCATTCTTCAAGGAAATTACAAATTAAGCAGATGACAATTTTTTTTCTAAAACTGTCAACAGAACCATATCATGTGTCCCTGTGTATCATATGACATAAATTCCAAACTCTCTCTCTCTCTCTCTCTCTCTCCGCCTCTCTCTCTCTCTCTGTGTCTCTCTCTGTCGCTCTCTGTCTGTCTGTCTGTCTGTCTGTCTGTCTGTCTGTCTCTCTCTCTCTCTCTCTCTCTCTCCCTCTCTCTCTCTCTCTCTCGAGAGAGAGAGAGAGAGAGAGGAGGGAGGGGACTGGGGAGAGGGAGTATCAGCCTATTTCAGTGGCCGCAACTGTACTGTAGCTGTCATAAATCTAATAGACCAGTACGTATTTCAATGTTCGAAAATGTCTGTTTGTCATGCGAAAAATCACCATTGCTGAAGAATGGATTTCCCTTTTTTGGAGGCAACACGCATAGAACGTAATTTAGTGCTTCGTAAAACGTGATTAATGAGATCAGAATTATGTGTTGCCCTCCATTGCACATGCACTTGCACCAATTTATTATTTTTTTGTAATTTGTTAAATGTATTGGGAGAGACGTTGATATAGGCTATGCCTGTTCGCCAAAGCCTATTTCTATTTTGAGAAATAAAATTATGTTAAAAAAAAAAGAATTCATGTGCCTCTCTCATTGGAACGAGCAAGATGAGCTCGTTCCAATGAAGGGATCACATGATATGGTTTTGTTGATTTTTTTTTTAAATTTGACTTAACAATAATACGAATAATAATTTTTGATATCCTGTTAGTTAATGAGTTCTGGAACACTTTCAACACCTGTAGTCATATCTTGCGAATGACGAAAGATGAAGTGAAGTGTGTCAGATTTTAAAAAAAAAACCGTCACAAAGAAAGATCTTCATGAACTTACCAACTGAAATAAGTGGTATGCCAACAATGGTAATATCAATGTTTTGCGACGCACCTCTCAGTTGTAGAAAATAAAGTTTTTGAATTTTAATGAAAACGATACATGGGATTTTACTGAATTTAAAGAATGTCTGGTCTGAGAACCTTGGAGAACAAACTTGCTCAGCTCCTTATCAATAAGTTTCAACCGAAATTAAAAGACACCAAATGTTTGTTTTGACAACGTATGTGTGCGATTGACATTAATACAGAAAATAAACGAAGCCAATAGTCTATACTTTCAACACTTAAAGTTCCAGTTCCGACGTTGTTCGCATTTCACATCAACAGAGCAGGTCCCCCAATATACAGTCTTTGGGCTAGCTTGCAAGTTACATTCTAAGCATATTGGTAGCTGTTTCTCAGCAAGTACTGGCTGCGTACAGACAGCTAAGGCTTACCTAAAAAACACTTGCATAGCCATAGGATGAAAACAGCCGAGTTGCATCAAACATGTATAAAAATCTCCAGACCCTTACGGGTTTAACAGCATTTACACATCATGCTTGCTTGAGTAAGCAACTGCAACCAAACCTGTTTCCACCCGTCTCTTTCATTCAACAAACGTTTTTGACAAACGATATACGATTGGCTGGAGTATTCTATGACACTTTAACTCAATCCGTCTATTGTTATATCTAAGCAGTGAACTCTATTTTAAAAAAAAACAACTATTAACACAGGTGCATATTATCCGAAGTTAACAAATCGGAAATGAGAACATCTTCAAGCAAGTAAAAAATGATGGTCCGCAAATACTTGGAGGAGCGTTTTGACAGTCCAGAAACTTTGTTTGAAATGGATATCTAAAGGGCGTAATCTCTTAATTCTGATTGTAAAGTGGCAGGTATTTGTCAATGGGAAAGAATTATGGTGTAACTTAAATATAAATAGTCCTATGTTTAGAGTCACTCGTTTGGAATATTTCAGTTCGTCGGAAAAGCGAAACTGCGGCTCGTAATCGGTACCGGTACATTATACGCCAGAGGCGACGGTGGCACATTAAAAGTGCGAGTTGAGGTTGGGTGCGGCAAACAATGACCAAGACGCATATGACCAGTGAGATAATGTTTAATTTTAAAAAAGGTATAAACGGATAATACATTTTCTTGATTCTGTAGTCTTGACTAGTGAAACGTCATGTGCTAAGAGTTAGGAGAAGAGGTGACTGCACCCTATCTGTGTTACTATACATTTGAAACAGCTGGTGACGACATTTTGTGTCACTCCATGTTTTATAACCGCATACAGCAAATGCAGGAGCACCGCTAATCTCTCTATTTTTGGTGTTAGGGCCCACAACCAGTTCATTGTTCCAGTCTTTTCTTCTTCTTAAACCATCTTCCAAACCAGAGGCCAGCCTTCGGGTTCGACGTGGGTTGAGACAGACGAAATAGACTGAACCGGAAAGTGGCGGAATTGGTTGGCGAAATGCACTGAATTTGTTCACATTTCGAGACGCATAACACAAGAATGCCTCTATATTCACACATTTGAGCTCTCTCAGTTTTGTAAATGCATTGTGTAATCATGTAGACTTTTTGTGGAAAAAAACTGTTGGGAGGCGGTGGTGGGGGGGGGGGGGGGGGGGGGCGAGCTACATATGGCCATATTGGCTTCTCCCTCTCTGGTATTGGTACCGCACGTACTCGAGCATTTTATCAGTTCAGTTTCCAGAACGTCATTTTGGTGCACCTCTACTGGCGTAACGAAATAATTCGGAATGTAATAACCGTCTTACCTTGTTTCAGGCATTCATTTTTCAGAATAGTGCAACCTTATTGAGTTTTATGTCATCCACCTTTCAACTTTTGTGAACTCACACCTTTCAACGCGGCTGGTTTGACTTGTGAATGACGAATTTGAAAAAATGCCTTGTTGCATGTGATTTTATCTGAACTGGTGTCCGATCACTAATGCTCGAACATTGGTTTAAAAAACGCTCTTCCCCTTTCGAGGAAAACTTGAATAATTTGAGAGGATAGCCTTTTTATCAATGTTGACTTGCGGGCGAGTAGTCAGTCCGCTGGGGTGTCTGGGGTTCTTTCCGGGTACTCCGACTTCATCCAGCCAGAACACTGTCCAACTCGAGGTGATCCGGGCTGTAAAAGTGTCGTGAAACCCCAATAAAAAATAAATAAATTATACAGCGCAGTTCGATTGGCCCTTTGCACACAGAGATCAATATATGCAAGTTTTCTCATAACGCGTTTTGAGAATTTAACACATTCAGTCTTGTTAGTATGAGCTCTATCGAAAAATCCTCAACTGGCTAAATTCCTAGATGCATAACGAGAAAATTTTGAGGTTTAACTGGTTGAGTGCCAGAAGCCACTATCATTGGCTTTCGAAAAATGAGGGTACCAGATCAAAAGCCAACATTTTCCTACCTCATGTTTCATATTTAGTCAAACGCAAATAATATTTTGTTTATATAAATTTGATTTATTACACATTATTGGAGAGTGCCCGTAGGCACTCTCCAATAATTTGTAATAAAACAAATTTTGATGAACAAATTCATACCACCAAAAATAATTTAGCCCTGAACCAGTTAAATTTTCGATATTTTGACATGTGGCGGGTTACCGAAAAAAAGAATTTGAAGTGGAAAGACTTCAGTGAGATATATTCATTTCATTGCAGGCAGACAAGCTGTGAATATCCGTAATGTTAAGAAACTTTCTTCAGCGCGCCGATCAACAAACATACTTCCGAAAACTAGCGTTTCATGTAATATTTATTTATATATTTATTTATTGGTGTTTAAGGTCACATACTTATGCACAATGGCTAATCGTGAGCGTGACAGTTTTACGAGTGGAGGGAGGCGGGTAACCGGAGAGAACCACCGAGCATCGACGAGCTGCTGTCAGCTCCTCAATATTATAATTCTGTTCATGCTCCGCTCAAGCAGGGTTACAGCGGTTGAAGATATGTGCACCATTGACTGCAGTACGCCGTAATACACGTAGTCATCGTGCCCCCATAGGTAACCGGGATAAAATGCCTTGCCCAAGCACACAACGCGGGTGGTCCCGGACGGGGATCGAACTCGGGACCTCTAGCATAGAAGTCTAACAGTCTACCACTGAGCCACAGCGCTCGCCGTTTCATGTAATAGCCACAAAACAAAACAACAGATATGCTTTCAACACTGGATTGTCAGAAATACCCAATATTTATGCAATGCACGTTTAATAATCAGAATATTGCGAGGCGCTAAAAAGGATAGTTGTTGCTTAATAACCATATGTTTGCATTTAAGAGAACCAAACGTGCATATGGTGTTTCTTTTGTCAAATAAGTTTCCATTTCCTTTTGATTCAGTGCATTTTGTTTGTAAATGAGAAATACGGAAATATCTGTAAACTTTTACGCTTCGTGGTGTACTGCAGTGCAATGTTCCCCGCTGAGGAAATAAGGGAAAGCCCAAGGCGATCAATATGGATAATTGCCACATCAAAGAATATCTAAATTGGTGTCTAACGATGATTGATTAGTTTGTTTCTATTGTTACATGCGCCCACTTGTCTCAGATTACAGTAAATAATTCTTTCCTCTTAACCCCTTCCAGACTTTCAGACCATTCTGGGTTTCATTACATATAAAGGCTTAACGAATACATTCAACAATTTCTATTAACATCTGCCCTTGGCCATATGGTGCAGTTTTTTTTGTAAGTCTACCTGCGTGCGACCTCATCCTTCTCAAATACAACGCATGAATCGTCAACGTGAACACTGTAAATATATCTTCTATCAGAAGGTCGACTGTTTACTTTCCATCCCGCATGAAAGCTTGGTCAAGCTCTCAAACCACCAGTGAAATTATGTAAGGAATTCAACACGGTTTTGTCCTAGAACTAGTCAAACGCTTAAATAGTCCATCGCTTATGTTTTATATTCAGTCGTTTCGAATATTTCAGTTGGTCGCTTTTCAGGCCTACAGTGCGGCTGAGGTGGACTGGTCACTTTCCACGAGGAGGCAATATTTCTACGGACGCAAGGATATTAGATTCCAAACACTAATTATAGGAATAAAAATCAAAAATTTAATTAATGAAGCACCGGGTACAACCGGGTGCTTCATTAATTAAAATTTTGCGAATGATAAATTTTAAAACATGGTAAACGCATGCGTGGAAATCACTCCCCACGTGTGGATTACGACCAATCCACAGCGACTGTCCTGTGCTGAAACATTCCGTCCGATTGAATCTGAAAATATCAGAAACATTCACTTTCTTGGCGTCAACGCAAGGTTTTCTCAGGCGAGACTTGATTTTACTGAATCTTTATTTACATTTCCAACATATTAGATGTGTCTTTAACCCTTTACCTAACATGAAGAGCAGACGAAACTTACAGACAAAATTCTTAAATAACTAATTTAAAAAAAAAAAAATTGTCTCACAAACATAGGTTGTGACCTCCCGTTGGAACGAGCTCGTTTCAACGAGGGTTCATAACCTATGTTTTCGAGACAAAAAAATTAAAAAATAATGAAAATTAATTGGCGATTTTTGTGAATAGCGCTGGCCAGTTTTGGCCGATACGTTGGGTAAAGGGTTAAACTAAATAAATACGAATGAAAACTCATCACAACTGCAGTTTTATGATTACGCTGAGTAGTTCCATTAACCGTGTTCATATCTCGATGTTTTCAAGGTGAATGAAATTTTAATTGATGGGAATATTTATAAGTGGAGTACGAAATAATATCTATATTTTGTGATAAGGAGAATATCAAATTTCATCAACAGTCGACTATGCGCCAATTCTACAAAAAACTCGATAAACAAACAGTCCACAACAGCGTCAAATTCCTGACAAAATTAGACCGGTGGCCTGAGAGCTTGCGATATGATGTGACAGTGCCAACCCCACAATTAAATCTTTATCTCACACCACCAGAAAACGACAATTGTAAAAAAATCTAGAATAAATTTCTCATGTTTTACCTCCAACAATCATGATCCATTACTGATGCGAGTTCCGCGAGATCGTTCCAATGAGAGTGACATAATCTATATTTTTAAGGTAAAAAATGGACGAAAATAATAAAATTTGAAAGACGTAATGGTGAATAATGGGACGTCGGAACGGCCGTAAAGTCAGATAAGGATTAATCAAGTTAAGCTAGGTTCTCACTTTCACGGTTCGGGGCGCCGGAAGCCCACTGTTTTAATTTGTTATTGTCCCTGGTAAATACGTAGCGGGTCGGTAGACATGACCGTGGTGTTCCGGGATAAACCCTCGCGCTTCCACCGTAGAAAACAAACCGTAGACACTGGGACACAACCATAGCATATCCGAAGACCCGACCCGGCATTAACCGTGGTCAGAAATGGGGTCCCGATTGACCACGTAAAACGCCGAATAGACTACGTAGGATATGCTTCGGTTGTGTCTCGGTGTCTACATTTAGGGTACCGTGACATAACCGTAGAGATCGAAGAAGAACCGCTGCAGAACCGTAGCATATCCGTAATACCATAGGATGACCGTGAATAACCGGGACAAACCGTAGGACAACCGTGGTTTGTCCCTAGCTCTTCCGGTGGTGCCGTAGCATAACCATAGGAAAACCGTCACATAACCGTAATAATCCCTGGAAAATTCTTGGTACTTCTTTAGCACAACCTTAGTACATCCTTAGCATTTCCTTAGATCTTCAATAGGCGCCGTAGCCACACCCTAGTGCCACCGTAGAAATGGTCTACCATGGCCAAAATACGCCGGTTTTACCACGGTTCAAAACCGTAGCAATCCGGGGTCCAAGCCGTGGAAGTGAGAACCCCGCATTATTTACTTTTAACGACAATTAACTTTTGTTTCATTTTTTTTTTACTCTTTTATTTAGACGCGATTTTGGATGCTCCTCTTGCACCGGTTCTAACGAAATGTTGTGCAATTATCGGCCGTGATTTATATTAAACAGTTGAATCTAAAACATAGGCGATGATGGACGATAGTTTCGAATTTATGTCCCCGATGTTAGTGGTGCGAGTTTTACGCGTTTTTCATCATCTTTTAATATCAACTCCTGTACCAATTACCCCTTTTTCGGAATATCATCTCCAGTAAAACTGTTTCAAAAATGTGGTACCGACATGAGAAATTATGAAGGGATCAGTCCGTATTTTCGGGTTACGTTGTTGACGTCGACGTTATAAAAAATTAAAAGTCAGCAAATGTTCATGAAATTTTAGTATGTTGTAAAAAAATAGGAGATAACCTTTTTTAGGGTGGTGGTGGAGGGGGGGGGGGGGGTGGAGGAGGTTATCGACTTTTTTTACCTTTTGTATCATTTCAAACTTATGGGTTATTTCAACATTTCTGATTTAAACCTTTGATTTCCAATAACGCACAGCTCCATATGAATAATATACACAGCTATAAACTTTCACATAATTTTACTTACATGATGGTTCTATTAAATGCATTTTGTAAGATTTCAAATTTAAACCTTTTTCCACAACGTCAATTTGGCGTTTTAGCCCACTGAGCAAAGCTCAGTGGGAGCATTACTGATCACTTTTCGTCCGTCCGTCCGTCCGTCCGTCCGGTGTTTAACTTCACATTATCGACTTCTCCGTCCGTCCGTCCGTCCGTCCGTCCGGTGTTTAACTTCACATTATCGACTTCTCACAAACTGCTGGACCAAATTGAACAAATATGGTGTGCTTCTTCCTTATATGTCAATTCCAATTTTGTTCAAATAAAGTTGCCACGCCCACATGGGGCACCACGAGGGGCATAACTCTGATAGTATCCATATATTTGAAAAAAAACTATTTTAAATCTTCTCCAGAAGCACCAATCAGAGTTTCCTGATATTTGGTATACAACAACTCTAGTGTGATCATATTCAATTTTGCTCAAATCGAGTCTCTGAGTTAATATAACTTTGTGCAATATGATAATTTTTTTAAAAACCATTCTTCTTCAGATCCACCAGTCAGAATCCTTTGATATTTTGTATACAACATCTCCAGGGGGATCAGATTTAAGTTGATCCAAATGGAGCCATAGGTTAATATTTGGGATCCCTGTGGGAGCCCGAAGTTTAACTTAGCCCAATATGAGGATGTGTCTTTAAAAACCCTCTTCTTCAGACCCACCAGTCAGAATGCTTTCATATTTGGTATATAACACCTCTGAGTGTGTGTATGGGGGAGGGGGGGGGATGCAAATTTGTTCAAATCGGGTCTTTGGGTCAATATTTGGGCTCTCTAGTTTAACTTAGTGCAATATGAAGAAATTTCTTTAAAAATCTTCTTTTTCAGATCCACCAGTCAAAATCCTTTCATATTTGGTATACAACATCTCTATGGAGGATCAGATTTAAGTTTGTTCAAATCGAGCCCCTAAGTTAATATTTGGGGCTCCCTGTGTGAGTCCGAAGTTAACTTGATGTAATATGAAGATATTTCTTTAAAAATCATCTTCTTCAGATTCACCCGTCAGAATGCTTTCATATTTGGAATACAACATCTCGGAGAGGGGGGGGGGGGGGGAGGTCTGATTCAAGTTCGTTCATATAGCGTCCTTGAGTTAATATTTGGGCTCTCTGTTGGAGCCAGAAGTTTAACTTAGTGCAATATGAGGAAATTTCTTTAAAAATCCTCTTCTTCGGATCCACCGGTAAGAATCCTTTCATATTTGACATACAACATCTCTATGGGGGTAAGATTCAGGTTTCTTAAAATCGAGTCCCTGAGTTAATATTTGGGCTCTCGATTGGAGCACGAAGTTTAACTTAGTACAGTATGATGAAATTTCTTTAACAATCTTCTTCTTTTGATCCACTGGTCAGAATCCTTTTATTCTTGGTATACAACATCTTGAAGACGGTCCTACTAAATACCAAGCTATGCCAAGCTAAAATAAGCTGAAGGAAAATAAAGGAAAATAAAGGTTTTTTTTTAATATTTAAACGTTATATGTATGTTGATATATGCCAGTACATTAAATAAAAGAATGAATGAAAGGTTTTAGCGCGCAGAAGGCGCGCAGGGACGATGTGGGATTTACAAATCCCTTGCGACCCGGTTAACCTTATTTTTTTTTTCCTTGGATCACACAGGCCTAGCTTTCCTATTGCCCAAAATGGAGTCTGAGGGGGTTATGAACGCGGTTAGAATACCCGGCAGTTTACGTTTGAGTGTTAGATGGTCAATACTCATTCCCTCAACGCCTTTAAAACTATTAGATAACGAGCTCTATTCGGTTCCAGTTCGGCGATGGTAGAGGTTTGAGTCCCACCATGGTGGCGAGCCAGAATGTAATGTTGTGCGATGGCAAGTTTAAGGGAAGAAGAGAAAAGAAAACCAAACAGCAACGCCGGTTTGGTAGCGGCCCCGGTATATGACCATAGCGGTTACAAAAAAGAAGTGGAGAAAGCTCCAACAGTTTAGTTTGAAAAACCGGGAGTCATCCATCAAGCCTTCTGGGAGATAGGATGCCGTATGTGATTTTGAGGTATCTGGTTATCCTTCGGGAATTCCAAATGACCTCCTCCACCCCACCCCCCAAGAAAAAAAAAAAAAAAAAAAAAAAAAAAAACCTCTCACTGACACACACCCTCAAGCCCTTAAAAGGGCTGTTAAATCTTTATTCAAATGTTTATTTATATCAAATGTACACTCGTTCCCAGCCAGACAAGCTTGTTTCAATCCTTGCCTAGCGTTTGGTGGTTTCTTGTATATGTTGCAGAAAGGTAGGTTGCACCAATTCCTCCTACGCTTTGTCTACCATTTCCATGCGTCTTCTTGATAAGAGTGTTGCAAGAAAATTTGAGAATGTTCAGTTAGAAAAGTTATAGGTAGAGAGAAAGATAGGTATCCGCTGTTGTATATTGTGCCTGCTGTGTGATTGTTGCTATGGATGGGGTAAGGGGTGTGTTTCTTCGGAGCCCACTCCCCACACGCAGAGTTGCGAGGCAATCCTCACAGACTCAATCCTAAAGATCTCAATGAGTAGCGAGGCAATCCTCACTGACTCCACGCAGTTTAATTCTATTGAGTAATTTTAATTTACTGTGGATTATTTTGTTTTTCTGTTTAGGGTTCGGTGTTCGTTCGGCTTCACCCTTGATTCACTATCCTGGAGTATGTGGAGGGTTTTGTTGTATAGATCTTATTAAACGCGTTTCAATCGCGCTTCAGCAGATTTGCGAGGCAGTCCTCACAGACTCTATCCTAAAGTTCCCAATGAGTAGCGAGGCAATCCTCACTGACTCCACGCGATTTAGTTATATTGTATAATTTTTATTTTATTTTATTTTATTATTTTTTTTTTTTTTTTTTTTATTTTCTGAAAACTTATTTTGTTTTTCTGTTAAGGGATCGGTGTTCGTTCAGCTCAACCATTAATTCACTATATTGGAGTCTGTTGAGGGTTTTGTTTTGTAGGTCTTTTAATCGCGTATCAATAGTTTCTATTTTTGCTAGCTCGTGAAGTTCCTTTATCGGTGTCCATTTCGGTTTGCATAGTGCCACCCGCAGGGCATAATTTTGAACCCTCTGTAGCTTCTGAATGTTGGTTTTGCTTAGGTCGCTTGTTATTATGGCACCGTATTCTAGTACCGGACGTACAAATGTTTTGTAGAGCTTGAGAAGCACATCTTTGTTTGCTCCCCAATTTCTGCCTCTGATCATCTTCAGAAAATTGATACGTTTAGTAGCTCTAACCGTAATGGAGTTTACGTGACTGTTTAGACTGAGATTGCTATCTAGGATAAATCCCAAAAATTTGGCCTCTTTGTTTGCTTCTAGTTTGTGATCGTATAACTGGAGATCGATACTCGGGACTGGTTTTTTCCTGTGCTTTTTGAAGAACGTAACTTTTTGAGTTTTGGCGGCATTGAGTTTGATGCGCCACAGGGCACACCAGCTCTCAAGATCGCGAATGGTATCCTGTAGACGATTTTTATTTATGTTTCTGGACTTGCTGGCTGTCCAAATGCCTTTGTCGTCTGAGAACTGCGATAGTTCAACAAAGTTTTTCCCTACTTTTTCTATATCATTCACATATATTATGAAAAGAAGCGGACTTAGAACCGACCCTTGTGGTGTTCCCGCTTCGAGTATTACTTCCTCTGACACCTATCTATTTTGGTTGGGGTTTTATAGATATATTTAAAGTAATATGAGACAAAGCTCTAAATCGCTCAGAAAATACTCAGCTTGGTATTTAGTATGTTCGCGCTAATTGGATTAGTTACTGCACCACTCAACTAACACAAAACAAAAACTCTAATATAAACATATTATAAGCGTGATTTCGGATTAGCGTGAAAGTGGCGTTAGGAAAGCAAAAACAGGTTTCAATCCCTTGATTGAGATAATTGGCAGGTATAAGTAAGGCTTGCATTTTGGATAACGGCATACAGTCAACGATGTCGTCTTATTTGTGCGACGTTTGCGAGGAGCCATGTCACCAGTATCGAAGAATAGTCTGCGCTCTGTGTGATAAATTTTTTCACCTGTATTGCGAGCTACTTCAGTGCTCCGACTTTTCTTTTTTCAAGACGTCATCTCTTCCGTACTACGGTTCTAAGTGTTTGTATGTCTCGGGTTTTGCTTGGTAGGCATCAAATAGGCGGCCGAGGTTGTCAGTTAACACGGCATCGTTTCCAGATATTGCAAAACGAGAAGAGGTTTTCTCGAACTCGATCCGGGTTACTGACATTCAACAGTACCTTCCTATGTCGGCCTTGCATTTGAGAGATTAGCAGGCAACAAGGCTTCTTGGTACGAATTGGGAGTCCTCTGTTCCAGTTGTTGTGTCGGATGATGGTAGTTGCCTATTTAACTCTATTTCAGTTGCCATTTTCGGTGATGAGTGAAAGTCGACGGAGCTTCGGGTTCGTACTTGCATTAAGTTATCTGTACACAAGAAGTTTTATGAGAAGTTTCACCAATCGACTCAGATACCAAAAGTCAGTCCGTCGCTCGATGCTGATATTGTTGCATGCGCCCAAACATTAGGAAGAGCTGCCTATTCCTCAGCTTGGACCATGCATGGTGTAGCATCGGTGATTGGGCGGTCTGTGAAGTCAGTCTATCCTACAAAGAATGGACCTGGGGATCCGCACATCCCGATTTTGAACACGATGTTCTATCCCCGGGTCGGTCCCAGACGGAGAAAACCAGTATCTGTCCTATGGGCTGATACGTCGCCACAAGTAACTTTCACTTGGGCACCAAACCATTTCGTCCCTTTGTTGCCATCGTTAGCTTTGCCTGACGAAGATGCCGATCGATTTGCCGATGTCAGCAAAGTCAGCTATGCCGCGGTAGTTAAAGATGAGTCTCAGTGTGCATCAGTTTCAAGGTCTCAAGCGGTCTCAATGTCTATCCCAGTTCTTTCAAAGTCTTCTGTCGAAGTCTCTCATTCCACTCCTTGTAGTGTTGTAGTTCCTCCAGCCAAATCAGCTCTGAACGAATCCACAATTCATGTATTTTTATTGACTGGTTCTCGTTGTGATGTGGATCCTCCGACGGTTCAGATTCCTCATCGGACAGTCCTGGTGAGTCTTCCGCACTTGATCCGGAAAACATCGCAAATCTTTCCGAAGTGGTGAATCTTCCATACAAGAATCCAGAGAAAAATGGTCTGAATGGCACATTCATAGGTTCATTGATGCAATGTCTCTAGGTTAATATTGGGACTCTCTGTTTGAGCCTGAAGTTTACTTTAGTGCAATATGAGGAGATTTCATTAAAAATCTTCTTCAGATGCACCATTCAGAATCTTTCAGATTTGATATATAACACCTTTAGGGGGATCAGATTCAAGTTTGTTCAATTCAAGCCTATGGTTTAATATTTGGGCTCTCTATGGGGGTGGGGGTGGGGGCATGGGGTGGGCAGTTTAGGTTCAAGGTTGTTCAAATCCATTCCTTAGTGTTTTACCGTAAATACATTTCCTTTCAAACTGCAGTGACATAACAAAACTTGGAAGTTTGGCAGTGCTTGTCTACAGCTGATAGGTTTGGAAGCAGTCAGAAAGATCAATGACAATAATCATCTGACATGGGCACTAGAGTTATGAATAATTTCATGCCTTCCTCTGTAGTGTTGGACCATAACCAACTGAATGTAACCCAAAATACTTCTTCTAATCACTTTGTCAGGTGAGCGATTAAGGCCCCCCTGGGACCACTTGTTTTATGAACGATTAATATCTGCCCGCTTGTTGAACGTTCCATCTTTACAATTTTAAAATATAATCTCCAATAAAAATGCAATCAGTTTTCAACAGACGAACAATTTGTCTTGGCTGCTGTTGGGGTAACTGTAGGACGTCAACGTCGGATAAATTCTAATTTGTACGATTTTCATGAACATTTAGTATGTTATGTTAGTATGTTATACAGCTCAAAAGATAAAAAACATAGATCTACAGAGGCAGAGAAGACCTAATTAGTGATCGCCCCAAACGTTTTGTCTCATGCGTTCTGATCTAACAGAAATCCTACAATGCCCTTTAAAATTAATTATTAATCTCGCTCAGGTTTCTGAAAGCCGTTGATGAGGAGACAACCGAAACCGATGTTCTAATGGACCATTTAAAAATAAACCTTTGCAGTTTATATTGTACGTCGATGGTTCAAAGGAAGCGAAGTAACTAGAACATATAAGATTGCAAAAAAATACACATAATAAACAAAAATGCAAAATAATCCAACATAATTATTTTGATAAAAACACCGAACATTTAAGAAATAAATTAAGGAAGACGGCGATATATAAAATTATTTATTTTGGCCTGTGACCAATATTATAAAATTGTATTTTTTAGAATTGTATGTTCTTCTGTTTAATATAACTGACTAAAATGAATCATTGGCATTTTAAAAAGATATGGAAATTTGCCAACTTGCAAATTGCCACATCTTTGAAAATGATCATGGTTCATTTCAACCCATTTAAAGTCATAACTAGAAAATACAATTCTAGAAAATACAATTGTGGAAGTTTTATAGTACTGGGCCGAGTATAAATATTGTGGAATCACAAAGGGTGATTAGTACCTATATTGGAAGAATAAAGATACCTAAATTGATTACCATATAACATTATTTTGGCATTGCATTTTTGTTACAAACAAACCAACCTACTTACTCTAAAAATTGTGTGGGTATAAAGCCTTTTTTAGCATTGATCCCGAGGACAGTTGGAAGAAAGTCAGTTCTTCAAAGAGAAAGGGAAATAATAATTCCATTAATATAAATAGCTATTTCGTGATCTTCTCTCCATTGTTTGTTTTCTCTGATGAATGTTCGTTCGGGTAAAGAGGGAATGATGTACTCTCGAGTATTTTGTTCGTGTTGAGAAGGAAACGCAATTAATTATATGTTTTAAATGAGCACCTCGAACACAAATCAAATTCATTCTCCTTGTGTCTGAATTAGATTATCGAGAGACGGACAATATTGGACGCTGATCAGATTATATGGATATTATATCAAATTATCTGGAATTGTGTTTTTGTCACATGCGTGTCATGGATATGTGGACAGTTGATTAATTGCATCTTTTACAGTGAAATTGGTTGACTCCGTGCGCACTAATGTTACATTAACGAAATTGCAAGCAGCATTTTTCCTATAATGCAGCTGGAAATTTAACTAATTCAATCTTATTCGACAGAGCTTCATGTTCTCTTTCAAACAAGATTGAAATGGTTAAATTCCTAGGTGCATTGTGGGAAAAAATTACAGGTGAGATTCTAGCATCACTGTGCCGAAAGTTAACAGCAGTACGACCGCCGTGGACTGGTCACTAGAGCTGTAGGTTAACCGAAGCCGAACCGAAGATTTTTGTTTTTTTTAAAAACCGAAAACGAAACTGTCGACATCCCGTAATCTAAGGTTTTTCGTTTTTATTAAAATACTCTCTTGCTGCAGAAATTCACAGAATGTAGCCATCCCAGAGTAGTGAGAGTACTGGGTACTCTCACTTCTCTGGGATGGCTGCATTCCGTGAATTGCCGACATTTCAGCTTAGTTGTGTTCGCAGCTTTCCCCAAGTTGCGCGTAGGTGTCAGACCTCGAAAAATGGCCAAGCACAATAAAAGTTCTATATATTTAGGTAATTATTATATTGGCCTTCCTGATTCTTCATGTATTATAGCTTATTTCGGGCATTCATCGAGTTCCATTCAATTTCACTGCCATTCAGTTATGATTCCAGACATATAGAATGAGTTTTATTGAATTTTATTTGGCCTCATGAACAAACCGAAAACCGAACCGAACCGAGGTTTTACTCAACCTGAAAAACCGAATCCGAACAAGAAACTTAAAAACCTACAGCTCTGCTGGTCACTATCCACGCGTGGGCAACATTTCAACGGACGCAATAATATTAGACTCCAAACGCTATTATAGGAATGATCATTTAAACTTTAATTAACAGAGCTCCGGGTATAACGACAAGTCCACGGCGGCTGAACTGTATCGACCTGCGAAAGCCCTCTTATAGAATTACCCAAGACCGGCGTATCTGTATCTATACATATTAACCCTTTGAACCCTAATGGCTATTTTTCCGGCCAGGAACATGATACGTAATAATTTCATTAAATAGGATGGATGATAAGTGCATGTGTGTTGTAGACCAATCAATATTTCAACGTGCAGCCCCAAGGCTGCACGTTGAAAATATTAATTGGTCTACCCCTAAATTTATTATTTATTTATTGGTGTTTCAAGGTCACATATTTCTGCACACTGGCTAATCATGACCATGACAGTTTTACGGGTGGAGGAAGCCGGAGTACCTAGAGAGAACCACCGAGCAACTGTCAGCTCCCCAACATACTAACTCCACACAAGAAGGGTTAGCATTGGTTGAAGACAGGTGCACCATCGACGTGCAGTACGCCCTAGCGCACAGCGTCACCATGCCCCCACATGGGCAATGGGGGTGAAGTGTCTTGACCAACGCGGTTGCTGTAGGTGGGCTACCCCTAAATAATGAACATGGACTCTTCAAGTTGCTGTCATTGAACTAATATGGAAGATGCCACCAGGGTTCAAAGAGTTAAATACTGTTATGTGCAGTGTTCTCGGAAAGTAATATCTGACTCTCTATTCGGCAGTTTATTATAAGACAACCACACATTCCTCCTAAATGTCACTGTAGGTTGCCCTTGAATTCTGGCTCTCTGCGAAACGAGAGTCTCAACCTTTCCAAATCCACAACATGTCTGTCTGAAACGAGGCTCACTCCATGTATCTTGAAGATTGTCAGGGTGACATTTCTACAAACCGGCAATAAAAAAAATCGATGGTCTTTCGCTAACGCTATGGAGAAACATTTCATAGTTTCTTTATTTTTTGTACACATTCAAGGTGTCTTGTTCCAAGTTTTGGGCTGCCACTCTCATATAATAAACAAACTATCACGACTGGTTTGTCAGATCAGTTCTCATTGTGGAACACGCACATCCGCGTTGTGGTTGGTCTTCTTGATCTGGTCTTATAAAGGAGACGGAATATTCGTCATCTTGTTTTTTTCTACCTACATTAACCAGGGACCAATACAATAAAACATTTACAATTTTATTTTCTAGAATTGTATCTTCGACTTATTAATATAACTGACTAAAATGAATCATTAGCATTTTAAAAGATATGGCACACCTTTGAAAATGCTATTGGATCATTTCAACCCATTTAAAGCCATAACTAGAAAATACAGTTCTAGAAAATTCAGTTGTAAACGTTTTACAGTACTGGACCCTGGTTTCGTACACAGGGCGGAATACAACAACTCAGCGTGATGGGTGGCGTCCACTTTGATCTGAATAATCTGGTATCGTCAACTCGACAAAATATGGAGACCCAGATAAACTGTATGCATCGCTTTATAGTTGAAAGGAAACAAGATTAAGTTATACTATTCTGACCCAGTGTGACGGGATCGGAACTGAAAACAATTATTTTTTTAATTAAATTCTCGGGATCAGTAACAAAAGTAGGTGTTCGTTGAAAGCAGTTAATAAGCTGTGTCTCAATATAACAATAACATGATTTTGAAGGGCTTTACAGTGTATTAACGGCTCAACAGAAATGGTTAACAGCCCAAGAGTTTATTAGCGGCCCGCGACGAAGTCGAGGGCCGCTAATAAGCTCAAGGGTTGTTTACCATTTCTGTTGAGCCGTTGATACACTGTAATGTCCGACAAAGTCATGTTATTTCTATTATTGCCACTTTCGTACATCGGGGACATTACAATTAAATTATATGGGAAATAAGATAAATAAATGAAGTTTGACGTTTTAGAATTAAAAAAAAACCAGCGACACTATCGTCTGATTTGTTGACAAACAAACCGGGTAAAATGACTATCGTCTGATCAATCTACGGCCAAATTTGGGAAGTTAGATGATGAAATATATCTTCGAAATGCGAACTTTAGGCAAGGAGTTTATTCATCAAAGATGTCATCACTAACTTTGCGTGTATCGCTTCCTATATTTGATACATTATCTATCCGTGACACAAAGGGAAACACTTGAAACAAATGTGTTAATTGTGTTTACAAATTAAAAAAATCCGAATTGAATTTCGATCCAAAAGGAAATCTTGGAAAAATATTGTTGATCGGCTGAGAGATGTGATGCCATTGTCTATATTTAGACGTGTTATTGATGTGTTGGACTGTTATAGTCAATAACGGCCCAACACGTCGCATGACTTGTACTTGTTGAGCATTACAAGGTTTCAACGCCCGACAAAACATCGTTAATGTGCTAGGAACGCCCGCAAAAGTGGTAATAATATTATGTAATTTTATTGTTCCAACACATGTAGACAACTTTTATACCTTATTTGTTATTTGGAAATGCATGCTTTCACATTTTATAACTTTCAAAATAAAAGTTTGAATTCTACATTGGACACAAAGTGCACGATTAAATTCGACATTACAGAATTAGATACTATGTCTTGTGGGAGAAGAACGCTTAAATTTAATGCCATGTGCTTTTAGCATGAGGGACTACACGTATAAAAATATGTCTTCTCTCGGCTGAAGCGTGATTTTGAAATGTTACAGACCTGTCTCAGACAAACAGTTTGTGCTACAAGAAAATGTGACCTTTGTTACAAGCAGCAACCACCGAACATCCACGATACAAATTCTTCATTTCTGATTAGGTTAATATTAGCATTTATCTTCTTTGTACAGAAGTTCGCAATCTCAAACATGAATATCAGTGGGGATAACAATTCGGCCAACAAATGATCTTGTTTCTTTATCGCAGTAACAACGAAAGTCATGTAACGTAGCGGAAAACGAACACAAGGGCGCCTGACAGACAAGTTTTGGTGACATTGTAATCACAGGTCATTAACATCAAAGACTGATAATGCTGTATTTTCTCTGAACACACACTCCAAGTTGTGGAGAATTGCACGATCCAGTACACCAAAACAGACCACCCCCACCCCCACCCCACCCTCCCCAAAAAGAAGAAAATCAAGCCGAATCTAAATAATAGTAAGTGACTGTGAGAAGATTTCTAAACGTAACGTCAGTCTCATGGTGGTTTGTACGCTTTCATGAGTGAAGGGCCGCCAGGGATTTGAAGCGACGCCGTTGCACTAGAAACATATAATTCCTTAGCTATTTTCGCAAACCTTTACCTTCCCTTTGGTGACCTTGTGAATTGAATTGAATTGGTCCGAAACACCATTACGCGACGGCAAAGGGCATGCTTGGGCTGGGCTTGATTATTTTGTATCGAGAGAATTGAAAAGGGGGTCCTATTATTTTGATCAGTTGGGTGTGGATATTTGTTTGTTAATGGCTATTTTTAAAGAAGTCTAGCTTCTGGATGTTTCTGAACGAATGGCAAATAAACATGTTCTGCGCCCATTGTTCTTGTACCAAATCTTTTAAAGCGACTCGACTAATTTTGAGGGAGATACAGCAAAAAGTACTCAGAATGAAACAAAATGCAAATTAATCCAAGCGCGACGGGCAGTCATAGGACCCCCCAAAAAGAGTCTCGTTTGAAGAAGCACAGTTCGCAAATATCACATATATGTCAATCGGTAAAAATTTACTTTTATCGCGGAAATATGCCTGCGTAAATATCACCTGTACGGATTGATAAAACCATGTTCAAATAAGACTAAAATCTTCGTTCTCTGATTTGACGAGATCTCGGTTAGTTTTTTTTCTGTTTTTACGACTCCAGTGGTATACGTGACAGTCTGACGTCACCAAGTGAAATATTTGAAAAGATGATAACAATGGAAGGAGACGAAACTGAGTATAAAATCGTATTTTTCGAGGCCAGATATCATTCGATGATTGTATACTCCCAATCCACTTATAAAGGGCAAGGTTACTCATCTCAGTTCAAATCACGAACGTGTTCATGATTTGAACTGAATAACCTCGAACTTTATCAAGTTATTGATTTTGTGTTGTCAAGTGGCGCCGTGGGGTACACGAGAGGCTTATTTACTAAATTTGTTATCGTTACAGTTTCCTTGTTCATAAAAGTTGCCTTGTTCATTTCACGATGTGGGTTTTAGGCTTTGGGGGAGGTCTTAATTGGAACATTTCCGTTATTGTGACGAATTGACGATAACATGGTCTGAGGTTTTAACGTAAGCGCCGAGCAGCGAACCTCACACCATGTTACCGTCGATTCATCACAGTAACTTTCATTGTTCCAATAAGACTAAAATTTCCTCCTTCCGATGGACGAGCGCTCGCTATGTTTTTTTCTATTTTTATGGCTCCAGTACCATATGTAACCGCCTGAAGTCACAATTCGAAATACTTGAAATGACGTTGCCCGTTTCGTGAGTGGCTTGCAAACCGCTTCATTTTTGTAAATTTTTCACACTTGCAGCAAACGATGTTCCGAATGACATGCTGTTTAAATTACAGATCAGTGTAGGATTTTAACCCTTTACCCAACGCAAACGATATCAAAATTTATTATTTTAAATATCATTTTTTCAAAAAATTTCAACAAAACCATATCATCTGACCCCTCGCGTTGGAACGAGCTCGACGAGCCCGTTCCAACGAGGTGTCGCATGATATGGTTTTGTTGAAATTTTTTGAAAAATAATATTTTTTCAACTACTGAATTTGCATATTACGCGTGCGGATGCTGCCGATTCGTTGGGTAAAGGGTTAAATAAGATGGAGTGTTCGCAACCTTTATTATTATTGATTATTTGTCCCGTGAAGTCGTGGGTACACGAAAGGTTTATTTTCTAAACTTATGATCTTTAAAAGTTACCTTGTTCATTTCACGATGTGGGTTTTGGACTGTAGGGAGAGTCTTATTGGAACATGTTCGCGTCTCATTTGAAAATCTCAGACCATGTTACAGCTAATTCCTCACAATAACTTATAATGTTTTTTTTTTCATTTCTTTCGCTGAAACAGATCGTGGCTATTTAATGATATATAATGGAGATCATATTACGATTCACAAATAAAAACAACAAAAAACAAACAAAAACAAGTTACATGGTTCCGACACGATGTGATTTTGGCTGTCTAAAGTGTCGTTAAATCCAATTAAACAAACAAACTAACGCGTTTTTGCAAATCAGGTAACAATATTGTGACAGTTACAATACTGTACCATAGTAGAATGTATAAAATCCAGAGATCTGCATATATTTCCGTTATGAAGTCCCAAGAACCGTAACACGGAGAGTTCTTCTTCAAATTTCAAGTCATTTGACCTCAACATATTATTAACAGTTCACAACTGGACAGTGCTCAAAATAACTTTTTTTCTATGCGTAGCAAAATGCTACACATTTCCAAAAAATGAATAGCATTTTGTAAAAATTGCATAGCTATTTTTGTATACCGGAGTTATGTTATGCTGTTTTGTATTGAATTCTTGTAAGGGGATAGAATAGTTTCCATCCATTTCTGGGCATTTCCAAATGATCTGTAACACATGAAACATTTACTATGTTTGTTTTAATTGAACTACCTTTAAGGGTTGCATGGACTTGAATATTTTCAAATGACGTCGTGGTTGTTTAACAGAGTTCTCAAAATGGAAGTTGGGATTTTTAATTAGATGGGCTTGAAGTTATTTTTAATGGACATTTTATGCAAAATGTTGTAAAAACAGGAAGAATTTAAACCAATAGAATTCATCTTACATATGAAGTTGCTAATGATGCTTGATGGAGAGTTAATCTGAGTTATGCCTGGAATGTTTCACAATCAGAAGTAAAGCATCAGTGAAGTAGTTTTCAAATTTGTTTGTAAATTTTCATTTACATTTTGCGATAAAAGATAATAAACGGCAGCCTAATAGACTGCAGTTGATTATCTTGTATCGCAAAATGCTATACATAATTGAACATTGTATAGCTTTTTGCAAGTTTTGCATAGCAAAAAAGCGACGCGACACCACTTATTTTGAGCCCTGCAACTGGACACTGTGAACCACTGTTTATACCTTGCATATGTATTGTACTATATAGGAAAAGCCTGTGACATAAATCTTAGCTTTACACACCAACCGTGGTGAACACGCCAGCAATGGGATTTCAGTAGTAAAAATTTACACCTACAGTTGAACTACATCCAAGTTGACCTTTGGTGACCTCGCCTTGAATGCAAACTCGTCTAAATTTATCACTCGCCGCATCGTGAAGAATGAAATGAAACCCTGCAATTATTTATTACGTTTTTAAATAAGTTTACCTCATAGGGTACTAAAAATTAACAAACACACGTTGTCTCCTGTTAATAAAACATCCATAACTCGAGATAGTATGTTATTATGTTATTGAAATGAAAGAGGGCCGTTAATTTGCGGTTTCGTTTTCGATTTCGTTTCGGCGATAAAATTGTCAGCGGAAGTACCGCCCACCGGTGCACATGCAAACAAAAACAGATTCGCACGTGTGAATATTGATTTATTTAACATTTAAACTCTTAATAATCTGACATTCGTGGTATAAATAAAATATACCCAAAGTAGCTTGGTGTACCAAATGTTCACCACTCGTGGTGAACATTTGGTACACCAAGCTGCTAAGGGTATATTCTGTATTAAAACAATGCTCAGTTGCCAGTACCTACACTGTAAAATAGTATGATGAAAAACCGTATTAAAGTATCAACAATACACTTCAGGTAATAGCAGCTAGACGTTTTCCATTTTTTCGTCAGAAACGTCGTCTATGACAGCCCTCCTCTCCCATTGGAACGAACTGAAGTCATTTATGTGAGTAACTAGTGCAAAAGGCACATTCATTTCATGTTATGTAAGGGGTAATTTGATCAGTAGAATAAAATATGCTGTCTTTATCGATCAAACAACAATTGTCAATTATCTCCTAGGCATCAATTTTAAGTGCTAACAAGAGAGTGGGCTCCAACTACAGAAAACGGAAGCCACTTTTCAACAAATGAGGTTCCGTTCCACATATAAAATAAATGATTTGTAAAACAGTCGTATCATGATCACAGTCGTATCATGATCTAGATATGGTTGAGACTTTTGTGGCATTTTGCTGACTGGGTAACAAATTCTACGGCTTTTCGAGATATATGACGAATACAGTCTAACTTTATACTCAACGATTTCAATACTTTTGAACCTGAACTCTTAAATGGCATCTTTCAATAGCATATCGCTTCCCCAAAATTGGGCGAAGCTGTTTTGCATTTGTAGAAAGATTGTCATAAATTATTCATACAACCGTAAAAAATACGGTAAAAGTATTGGGAACCAGGGATCAGTGCTGCGAAACTTTTACAATATTATTTTTTTTAGAATTGTATTTCTGCTACTTAAAATAACTGATTAAAATGAATCATTAGCATTTTAAAAGATATGGCAATTTGCCAACTGGCAAATTGCCACAGCTTTGAAAATGATAATGGTTTATTTCAACCCATTAAAGTTGTAACTAGAAAATGCCATTCTAGAAAATTCTAAAAGTTTTATAGTACTGGGCCCAGATGTCGGTGCTTCTACCATAAACTATTTAGAGGTTATTACTTGCCCGGGGTAACTGTACATCAGCCACAGGCCGAAGTTAACGGAGGATGATATCTCGGCCGATATGAATCTAACCAAGTAATAACCTCCTTATTTATTAAATCAAACCAAATAATTACAAAATGTTCTCAAATCTGTTACAGTTTTCGGACAGTGTTATTGTTTCTTGTTCTTTTAAAAAATTCCTCTTCTCCTAGTTCAGTTATTCGAACTTCGCGACTTCCCGGTGGAATTATCTTCGCTCTCACTCTGATGAATCTCCGCTTGCGACTGTCAATTGTATTTTTTATCTTCATCCACCTCATCCTTAATCCTTACTTATTGCCATCTTTAATTCCTCACCATACAAAAACTACGCCCTTTTGCTTGATAACGCCAGTTTCACTGGCTGCTTTCGATGAATATCGGTTGACGATTTCGCCGTAAACAAAATGGCTGCGCCCACTAACGCATCAACGCATCAACGTGGACAACTCTAGCTTGGTTCATATAAGCCGAGAGCGGTGTTGTATCAGCCGAATTTGAAGTCATATCAGCCGAGCTCGGTACTGGACAATTCTGGAAAAGAAGATCACATCTAATAAATAATACGTTCAAAATATCGTATTAACCCTTTACCTAACATGAAAAGCAGACGACACTTGCAAAATAAATTCTTGAATAACTAATTTTTTCCATTTTTTGTCTCTTCGAGCTCGTTCCAATGAGCGATCATAACCTATGTTTTTGAGACAAAAAATGAAAAAAATAATGATAATTAATAGGCGAGTTTTGAGAATAGCGCTGGCCGGTTTTGGTCGTTACGTTGGGTAAAAGGTTAAACAACTTTTGGCAAGGCCGGCTTATTATTATTTTTAGCAAAACGGACCGAGGAACTGATATTTGCTATGTCTTTCATTATAAACGAAGGCTTTTGGTTTGTCCTATAGTGGCTGCATAGGTTAAACATATTAATTAGACGCCCTTAAAATTGACTCTTCTAAAAGAAGCAAATTTTCGACAAGGGAGATTCCATTTCGCAAAAGCAATTTGAACACGTTCGTTCTGAAAAAAACCTTTGCTCCAGAATTTATAAGCAGTCCTCTCTAAGTTTTCATATGATGAAACTTTTAGCAATAACTGTAACCGTACCACTTTGACGGGAATTTAATTACAATGCTTTATAACGGTATGATGACAGTATTTCCTAATCTATTCCATCTCTGTTCTATTTTGTTTCGTGTCATCATTGTCTGATAATGTTATTTTTTCTTTACGCAAAATTCTTACCTCAAGGGTTGATAATGGTTTAATCATTTATCTTATTCTTTGGCGGTGCTGTGTACCTTGTTTGACTCTTTTATCAAAGTGTACGTTTCACGCCGTTATTACTTAATCTGTTATCTAAGCATTTCTACAAAACAGTCTTCGAACTCGTGAATAAAATTCACAACCTCCGAGCAGTTGAATCAACTGTCTTCGAGATACTGGCACACAAAAAATTAAAGCATTCCCTCGTGCGATTAATTTTATCTTTTATTTTTACTTATTGGAAACTGTGCTGGTGGCCACGTCCGGTGTGTTAGTGGGAATACTGTGTAGTCGTAGTCTGCTCGGTGTTTTGATATTGAGGCGAGCTGTTGTTCTTGCGCACCATGTCACCTGTAGTTTTTTCCTTTTTGCGAGCAGACAGGTACACGCCTAGGTTATAACTTGCGAGCGAGTATCCCTCGTATACAAATTGTGTAGTAACATTTTTTAAACCTCCATGAAATATGACCATTCATTGGAACGAGCTCGCCGAGCTCGTTCCATTGAGTGGTCACGTGTTATGCTTTTGTTGACGTTTTTTGTAATAATTTAGGGAAAATAAATAAAATAACAAATTTTGATATCATGAGTTTTCTGTGAAGGGTTAAATCTGTTCGTAAGGAAATAGACCAAATAATACAATGCGCGCACGAAAATAAGAACAATACACCGCGACTTATAAGCTGTAGCATTCCATGACTTCAAATTAAGGCCTAACAAATTAAAAATCTGTTTCTCAGGCTCTCCCGCACAGTCCTTTTGACTGACACATACTCTCTTTTTTATAACCAATGCAAACTTTAGAAAATTAAAATATTTTACACAAGTTAATAAAATTGATAAATTTGTCCCTTGAGAGCAAGAGAGCTTTGCAATGCTTTAGCACTGCAAAGCTTTCTTGCACTCAAGGGACGAAATACACCATCGCATTTGCTATGCTATAGATTATGAGACCTAAAACATAAAACAAACTATGAACTTTTGATAGCAAAGAAATAATTAGAAAAATAGAAAAAAAAAATAAAAAACCGCCCGCTAGCACGCAATTTTACAAAACATGGCCGGAGAAACAGAAGATCTACTTTCTGGGGCCTAACCAAACTTCACTTTCCGAGAATTGGTACGTGAACAACAAATGTCAATAGCCAGTAATGCTACTCACTATCTTTTCGTCCATGCAATTAGCGGCGAATCATCCAGGGGTGGCGCCAGGGATTTATAGACAGGGGGGCTGACCTCTCCGACAGGGGGACTATAACATTTGACCTCCCAAACGAAGGAAAATGAGTGAAAATTGGTAAATTGGAGAACCAAAATAGAAGCAAATTGAGTATGTTTGTTGATTATTTAACCCTTTACCAAACATGAAAAGCAGACGACACTTGCAAAAATAATTCTTGAATAACTATTTTTTTTCATCTTTTGTCTCAAAAACATAGGTTATGACCCCTCGTTGGAACGAGCTCGACGAGCTCGTTCCAACGAGGGGTCATAACCTATGTTTTTGAGACAAAAAATGAAAAAAAATAATGAAAATAAATTGGCGATTTTTGAGAATAGCGCTGGCCGGTTTTGGCCGTTACCGGAAATTTCTCGTGAAGTCGGGTTTACGAGACTCTCCGACGGACTGACTAAAAATCTCCGACAGGGGGCTGGACCTCAACCCCCCCCCCCCCCCCCCTTGGAGCCACCACTGGAAATCATCTGATGGTCTTACAATTGCTCCACGGAAGTTCCATTTCATGTAATAAACGGAACTCAAAACAAAACTGATTATTTCTACAAAAAGCTTATTCGAAAAATCGGGTAATATTTCGAAATCCCTATATACTGCGCCTTGTGGAGTGAACGGTGTGCAGATGTCCGTTGATGTTTTTCTTGAAAACATTTTCCCGATGCCGGAACTCGCAACAACAATAGCGCGATTCACTGCAAATGGTAGTGAATAGTATTCAGCGCGCCTCCCATCTTCAAAATCGAAAGTCTTTTGTCTACTTTTATCTCGCTGGCTGTATTGTAATAATTTTTTACGACATGTCTTCGTCAGAAGACTATGTCTCCCAAAGATAGCTATCAATTGTAAATGCCTTGTGGTGCACCTTCAGTCTGGTCGAATTGGGTACAATTTGCAGTAATTTACTAGCTACACCGATTTAGTGTAATTTGGAGCGATGCTATGATTTACCATTTCAAGATAAACAAGGTTATATGTATCTTTATCGACCTCACACTGCAACGTCCAGTTAGAAATGTCGTCCTACTATCGTAAATTATACTTTACCATCATTCGATTCGATTATCTCTCCACGAAGGTCGTTTATCAAACATAATCGGTAGATGGAGAACAAGGACTGTTTGATAGGTGGCTGTTCAAATAAATTTACTTTTCCATTGTATGGACGTCTGCAAACATGAAGCGAGACAAAAAATAATGCAAGAAAAACGTCTGTTTCCTCTCCATGAATGAAGGTAATACGTCCTTGAACTAGGTGAGTGCTAGAAGCCACTATCAGGGCTTTCAGAAAATGAGGGTACCAGAGCAAAAGCCAATATTTTCCGGGCTCATTTTTAGTATTCAGTGAAACGCAAATACTATTTTTTTTTTGTTCATACAAGTTTGTTTTATTACAACTTATTGGAGAGTGTCAGTTGGAACTCTCTAATAATTTGTATAATTTGTAATAAAACAAATTTTGAATCACAAATTTAGCCCACTAAAAATAATCTTGCTCTCAACCAGTTAGCTTTTCCATAAGGAAACAATCGAATCCTCCCAACTCTCTATACAAAACGTGTCATTAAAATTCTGTTTTTTTTTCTTTTTTTTGGGGGGGGGTTGCTTCCGAACCATCGTCTTTGACCCCCTCCCACTCTGCCCATTGGGACGATGTCGAACAGATTATTGTCGTAAATGTTGTAAGTGTCGCCTTTACGTTAGGTACACGCTAAAAACTAAAGTGTTAAAAACTACTCTTGAAGTGCTGTATTTAACACTTACTAAGTGCTGAACTAGCACCTTGTTCAAGTGTAGATATCCCAGAACTTGACAGGTGTTACAATAATACCACTTGACAAGTGTAATGTAGCGACACTTAAAAGGAAACAACGCAGATGACGCGGATCAGGCTCGAACTCTCGAGCCTGATCCGCGTCATCTGCGTTGTGTCCTTTTAATTATGTACCCACCAAGCGCAAATCAAATTATGGACGATTCTGGAAGAACCCCCAATGCTAGACACATGGGAAGTGCCATCCATTCAAGTTTCAGATGTCTGACGATTGTAATGTCTAAGTGCTTGAAGCATTGCACTTTGAATGTTAAAATCAAACCCCAAAAGTTAGAATGGGTTTAACACCTTGAAAGTGTCAGTTTTAACACTTTAGTTTTTAGTGTGTAAAGAGTACACAGACCGCTCGAATAAAGAAGCTATACTGTCTTTATCGACCAAATTAACACACCAACGTTACTGTCAATTGTTTCGCAGACATTCAATATAAGTTTTAAAAGGGATGACCTCCAGCTACATAAATCGGAAAACATTTTTTTTCAACCAGTGATCCGCACTATCTCCAACAGAAACAAATGATTTTTGTGCAATTAAAGTAAAAGTACTTCTCTGTGTTCAGTGTGATGACATTAAATCTTTACCAATCGTGTCATGCCTGCTCTATTCACATCAAATCGCAATTAAGTTTTATTATTTATTTATTAGAGATGATTTTCTTTCCTCGATTTGCCCATTATCAAGCGCGACCGATATGGCACCGATATCGGCCGATATAAATCAAACTAGAGTTGCCTCCTTGATGCGTTACTAGGCCCAACCAATTATGTTTATGGCGAAATCGTTCACCGTTATTCAACGAATGGAATCCGAAAACTTGGCATTCCCAGGCAAAATGGGGCAGTTTTTGAATGGCGAGGTAGGGATTAGACCAGTGGTGCGCCAAGGAGGGGGGGGGGGGGGGTGTCAGAGGGGGCTACATCCCCCCCACCGTCGGAGAGGTTCCCCCCCCCCCCCCCCCCGTCGGAGATTTTTAGTCAGTCCGTTGGAGAGTCTCGTAAACCCGACTTCACGAGAAATTTCCGACAATCGAATGTAGATGTCTCGTCATGTCAGTCTCGAACCCGTGCAGCCCTGGAACTTTGATAGAGAATAGTGATTCTCACGAAATTCCTTAATGTCGTTCGTCAAACTGGCTTTAAAGATGAAATATTTCCCGACCTTATTATAATATGTTTACTTTAACCCTTTACCTAAGGTAACGGCCAAAACCGGCCAGCGCTATTCTCAAAAATCGCCAATTAATTTTCATTATTTTTTTCATTTTTGTCTCAAAAACTTAGGTTATGACCCCTCGTTGGAACGAGCTCGTCGAGCTCGTTCCAACGAGGGGTCATAACCTATGTTTTTGTGACAAAAAATGAAAAAAATTAGTTATTCAAGAATTATTTTTGCAAGTGTCGTCTGCTTTTCAGATTAGGTAAAGGGTTAAATAATCAACAAACATACTCAATTTGCTTCTATTTTGGTTCTCCAATTTACCAATTTTCATCCAGTTTCCTTCGTTTGGGAGGTCATATGTTATAGCCCCCCCCCCCCCCTGTCGGAGAGGTCAGTCCCCCTGTCGAGAAATCCCTGGCGCCACCCCTGGATTAGACGAGTGAAGAGGAAAAAGAAGAGTGTTGTACATAGGGCCCTGCGAATTTCGAATATCCTTTTATCGTTCGATTCGACCTCGGATATTCGATTCGATTTCGATTCGCGTTTGAGGCTCGAATAACAGTTTCGAATACTTACCGTGTTTTAAATTCGTTAACAATGAGATTTCGCGGCGAAATTGTCCATTTTGTTCGGTTCAGTGGACATATTCTACCGATAAAACGCGAGTCGAAGATTAATTAACCCTTTCATCCCGGTGTGCATAAATTTTTGCGTGAAAAAAATTGGCAGTGGGCGAGCAGACGATATAAAGGGCAAAATATCTGAAGCGAGACCGGGCAATAATTTAATCCAGCAGTTCGAAAGAGCTGTTGGATTAAATTATTGCTGAATCTCCGAACAAACCAGGATGGTTTCGCTCATTTCGTCGTTGGCAGTATTGACTGACATTATACCTTCCAGCGGGTGTCCGGACAAAACACCCTAAGGACAAAACACCCTCTGACAAAACACCCTCGAAAAATGCACACTGGACAAAACACCCTTGATGAATGTGCACTATGGACAAAACACCCTCAGGACAAAACACCCTCTGACAAAACACCCTCAGACAAAACACCCTCCAACTTTGGGCTGTTGAGGAAAACACCCTCCGTGGGCTGGAATTTTGAGGAGAGCAATTTACATCGTTGATGTGATGCTCACATGTAATTTTTGTTGTCAAGGAGTCAGCATGCAGATCTATCGATGCATAAAAAATCTATTTTCATTCATGAACTGGAACTGTGTTTGGGTATGTACAGAGTACATACCCAAACATAGTTCCAGTTCACAGAAGGAAATGGACTAAAATTTATTTACTTTTTATTCTCAGTATCAGGCAATGATATCAGCTATTTGTCAATGAGTTTCCAGGCAAGTGATATTTAACCTTCTGCTCTCTGATGTCGAAAATACTCGACACCTCCCCACTCTAAGCCCAACCACATCTTCCCTCATCCATGGTTATCTGTCCCCCAGCGTTGTCAGAAATTCAGCAATTTAGATTTTGGTTGACAGAGCTCAATTGGAGCTCTGTCAACCAAAATCTAAATTGCTGAATTTCTGACAACACAGGGGGCGATAACTGTGGATGACAAATCAGGGTGTTTCGTCATCAGAGTGCAGGGGTTAAACTACACTACCGTTGCTTTTGGGCAGTTGATTGCATCCCTTCAAGTACACCGTTAAAACCTATGTTTTAAATTAATCACATGTTTACTGTGACAGTGTTGAGGAGAGCGATTTGCTCGCCTGGATGGGTTCTAGGAGAGCGATTTTTAGCCACCCTGGATTTTTCATAAAGCCAGCACTGATGTTAACATAAATAGAAATATAAATATATAAAATATAATGACAACTGATGTGTAGTCCTATCATGATAGTGTTCACTTACAGTCTAATCACACCGCCAATTCCACTTAATAGCTGGCCAATACACTTGTCACCTGAATTGAATGCCAAGCACAAATTCTTAAGTCTCTCCTGATGATCTTTTCGTGCTTTTTTCACGCGTTTCTTTGGTGGTTCGCCGCGTGATTCTTTTAGGAGTAATGTTGACACCATCGCGGCATCCTTACGTATGGAGTCAATGGCGACCCAGATGGTTGGGTGGTGATGTCCAACTAATTTGTTAAAGCCACTATTCCACGATTCACATATGTGAAAATAAAAAATAAAAAAGTAAAACACACCACTGAGGGTGTTTTGTCCGGAAGTACTTTTCTCAAAGGGTGTTTTGTCCTAGGGTGTTTCGTCCCGAGGGTGTTTTGTCCCGGTGTGTTTTGTCTTGGGGTGTTTTGTCCGAGGGTGTTTTGTCCGAGGGTGTTTTGTACAGCAATCTTCCAGCGCACCAGTGTTGAAAGGGTAAAAACATCGATACATAAGCTTAATAACTCTAATACTACAAGTTTTCTTTTCTTTTGGGGCTTTAAATCTCCTGCTAAATCTACTAACAAAATATGCAACGACGATGGTTTGAAAATGATTGGTTAGAGAAATTTTTGAATTCGAACTACGAAGGAAATCCGAGGAATTGTTGAAACGAAACTATTCTATTCACACATGGTTCTTGATTATTGACTTTATTGATAACAAAAAATCAGACGAACATTGACGTAGAAACTATTTCAAAACTTTGTTTATTAACAAGGCACATTTTGTTCTTCTAGGGTTCAGGTTGTTTTAACAGTGGATGTCATTTAATTGCATCATAAAAATCTCTAATTTTTACTACTCAAAGTTCGCTAAGCACCAAGTATATCCAACTACCTGTTTTACGTTTTAGTTGAAATATTGTTATGAAAAGTGTATATATTTTTTATTTAATTATATCTTTAATGATGTAAGTACAGAAATTAAGATTTTATTTTTGTTTGACATTATTTTTTAGCCTTTGAATACGATAACCGTGGAAAATGGATGTTATTGGTAAAAGAGGAAATTTTTCAAATTTGCAAAAAAGTTGACGCAGCGAATTGGTATGGGTTCAGTATCGAGTATGAGACCCATTACTGTTAATTACAGCTTGACAACGCCTTCTCATACTCCCAATCAGGTTCCTGGTGGTCCTTTGTGGGATGTTGTTATATTCTTGGACCAGCATGGCACCAAGCTCCTGGACACTTCTTGGCTGGACTGGACGGGCTGAAATTGCAAGCTGCAACTTATTCCAGACATGTTCGATTGGATTGAGGTCAGGGGATCTTGCTGGCCAGTCCATATGCTCAAACCCCTCCCTCTGTTGGTACTCTCCGACAGCATGGGCAACATGAGGACGTGCATTATAGTCCATGAGAAGGAATCTATCACCCACTGCGCCTGCATACAATCTGACGTGGGCATCCAGGATCTCATCAATATACCGCTGTGCAGTCAATATACCACGTTCAAGGACACAAAACTCTGTACGTCCATCCCTGCTGATGCCGCCCCAGACCAATAACGGTCGTGCTCAGCAATGTTGGCTGCATGGAATCGCTCTCCTGGTCTTCTCCATACTCTAGAACGCCTATCTGTGTGTTGTCTTGGCAGTACCTTGACTCATCTGTAAAAAGGACAGGTCTCCAATCTTCTCTGGTCCTTCCAACGTGGCCCATGGGCCATTCATGTCGTGTCTGGCGGTGGGTCTGGGACAGCGTAATGCGAATACATGGTCTTCTCGATCGGAGACCACCTTCGTGCAACCTTGCCCGGATAGTCGGCGTCGAAACATTTACCCCGGATGCATTCTGAAGATCACTGCGAAGCTGGGTTACTGTGGCAAAGCGGTTCCTACTGGTCTGATTGATCAAAAGCCGGTCTTCAGCTGTAGATGTTGCCCAGTCTCTGCCACCACCATGCCGTCTTACTGGTGCACCACACTGCTGGAATCTTGCCCAGGCTCTGGTGATCACCGTATGGTGCACACCAAGGTCTTCACGAACCTGGCGATGGGTAGCCCCTTGCTCCACCATCCCAACATCCCGCCACATTCTGCTTCAGACAAATGTCTTCTTACATTTGTATTTGCCATATTCAATCATTAAATCACAAGGATTTGTGTTGAAATGGAGATAAAATACCCTACACATTGTCGCAGGATTACAGGGGTTAAATTAATGTTCGAAATGATGGAGAAAAATTTACTTTCTTATCGGTGCTCAGCCAGTGACTGTCGTCTGAACCCCAGTTCAAACGTAAACCTTGCCACCTTATCAATGTCCTGTCCGCTTGGGACTGTTAGGATTCCTGAAGGTGCCTGTGGCTTACAACGCCAAAGGGTGATCAACGATAATTCACTGAAAGATTATTTATTTACATGTACGAAGAAATAAAATATGAAACAAATTACTCACAAAATTATCCTGTGAGTAAATGCTCTTGCCCTCTCGCGTGCCGCACTCTCATTTTCTCGCTTTCTTTCAGCAGCTGACTCTTTCGCCACTCGCTTTTGTTCGTCCCTGACAAACTTGTGCAGCTCACTCCCAGAAAAACCCAGGCGTTCCCCCGCCGAAATTAACTGGTCCAAAGTCATAGGAGCCTCCATTATTTCACTTGTAAATACTTAAAATCTACACAGTTACGGTAAATAACAATTTCCTCGCGCCTATCGTCGCGTTTAACCCTTCTACGGCGGATAATTATTTAGCTACCGCGTCATTTACTTCTGAACCGACTTAAATTTAAAAATTGCAAAATTTTAACCCTTTACGGCACTCCACTATTTCCACAGAGCATGTCTATAACAATTTGCAAAAAAACTCATATGTAAACTTCAAAAAGCATGCTCCATGAAATAAATTATCTTTGAGTGGATCGTTGATCTTTACCTTTAAAAATGTTACCTTTTAGAACATCCTGGTAGCCTCGTCGGTGTCGCAGGATTACAGGGGTTAAATTGATGTTCGAAATGATGGAGAAAAATTTACGTTTTTGTCAGTGCTCAGCCGACTCGTCTCAACCCCAGTTCGAACGTAAACCTTGCCACCTTATCAATGCCCTGTCCGCTTGGGACTGTTGGGATTCCAGAAGGTGCCTGTGGCTTACAACGCCAAAGGGTGATCAACGATAATTCACTGAAAAGATTATTTATTTACATGTACGAAGAAATAAAATATGAAACAAATTACTCACAAAATTATCCATAAGAATACAGTAATTACGCGGATAAAAGTTTATTCTTCAGAGCCCTCAACGTCTCCCACAGCTAGACATCATCTTCATTTTCTCACGGTTTGTGATACACACAAGGTGTTTATTCACTTCTCGTTGCTTCCCCATCGCAGGGTTAACTTCACAGTCATTCTGGCTTAACACATATAATGTTCTGCTTGTGTGACTCTATCAGCGTTCTCACAGTTCAATCACAATTCAAACGGCGTCTACCACAGTTCACGATTACCTTGCGCCTTGCCTGGCTCTCACGGGGTTAAGTTATTCTTCGCCTTCAGATATATACTTAAAAAGGCTTACATAAAAATATTCTGTAAAGTGCTCTCAATATCACTAATTCTCGCACCGCCTAGAACTATCTTATCTCGCGAGCTATTCAAGCGCTTACTCATGCTCTAAATACGGGTTCTAGACCTCAACGTTACAGCTTTTACTTCTTTGGCTACTACGGCACTACGGTTCGCAACCGTTACTAAACTACTATTGGTTCCTTACAGCACTCTCAGGGTTAGGACAATTCGCGGACTTTCAATCTCGGTGCCTATGACCCTCAAGGCCAAGGCTAAACTCGGACCTTCTCTGAGTGCCCTAGGTCAACTGCCCACCACAGAATTCTACTTCACTCTTTATGCAGTCGGAATGCAAAGCTCAAACATATTAATTCTGATTTAACGAGTGCTTTGTAATTCGATATGGATAGAGATATTAATGCGTATTTTGTTTGAGTTAGACTCGCTTGACATTTCGTGGACGCTTTTATTATTATGAGCTCCTGTTCTGTGATGTATGGCAACATATCTCTGAGCTCTCCTGGCTTGGTAAGATATGCCTCTTCTGAAACAACTAAACATTTTAATGGTTGTCTGAAACGGCCAGAACACGATTAAACTGTTTACATTCAAATTACCCGTGAACAATCGCTAATTCAAATCCACGATGGGCAGGATGATACACTGGTTTAGTGTAATCATAAAGAGAAAACTGCTCACTTATCTCTGATTCGAAAGCGCGAAACAATATTCTAGCTAATTAGAGGTTAAGTTGACCACATTATTTCCAATTGACCATTTAACCAGATAGCGTGACACAAGCAAATGAATATTATTTAAGGCTCCCATAGATTTCTCCAGTAATCTTTGCCATATTACTGTGATTTGTGTTTTTTCCACAAATCTTAGGACTTGTGTATACTTTAGTCCAAGTTAAATTACATAAAAAAAAATAATAAAGTTGTAATCCCAACCCTTCGCCTCAAATAGCGTGATACACATGTCATGTACACGTAGACAGTACACGAAAACATCATGAAAATCAAGGGGTACATGCTTTCCATGCCTATCACGAAAAGCCTGCTTGTCAAGAGTGCTTATGTAAACACTGGGGACCATCTCAATACATTCCTCAATCATATCCACCAAAAATATCGCAAATATGTCACAAGCAAATTTCACAATGATGTGTCAAATATTTGGAGCTTAGCAAACTTTGAGTAGTATATAAACGTTTAAATTTCGATCACTTTTCCAAGTAGCCGACAAGTTAGAGAAGATAAATTCTATTACGATCATAATTTTAAACCGTTTGAAATTCTTATAAAAAATAAAGTACACCTGCACCCCACGATGTCTTCTAAACCAGCAAAACTAGAAACGCGAAACTGATATGTGATATTTTATATTTCTATCAACGTACAGTAAAACCTGTCTTGAGAGACCAGTCTTGAGAGACCACCTGTCTTGAGAGACCACATCTGCCAGGCACCGATTGGTTTTACTCTATAATGGACCTGCTATGGGAGACCACCTCTCTTGAGAGACCACCTGTCTTGAGAGACCACTGTAACCTGGTACCAACTTGTATTTTAATGCCATAATTGACCTGTCTCGAGAGACCGCCCCTTTGAAGACTTAAACCATGACAAAAACGTCTTACCTTTTCTGGAATTGGAAAATCCATTGTGTTATACTAACACAATTAAAAGTATTAAAACCTCTTAATTGGGTTTCAATTGCTAACTCATCAAAGATTGAGGTGTTTTATAAGACCCCTGTGAAAAGATTAGGATTATTGATGGATAAACAATTTCATGCATACCTGAAATGTGACAGGAATAAAAATAAATTTGTGTTGAAAATCTTTTTGTAACAAATTGAAATGGTCTGTTATAAAAATTATAAAAATAAATTAGTGTTGAAAATCTTCATTGAAGATTTTCAACACTAATTTATTTTTATAATTTTTATAACAGTCCATTTCAATTTGTTACAAAAACTTCATAAAAAAGAACAACTACAAAGTAATTACAAAAATCCATTCTTCTCTATTTCTGAATTTTGTGGTTGGTTATTCACTGACTTGAGAAAACCTGAAACCTGTTATGAGAGACCACCTGTCTTGAGAGACCACTTTTGTGTGGCCCAAAGGGCGGTCTCTCAAGACAGGTTCTACTGTACTTCAAATAATATGGCCGATGAGGGCGTGATAAGGCCAACGAGCTGGCAAACATAAATTACTCTGATAACCTACTATTCATTCCATTCTATCAAGTGCATAACAGAAAATATCCTAAAATCTTGGTTTGTTTCACTATAAGTTCTGTAACTGATTTTCCTCACAACTGAGACGTGTTGCAGCTATAGGCGTCTGTGGGCAATATCCTCTAATATTATATCTCACGTGACTTCCTTGCATTCTGATTGGCTGAAAGATGATACCCTATTTCGTCTAGTTTGCATCCTCAGAACTGACCAGGCACTACACCCAGGCACTACACGTTTTCTATTTTTAGCACACTACTACATCAGTTTTCTTTTCATACTGGGCGAATAAAACTAATCAGGCTAAATTTAAATATCGATTCACAGAGGCACAACATCCACAAAACGACCCAGAAAGAAACCACTGTGGAAAACTGTATCGCTTTTACATTGTTGAAGTCACATTTTCCGAGGCGTTCATTTTATTCCTTGAGAAGATGATCCATATCTCATTTCGAAGAGAATGATCCATACCTGGGTACAACTTTCATGAGAACGCGTCCGAATATGAAAAATCGTTTGTTTCGCTGCTCATATTATTTCGCTATTCAATTGTATGTTTTTGGGCAGTAAACGAATAAATAATGGAATTCATTTGAATCTTCGGCGTTTGGTATCCCGTACTGACTACTTCGGTAATGTGTATGTGTGACAAATGTGTGGAAATTATCAAACTGCGGTGTCAAATTTCGACAACTTTAGCTTTCATTCGCGAGTTGCGCGATTCTAGAATACACAGTTCCGTTTTGGGGAAATGTTTTGTTTACCCTTGCCGACCGATTCAAAATCTGTCTTCTGCTCATATCAATAATCCAAGTTAGCCGTGTTTTGGAAGAAGAAAATGTTTTTAAAAACTACATGGTATTTTTTTCTATATAACGCTGGTTGGTAGGGCTGCTACCTTGGTAATAGATTAACAAATCGGACAGATGTTTTTCTTGATGGGTGTTCGATATAATATAAGGATTAATGCATGTCTTGTCGTTGACTACGCCCATATAGTGCCCAGTGAGGTGGTGTAGTTCCCTCCGCTTCGCGGCGGGAACTAGCCTAAAATAGACCAAAGAGCGCCCACATTCCATAACAAACGAAACTACCAAACTAGATAAATAAACATACCACGCAATACCAAATGACCTAGCTTTGCGTACGACACATTGCAGTTATATTGTTATAACTTGGTATTTAGAAATTATTATTTCCTAATCACAAGTTATTAAATCGTAATTCCAAGTTATTATCTTATATTTGCAAGTTATTATAAGCTATTAATTCGTAATTACAAATTATTAATTAAACTCCAGCTGGTGCTTCTATGTTGCTGTAGATATACATGTTAAGGTTATTCCAAACAGAGACGACTGAATATTCTCTTTGGGAGAACTGGAGTTGAAACAGTTCTCTTTTTATGTATAAGATTTTAGAACAGAACGAACCACTCTACACAGATTATTTGTAACAATCTGTAACGGGTGGTTGATTTATTAGGACGTCTTCTACACACTGACATGAATAATATGTGCATTGACTTCCAGGCAAGAAAAGATCCCGAAATGAGACACTATAGCGCTGGATTTTAAATATATATTTTTCTCTCCAATGATAAGCTATTTATTTTGGGTAAACAAGCCACATGTTTAGTTATTTCATAATATTTGAAAATTGAGTTGCCTCAACGAGTCTCCTCAATATATAATGCATGTCATTTTATAAAGTTGCGTTAGCTAGGTTTGCATCATTCATCAGAGAAATATTCGACAGTTGAGTAGTTTTATGAAATATTTATTGAGCAATATTGTTCGTATATTCGGGTATAGTATACCCTTTTGTTTGCGTAAACAAGATGATCAATCCGACATGCAGTTTACTATGTAGTATATTTTAAAGAATAAGGGATACTTGTTCAATTTCAATGTTACCAGGGTCTGCAGATGGCAATAATGATAATGCTTACGGGATCGTCTCGATATGCTGGCAGCTATTGTTTCCAGTGGTATGGACAGTAGGTGTGAATAATCCGGATGATCAAAGGGATACCACTTACAGTCAGTATGTTATTTTTCGGACTTGATGGAGGAAATTTGAGCGACGATCGCCGCGCGGTTCTTACTTTTATTATCTTAGAACACACATAAAACTAAAAATATAATAGGATTATTTTTCACCGATAAGGCCGAAATTTAGTATGAAATCGTGCAATTTTTAATTTGTACTTTTATAGAGTCCCTGTTTATTATAAATTCTTTGTAAACACCACGTTGCTATGCTCTGGAGAACAATACTCAAAGATTGTGTAGGTGGCATTTGATTTTCCAAAAGGCGCATAAATATAATTGAACACAAATGTGTTTGATGTTTCTTCATTAACTTGTGGACGTCATTTTCTCTTGTTTGTCAAAATGTGTTCACATATCTTTGCTTGTTACAGTTTTTGGAAGAGTGGCTATAGACACTCTCCCATCAATTATAACAAGACAAATCCATTTCAGTTACAATTTTCCAAAAACTGTACCAGTATTGATATAGACTATAACTCATTTAACAGTTGCGATTGATTGACTATTGATTGATTATTCAGCAGTAAAAAAAAATAGCATAAATATATATATAACATATAATAATGTACAATTGTATATGGCAGGGAGATGACATAGCAAGATTGGCTATCTACAGTACGTGGAGAGTGGATTGTAACTGAATCACCCGCGGAGTGGAGTTATCACCCAAGCTATAACTTTCAAATTTTGTACATATCGACAAAAAACACAAGCAATGTTTCAGCCAATGGACCTCCGGGTTTAACCCGGAGGTCCATTGGCTGAAACTTTGCTGGTGCTGGTTATGCTTTGCAACAAATTTGTAATTATTCCTCGGGTGGAATCTCCACTCTGCGGGTGATTTAGTGTTAATATACTCTCCACGTACTGTACCTGTCGTCTCCTGGGTCTACCTGTCGTCTCCTGGATTGACTGCTAATTAATTGTTGCCTGCGGCATTTCAAGACTAACCCATGCTAACAGGTTTGTAATAATTCGTCTGCTATTTTTACAATGATCTGTGCTCTTTTACTCCTGGCCTGTTGGCGGATTGGGCTCAGCAAAAGTCCGAAAATTGGATTTGATGTCTACAACAAAGGCCTGGTCGTGATCGAAAAGGAATGGGCTACCCGATTCGTATATTTGGTCATGATTTTTACGAAAAGAAGATGGCAAACAAATGTCTTCTACCGGAAGAATTTTGCATGCGGGAATAAAAGAATAACTGTCTCTTGTGTTTGCGGCTCAATTGGTTTATCACCAGGCATGTCTGCCTCCCAAGTTGCAGTGTTTCAAAACTACTTATAATAAAGTGAAGTACAGGTATCCCGATAAACTTTATAAATACAGTTACAACAATATAACTTATGATCCCTGCACTCGGTACGCGTAAGGCGCAAGATAATTAGGTAATTTGGTAAAATAAGTGATTTCACGAAAATTGCTCCGCACTATTTCCGATTCAATTCGAATGTCGATACTAGACCCCCAATTCGATTCGAGATTCGACTCGAGGATACAAATTCCAATTCGCAGGACTATATTGCCGGGGTGCATTACTGTGTGCTATTGGTTATAATAATAATAATAGTAAATTTATTGTTGTATGTTCCATACATTGGTACATAACAATGACATAAAGCTAACAAAATGATAGACAAATATTACCAGACAAGATCAACGTAGGAGATAACATCCATATACGAATATATATGAAGAACCACATTCATGTACATCCACCATTAACACACACACACACACACAACTGTCAGTCATTCAACGAATTGGCAGATGCAGGCTCACTAACATGGGTAGCCATAAATTTGGTAACATGTTAGTAGAAATCTACCAAACACGACTCTAAATTGGTAAAACCACTTGAATAATTCACAATTTGAAATGTGTCGTGCGTTAATGACGTCATCAAAACAATAATATCGCAGGCTATTCCGCCAATGGAAGCCGACAAGTTGATTTCATAAATTGACCGTTCATCACTGGCTTTAGCAGTAATCCCCTTCTCTATTAACCTAGTCAATGTACAGTTGGTTTGCACTATAAGTGAATTACGCCATGTGTTTTCCTATCAGACTGTCTTTGTAAGCATGGGAAATGATAGAAACATTGGAACTTCAAAGGTCATCCCTACGACCCTACCTGGACGTGTAGCTAGTGAAGTGCAACGGACGGATGCGAACGCAAAATTGGAGTTCCACTTGAGGGACTATCTCCCATTTGTGATTTGAATTCTTTTTATAAAATGGAGCGACCTCACGTACCCCGCTACATGGTACTATCTGTGGCTTAGTCACATAGAGAACAATGCAACGGGGTAAGTTATTTTAAAACATAACTCTTCTCGTTTGAATGTAGTTTCTGTGAAACGCATAGGCACTACTTTCATATTCTTTTCTATAACCTCGGCTACAAAACATGAGTCAAAGTACCTAGGTGTTTCACAGAAACTAGTTTCATAGTCCTGGTGTTACTGGTCATGTGTATTACACCGAGCTTATCGCTGCCAGAATCACATATTAACAGAACTACATATATTTGTTTACTATATACTGTTCAAAAAAAGAAACTCAAAACGGGGTTTCTGTGATGAGGGACGTTCCCGCGTTATGGGATAATGAGATAGAGAACGAAATCAATTCATAACCAAAAGTTTAAATGGATGAATGAAGCACAAAATGGAGACGTTTCGGACGTTAACGTCGCGAGTCGACGTCATCCAAACTCAAGATCTAATGTGACCGCCATCTGACTCCGAAAATGCTTGGCAGCGTATGTTCATGAAGCAATCAGATTCCGGGTGGAAGCTTGAAGTATGGTGGCCCACTCTTCCTGCAACGCTTGCGCCTACTGCGGTAACGTCTGAGGTTGTGGTTGACGTTGTCGCACACGTCGATCCAGTTGATCCCATAGATGTTCGATTGGGTTCAAACCTGGCAATCTGGAGGGCCAGCGCAGGACGTCGATGTTGTTATCCTGTAGATAAGCTGTCGTGAGCCTTGCTGTGTGCGGCCGGGCGTTGTCATGATTGAAAATGGCGTTGGCATTCTGCATAATGGGGAGCACGTTGAAATGCAAAAGTTCATCTCTGTACCTCTGCGTCGTTAAGTTACCCTCAGCAGGGCCGAGGTCCGTTCTACCAGTGTGTGAGATGGCTGCCCACATCATAACGCTATAACCACCAAATCTGTCCACCTCCAGAACGCACCTACGCGCAAAACGTTCCCCATGACGTCTGTACAGACGGCATCGTCCACCAACTCGGCGAAGAAGGAAACTTGACTCGTCACTGAACTATACCATTCTTCATCTCTGACGAGGCCACGTCCTATGTATCTGACACCATTGAAGTCGCTGTCGACGATGCTGCGCCGTCAAAATGACGCCACGAACTGGCCGTCCAGCACGCAGACCTGCCTAGCGTAGACTATTGCGAACGGTCTGATCTGCAATCCTCTGCCGACCTGGTAGAGTTGACGCTGTAGAGGTCGATGTGATTGGTCTCCCCCGCAAATGATGTAACCGGGTGTATCGATCCTGAGCTGGGTTGGTCAATCGGGGGTCTACCGGATCTTGGCAGGTCCAGCGTTGTCCCCTGGATTTGGTAGCGGTCCAACGGGCGTGTGATGGTGCAAGGTGAGACAATGAGCACTCTCGCTACATTCGAAACTGATTCACCTGTATCCAAGCGGCCAATGACATTATTTCTCTGAGCTGCGGTCAAACGCGGCATTTTGCACGAGCAAGATCCCTTTAACGCTGTGTGAATTCCGACCGATTTCCATATCCATTTATACCCCTATACGCTCAGCTCGCATACTCAAAGCGTGCAACTTCATGATCAGGTATTCACTCAGTGGAAACTTTGTTTTGTTAATTTCCAATAATTTGAGAGTCACGGTGGCCAAAATTATGCCCCATTGTCCAAAATGTTGTTTAGACCACCACGATATGCCGTTAACCACATTACAGCCACACTTCAACACTACCAGTTTTGCTTTTCTTTTTTTTTTTGAAAAGTATATATCTGGGAAATAAAATATGCCTATAAACTTTGTCGATCTATTTTGAATGTATTCTTTCACATACAGTAGTTCAAAAGGCGTTATATTTTCATTCCTAAATTTCACATATTTTCCCAGATGCAACCACACAACACCATTTGATTCTCATTTGTGAAATGTTCCGTAGGTTGTCACTTTGCGCTCCTCCCTTACAGAATTCCTGGCATACCCCCGCTACCAAACTTACGCCGAGGCATCTCTCCGTCACTGGTATTATAAACATAGTGACCGTCGTTCAGTGTGTTATGGTAGATTAGCCCCCGACGAGAAAAAATTAAAGCACGAGACGAAGTCGAGGGCGTTAATTTTTTTTCTGAGGGGAGCTAATCTACCATAACACACTGAACAACGGTCATTATGTTTTTTATTATACTGAATGACCTTTGAAAGGAATGTTTCTTTCAGAGTTATAAATAATTCAATCACAAATAGGCAGACTAAGACACTGATTCAGTTCACATGCGTCGAATGTTTCAAATTCAGTTGATTTCCCTTTTGTGCCCAAAAACTCCCTGAACAACTTTACACTTCTGTCAACACTTCGCTTAGTTGATGAACTGTCCTTTGACCTTAAAAGTGCCTCGATATTTTCATCGGTAATATTTGCGAAAGCCACGTTTGTTGTTGTCGTCTGATTTGAGGCGAGAGAAAAACTTCGGAAATCTTCGGAAACAGCGTGTGTTATTTTCTCCCTTTCGACAATTTTCGGATTTAGCGTGTGATATTACAAAATCACCGCATCATAGCGTGTGTTATTACAAACAATAACAACCGTCGCGATGGACTATTCCACGTTGTCAAGAATGGGCGGAGTCAACAGACATGATCACGCAAATTAGCAAATTGTATCTGTCCAATCAGACGTCGTCTTTTGTCTAGTTTTATTCATGAAGTATAAGCAATATTTTTTATCTAAGAATCATATAGATTTTGGCATGAAACCCACGAGAAACGGTACGTATCACATAATGTGTTCCGATTTCGTATCATATAGACGACTCATTCTCATTCCGTATCACACAGATTCAACTTCCGGTATACACCGCGCTATGACAAATAATAACATTTTCTGCATAGTTATTACGCATTAAAATGTGAAATTCAAAATTTTGACCAATTGCAACCCAATTTACATTGAAAAACTGGCTTTATGTAACGGGATTGTTAGATAAATGTATTATCACGACCAAATGCATGTCCTGTAATTTGTATCAGATTCTCGGTCGTGTTTACAATCGGATCACAACTCGCCCTGACGGGCTCGTTGGGATCTGATTGTAAACACGACCTCGAATCTGATACAAATTACAGGAAATGCACATGGTCATGATAATGTGTATATATAGAGCTAACAGTTATCTAGCGCACTGTATTTGCAGCTACATGTAACAGGTAACTGGTTAAATACGTTGGAAAAAGTCGAATGAAATTATTCCGATTAGATTGATGAATTCGAGGACGAGGATTCTTCTATCAGACCAGATGTAACGTTAAATTATAATAGTTTTCACTGACGAAGCTATAACCATCAATAAATGTCGTTATGTTGTTTTATACTTGAAGGAATCTATTGATTTTCCAATCTCGGAGAGTTCAGCTTGGGTGCAGTATATTACATCCATGTCTAAAGATAGAGAGTAATCGTTGGATAGATCGGGAATTGAACAGACTAATTAACACACATGGCTTTTCTTAATTGGCTTGGTGGTAACGGCCACGATAAGCACAAACATCATTACAATGGGTTCAGCTGTTCTGCAGAAATAGTGTTTTCGATTATTGACAGGTGATAATAATAATAACACTTTGGCCGGCCGCTGATTTGTCGCGGTTCTCGTATGAGAAGGCCTTGGTTACCCATGTTCTACCAACTGCCTCCCTATTCCCGCGCTTCTTCTCTCCTCACAACACTCGGAGACGAACTGCTTGATGGCATCCCTTGCCCCATTCTTCCCAATCTCTCCGATTAGCATATTAACCTTCTCCTTTGAGTCGCCCCTAACCACATGTCCTTCATTCTCCCATCCCACTTCCCCATTATACTCCCCGTGAATCTTGTTCTTTTAGACTGGTATTTTGGGCATTCTATAAGAAAGTGTTCCAGGGTCTCCACCACGCCCAAGTTACACATCTGGCACTCCTTTTCACTGTTTTTCCCAATTTTTCCCCTCAGCTCCAGGGACCGTGACCTCAACTTGAACAACAGTGACCCCCCCAAAGGTGCCATCAAGGTACTCTTCAAAACCAGGCTTCTCTTTATCACGCAGGCCACCCAAGGATCTCTTTGATTTGACCCCCTCTCGCCAATTACGGTTACAAGCCTCCATGACCCTTTCTCTGACGATCTTTTTGCCCTGGTTTGCCCCAATGTCAAGGTCCGAGATCTCCAATGAGTAGTTTTCTACTAGCTCCCTCACTTGATAAACACAATTAATTGTATTTACCTCCTCAATGCAGGTTTGTTGATTGGAGCCCAGGTAGATGGTAGCAGTAATATACTTTTACCGGTACTGTAGATAATTTTCCTCGATCTCAATAGTCCCCATTTGTATATTACAACACAGAAGGTCTTCGGGTCTCTCGCACGAATGCAGGACTTTTCAGCCCGGTCTTTTTGTCTCCAAATATTCGATGTGGGTGGACATTTTCGCGCATTCTAATTACAACACATTTTTAAAAAAAAATTATATTATAAACAAAAACTAAACGCTCAGAAACTGATTTAAATTTATCTGTAATAGGCTGGCACATGTTCAATAAAACCATAAGGATATCACTGTAACCAGCTCGTTGTGCTAGTTCGAATGACGCCCATATCTGTTTTGTTTTATTGGCAAACATTGTTAAGATATTTGAAAATTTAATGCCAGTTGTCAGTTGAGAATTAATTAATAATAAATACTTGCTGGCTGATATGTTTCCCACTCCGCCGATCCGCACAAATAAAAGATAAATAAAAAATACAAAAGCGATTTGCAAGCCGAAAAGTTCCCACGCAAAAGCGCCAGTTTTCTTGGTGTTGTCAGGAGCATCTGAACTGGAAAATACCAACGCTTTTGGTTCAATATATAGTCGCTTATTTTGCCAAGGAGCCAACACTATAAAACTTTTACAATTGTATTTTCTAGAATTGTATATTCTATCTATTAATGTAACTGACTAAAATAAATTATTAGCATTTTAAAGGATATAACAATTTGCCAACTGGCAATTTGCCAGATCTTTCAAAATGCTAATGGTTCATTATAACCATTTAAAGTCATAACTAGAAAATACTGTTCTAGAAAATACAGGTAAAAGTTTTATAGTATTGGCCCCTGATCGCTCAGACTAATATCTAGGGTTATTTAGGCCCATCACTCCATATATTAGCCTCCTTGACAGCTACCAAAATGACTATCATTTGATATCTGTTATTGAGACTAAAATTAGTCAGGGGCCGATCAGGACTATTTAAAATACGCTCTAGCCTCGGAGCCTATTTTTTCAATTCATGCGCCAGATTTCAATTTACGGAGTCACACTGCTGTTTGTAACACACACTGCAAGTATGTAATAGCTCTCATCATTTTCATTTAGTACACTATAGCAAACATTAATCTTCATTGTGGTTCCTGATCAAGTCTTGGCTGCCTATTTAGGCAGCCAAGACTTGATCAGAAACCACAGTGAAGATTAATGCTTGGTAATTAAGACTTGAAGTATTAACTTAAGCACTCTACAACAATGATAAATGATAATCATATATATAATACATGAAAGAGTGTCTCTCTTGATTATCCATCGAAAGAATATCAAAATATGATCTGAGAAGTTATGCGCCAACTGAGAAGCCTATTTCTGAGATTTAAGAGCCAGGTCCTGATGTTTCAGAACCAAATACGCAATGGCGCATGCCCAGGTCGGTCCCTGATTAGTTGTGGAAAGCTAACTTTTCCAAAATTTTATTACAGCCATTTTATACTCAAAAATACACGTTCGCGGCCCATGGTATCTTCTCTGTGCACGTAATAACATCGGTCGAATATAAATATTGTTAAAATATTAGTTTCACATTCTTTACTCTTGTGTTGGTTTCCAGTATGAAAGGCGTTTTTTTCTGTACACGAATATATTAAGCAGGCCATTCGTTTGTGCTTCATGATGTAACGCTGTGGGAACACCATTGCGTTGCGCGGACAAGTCCAAGATCCCGCAATAACAGCGGCCCAAATTTATCGGAATGTCCACAAAACAGACAAGCGAGTCTCTGATACAACATTATGTTCATGAACAAAATGGTGATGATAGATTTTTCTCCCCCCACTGCATGTGTAACATACGTCTGTCCAGGGTGAGATAGCAGGGAGAGACAGATGTATCCCACCCCACCCACGTGACGTTATACATTTATAACGTTATTATGACGCGATGCACAGTATTTGGCTACAAACTAATTCACATTGACGTCATCAGAATGCCGTGTGTTCAAAATTTGATGCTCTAAAACTCTTTAAACCCCAAGATGCCACCGTTCCTAATTGATTTCGTGGTATATACCGTTGGTATATACATAACTTTTGCATGCTCTTTCCGATGGTGTCATTAGTTTTTCAAAACAACGAATACCAAATGAGTTGATTATATCAGCACGTGACCGCCGATTACCTATGGCTAACGTAACCGCTGTATGGTGGGGGAGAAAATAATCCCTGATGGGTACGGATGTGGGATGGGAAAATCTCACCCTCGGGACAAGATATTTGGTCCAGACACTCGGCAAGCCTCGTGTCTGGCCCAAATATCTTGCCCTCGGGTGAGATTTTCCCATCCCACACCGCCGAGTGTAAACAATAATGAAAATAATAAATTATGATATCGTGTGAGTTAAGTGAATAATTAATTAGCATTTTAACCCTTTACCCAACGAATCGCCCGCATCCGCCCGCGTAATATGCAAATTCAGCAGTTGAAAAAAATATTATTTTTCAAAAACATTCAACAAAACCATATCATGTGACCCCTCGTTGGAACGAGCTCGACGAGCTCGTTCCAACGAGGGGTCACATGATATGGCTTTGTTGAAATTTTTTGAAAAATTTCAAAAAATAATATTTAAAATAATAAATTTTGATATCGTCTGCGTTGGTAAAGGGTTAATTTCATATTTCATTTTCAGACTCATAAAAATGCTTGTTTCCGTTGAAGTTGTGTGTGGCTGCCCTGAACATTTGCGATCCTCAGATAAACTTATTCAGCGCATATATGTCCAACATTCAGAAAAGTCTGTTCACTTTTTATAGAATAACAGCGTTTTGTTCAGCTTGAATGCTTCCATTGATTCAGATACACAACATACAAGCAATGTGGTTCCATAATTAAATAATCATACTTTCGAGAAGGGTCCAACCCCCCCCCCCCCCCCCCCCCCACCTCTCTCTCTCTCCTAAACGCTTTCGGAAGTTGCTAATATTCTATAAAAAGTAACAAAAACAAATCATAACCCAGCACGCGGTTGTGTTTTGAAGTTGCGAGATACAGATATTGTATCAGCCCACCCCCCCCCCCCCCGCGATACACACTGTATCCGGGTAACTACGAACCCCGTACATACATATTGTAACATAAATACTTTTCTTCTACCACCTGCCTATTGAGGTACGGGTGTCCGGCGTGAGATACCTGGGTGAGAAAGATCTTTTTCCACCCACGACCTCAAGATATGCCTGTTTCATGCGAAAAGGCTATGTGAAATGGATATCTATCTCACATGACCCACGTGACCGGCTTATTAGCATATTTAATGAGCTCACGGACTATTTAATCATCGCACGTTCTTCCGTAAACAAACAACATGGCGTCACGTTTCGGAAATATTAGCAGACGAACGTTTGTCAAAGAAAATAGAAATAAAAACACAGACGTAAAACCAAAGAACACTTGACTCGTTTATATGCATTTTTGAGTGAACGCCATTATGAGCGGAGAGAGTTACACGAAATTCCCGTCGAAAAGTTATGCGAATACATTGCAGAATTCCTAATAAATGTCTAACCCCTGTCTTGCCGGCGTTGGGATTTAATTTCGTGATATATCCCCGTGGTATATACAGAACTTTTGTGCCCTCTTTCCGAAAAGAAAATAAGGTGTTTTTTTTCGAAATGGACAACAAAATTGTTCGATATAGCTGCACGTGCCCCTGGATTATTTTTGATGACGTCAGATTGTTTTAGTGGGGGAGAAAAATTATCCCTGATGGGGGTGGGTGTGAGATGGGGAAATCTCACCCTTCGGTCCAGATATTTGGTCCAGACGCTCGGCAAGCCTAGTGTCTGGCCCAAATATCTTGCCCTTGGGTGAGATTTCTCCATCTCGTACCCTCACCCACCATGGATTATTATAATCTCTGATGGGTACGGGTGTGGGATGGGAAAATCTCACCCGAGGGCAAGATATTTGGGTCAGACACGAGGCTTGCCGAGCGTCTGGACCAAATATCTTGACCGAAGGGTGAGATTTCCCCATCTCACACCCACCCCCATCAGGGATAATTTTTCTCCCCCACCATACAGCGGTTACGTTAGCCAGAGTTGATCGGCGGTTACGTGCTGATATAATCAACTCATTTGGTATTCGTTGTTTTGAAAAACTAATGACATCATCGGAAAGAGCATGCACAAGTTATGTATATACCAAAGGTATATACTACGAAATCGATTAGGAACGGCGGCAGCTTGAGGGTTGAAGAGTTTTAGAGCATCAAACTTTGATCACACAGCATTCCGATGACGTCAATATGAATTAGTTGGTGGCAAGAAACTGATACGATATGCATAACGTCATAATAACGTTATAAATGTACAACGTCACGTGGGGTGGGATACATCTGTCTCTCCCTGCTATCTCACCCTGGACAGACGTATGTTACACATGCAGTGGGGGAGAAAATAATAATCCTACCCACCCCCACAAGACCATCCCCATTTGTATATTAAATGATCGCCTATTTCATCATCGTCTGATTTCCATGAACGAAGATAGGGTCATGCGAACCTCAAATTTCGGGTGGAATCGAATTTCGAATCGAATCAGGCACCGGATTTCGAATCGAATCTAATCTCGAATCGAATCTCATCAATTTCAAGTTGTGTATATTTCACCTTCTTTCAACCGTAAATATTGTCTCCACTCTAGATATGAAGCAGAATGGTGTAGGCTTATCTGCTTACAGTAAAATATGTAATATGGAATGAGATTCGTAAAAGACATATATACTCACAAGATTTGTCGTTGTCAATTTACTTCTGTAATGCTCAGGTGAGGAGGACGTTTTTTATAAACGCCTGCTCTCATCCGAGTTCAAGAAGCAAGAGAGAGAACACACGCAGAATTACTCCACCACGAACCGGAACACTGCTTCAAATGACGCCTTGCGAATAATAGGCCAATACTACAACACTCTCCCCCGTTTAATTTGAAAAAGCCCAAGGTCATGATTCCCAGGAGATGCCACAATGGGGATTCCAGGCTACTAGGAATTACTCCACGTTATCCAGAATAGCGAGTGGATATTAACTTCGCAAATAATACTCCAGTCAACCCCTAAAGCCAAAAAGGGTGACTCCGAATTTTGAATTTGGAAAGGGATCCAAGATCCCTAAAGTCCCCCCAAAACCCAATTTTAAAACTGACATCCCCTCAATGGCTGGGAAACCCCGGCTGTTGAGAAGAGTCGGTTGAACATTTTACCTGATAATCTAAATGCAGGAAACCTCTAACATTTAGGACAGCGGCTCATCAATTTGCTCTGCCTCTTCAGCCGTAATGCCCACGCAGTCAAGGCAAAAATCACACTGGATCATGAACAATCCACGACGTGCTTTCCTGCACAGGCAGAACACAGTGGAATTTCAAGGCTTCAAAACTGTTACAACACCAGTTTCCCTAAAATTATCAATGCTCTTGGTAACCCATGGTGGCAATATCCGATTTACATGCCTTTAACCGGTCATGGTGAACAACATTTACTGATGTCTTAAATTGGACTTTATATAGGTATGACGTGATAACTTCCGCAACAATACCGGGTCATTTCCAGTATGGAGATAATTTACGATTCTTACCTTTTTTAACTGCCGTATCCCGCAAGAACACTGGATCCCCCACTTTGTAGGCACGCTTCACCGCGGTCAGATCGTAATCACGCTTCATGAGGTCACATGCGGTTTTTAATTTGGTCCTGGCTACCTCGTGTGCTCATTTAACCTCACGTTCCAGATCTAAGACGTACTGCGATACGTCCTTTCGTGGTTTACTTGCCCCTTTAAACTAAAGAACTGAGTCCGAGGGGTGATTCACCTCCCTGCCCAGCATAAGTCTGTTGGGAATACATCCGGTTTGACGATGAACTGATGACCTGATCGCTCCGACCAACTGAGGTAAAGACCTACCCCCGTCTTTTTTATAAAGGACGAAGGCGCCGGAGGCGCCCGAGTTGAGACGGAGGCGAAGCCGACGTCGAAACTCGTGAGTCCTTTATACTAATTTCACCCTTTTTTTAACGTAGGAAGTAATTAACGAGATGAGACTTCACGAGAATGACTCTGGCTGATTAAACTTTTAGGGATTTTTCCCAAAGGAACCGGGGACAAATAAGGTTACATTTTTTCAAGGATACTCGGACGCTAGAGCAAGTGATGGCTCTCCACCATTGCTTTTACCCTCATTGGGTCAAGGGTCCCTTAATATGAAATTTAGGCAAACCTAAAAGCGAGCGAAAGTGATGCATTAGTCCTAAAGTGCTGTAGGCCTACATTTACTGGTAAAAGAATAGGGGACCAACCAAATTTCGAGATAACTACTTTTATCTGCGTTTTGATTGGAAGATATTTTTCAGTGCTCTGATTGAAAGATAATTTTATCATTGCTTTGATTGGAAGATATATTTATGGCGTCGTTGTTTTCCGGAATTTATCCGAGGAGTCACGGAAATTGCTGCGTTCATTTTTATTTTTTCACAAATATCGTGTAGCATTTATTGTTACTATTACCAACTGTTAGTAGCCACAACAAGAAAATACAGCAGTGCTGTGCAAAAAAGGACGATGATAATACGCCAATGCAGTTTTACTGAAAAGGTCATCTTTAAAATAATAAGACTGAGTATCACAAATGTAGTTTCATGATTCGGACCAGATTTTTATATAGGACATTTCGGCTCCAGATCTATGGGCGATTCTGACCATATTTCTGGCCGATTCGGACCAGACTATTGGACGATTCGGTCATGTTTGTGGACGATTTGGGCCAGGTTTCTGGGCGATTTGCCCAACAGACACACAAACTACACAAGTCAGCACAGACATACACACTTCACAAGACAGCACAGACATGTCGTTTGAAGTAAATAGGCATAGAGCTTTATGTGCCAATTTCAGTGAGCCATTTTCATTAATTTCACTGAAAAAAATACCGACGTACCGGTATTGTTTGTAGTTATCACAACAGATAATTCTGAGAGTAATTATGAAACAGCTAATCCTGTGCTTCTGGGTTTTTACAATGCATTTTGGGCCCGCATACCGAATTTGGTCAAAATCGGCATAGTCGTTAGCCCGTTGCTAAGTGGGAGGCTCTGGTTGCTAATGACGTCACGTGGCGTCAACATTGATCTATCTGTTTTCATTTGCAATGCATTTTGGGTCCGTATACCGAGTTTGGTCAAAATTGGCCCATTAGTTAGCCCGTTGCTAAGGGGGCACTCTGGTTGCTAGGGAAGTCACGAGACATAAACTTTGATCTGTCTGTTTTTATTTGCAATGCATTTTGGGTCCGTATACCGAATTTGGTCAAAATCGGCCCAGTAGTTAGCCCGTTGCTAAGGGGGCGCTCTTGTTGCTAGGCAAGTCACGTGACGTCATCATTGATCTATCTGTTTTCATTTTCAATGCATTCTGGGTCCGTATACCGAATTTGGTCCAAATCGGCCCAGTTAGCCCGTTGCTAAGGGCGCGCTCTGGTTGCTAGGGAAGTCACGAGACGTCAACATTGATATGTCTGTTTTTATTTGCAATGCATTTTGGGGCCGTATACCGAATTTGATCAAAATCGGACCACTAGTTAGCCCGTTGCTAAGGGGGCGCTCTGGTTGCTAGGGAAGTCACGCGACGACACCATTGACCTGTCTGTTTCGTTTGCAATGCATTTCGGGTCCGTATACCGAATTTGGTCAAAATCGGCCCAGTAGTTAGCCCGTTGCTAAGGGGGCACTCTGGGTGCTAGGGAAGTCACGTGAGGTCGTTATTGATCTTTCTGTTTTCATTTGCTATGAATTCTGGTTCCGTATACCGAATTTGGACCAAATCGGCCCAGAAGATAGCCCGTTGCTAAGGGCGCGCTGTGGTTGCTATGGAGGTCACGAGACGTCAACATTGATATGTCTGTTTTTATTTGCAATGCATTTTGGGTCCGTATACCGAATTTGGTCCAAATCGGCTCAGTAGTTAGCCCGTTGCTAAGGGGCGCTCTGGTTGGTAGGGAAGTCACGCGACGACACCATTGACATGTGTGTTTCGTTTGCAATGCATTTGTGTCCGTATACCGAATTTGGTCAAAATCGGCCCAGTAGTTAGCCCGTTGCTAAGGGGGCACTCTGGGTGCTAGGGAAGTCACGTGACGTCATCATTGATCTATCTGTTTTCATTTGCAATGCATTCTGGGTCCGTATACCGAATTTGGTCCAAATCGGCCATGTAGTTAGCCCGTTGCTAAGGGCGCCCTCTGGTTGCTAGGGAAGTCACGAGACGTCAACATTGATATGTCTGTTTTCATTTGCAATGCATTTTGGGTCCGTATACCGAATTTGGTCAAAATCGGACCTGTAGTTAGCCCGTTGCTAAGGGGGCAATCTGGTTGCTAGGGAAGTCACGCGACGACACCATTGACCTGTCTGTTTTCGTTTGCAGTGCATGTTGGGTCCATGTGTCAAAATTGGTCAAAATTTACCCAGTAGTTTGCCCGTTGCTAGAGCAATCAGAGCTCCACCTTAGCAACGAGCTAACTACTGGGCCGATTTTGACCAAATTCGGTATATGAACCCAAAATGCATTGCAAATGAAAACAGACAGTCTATGTTGATGTCACGTGACTTCCCCAGCAACGAGAGCGCCCCTTAGCAACGGGCCAAGTAGTGGGTCGATTTTGACCAAATTCGGTATACGGACCCAAAATGCATTGCAAATAAAAACAGGCCGGTCAATGTTGACGTCACGTCTTTTTTCCTCTTCCCTGACATGACCCAGAAACACAGGATTAGTTGTTTCATAATTACTCGCAGAATTATCTGTTGTGATAACTACAAACAATACCGGTACGTCGGTATTTTTTTCAGTGAAATTAATGAAAATGGCTCACTGAAATTGGCACATAAAGCTCTGGGCCTATTTAATTCAAAAGACAAGTCTGTGCTGTCTTGTGAAGTGTGTATGTTTGTGCTGGCTTGTGTAGTTTGTGTGTCTGTTGGGCAAATCGCCCAGAAACCTGGCCCGAATCGTCCACAAACATGGTCCGAATCGTCCAATAATCTGGTCCGAATCGGCCAGAGATATGGTCCGAATCGTCAGTAGATCTGGGCCGAAACGTCCTTTATAAAAATCTGGTCCAAATCGTACACGGTCCGAATCGTCCAGACAACATTTAACGAGTTAATTTTCTTACGTTCGATGTGCACTCTGAGGTTATTGATAGAAAACCCCGATAGAACTGATCTATTTACGGAAAATCCCACTCGTATTCAGAACGTTCAGTGCTGTTGGAAAAGCGAATGAAAAAAAAATATGGTGTGTGCTTAAAGAAATCATCAGGACTACGTGATTTGCATACAAAATAATCTTTATATTTGCTTTTCATGTCATGTTTTTTTCTATAATTTCAGATGCATGCTTTGAAAAAAAGGTTTATTCCCTTTCATTTTTGGCTTAACAATTGTCAGCAAAACTTTTGTTTCCAGAGCACTAGAATGTTCTATGTTCCTCATGCACAAGTTTCTGAAAACTGCATATTTACTGAAGAAAGATACTAAAAAAATTTAAAAAAAATACATAAATAACCCCCCCCCCCCCCCCACCCTATCTTCATTGTTTTCCACAATATATTGACCGAGAATCAAATATCTTTTGATTTGTTTTCAAATTGATCTGTTCATGTTTAAATTAATTATGCCTCAGATTTTTCCTCAACATAATGTTTTACATGAAACTACATTTGTGATACTCAGTCTTATTATTTTAAAGATGGTCTTTTCAGAAAAACTGCATTGGCATATTATCATCGTCCTTTTTTAGCACATCACTGCTGTATTTTCTTGTTATTCTTATCCACGAAACACCTTGCCGCGTTCATCAGGGTTCGGTTTTGCCTCTCCACCTGGCCACTCAAGGAAGGCCTATACGGAGTTGTCCTTGCTTTGTGAATGTGGAGCAGTTCACACGTATCACAAAACAGCTTGCTTTCGAAACATGAGCCCTGATAGGTGAATATTTGGAGAGGACAGCCGAATCGTGCAAACAACTCATTTACGGACGCAGCGGCTGTAGTTTGATCAGGGAGCGGAATACACTCCACCCACTTCGTAAATTGATCAGTTATCATCAGTATGTATTAGTTTCCTAAATTACTTAAGGGCAAGGGCCCCAAGAAGTTGAGATGTACCCTTTCCATGGGAACTCCCGCAGTTGGGTTTCTTTCCTTGATTACATTTCGGACAGGCCGCAACAAACGAGTTAATGTCCTGCGTTATTCCGTTCCAATAGAACTCTGTCCTTACTCGTTCGCCTGTCCTGTCCTTGCCCTGATGTCCATATGCTGGTATTTCATGGGCTAAGGTTTACACCTCGGTGGAGAATTTCCCCGGAAGAACTAAAACCGTATCCCCAGTTTTCCTAACTTTGTACAAACAGTCATTGTCAAGAACAAACTGTTTCTTATTGGTCCATGTGCATTTGGTAGCCGCGCTAGTGAGGAACGGCTCCCCCAGACTTGGTTCAGAATTACTCTCCAACCACGATATGATATGAGCTGTGTCAGGATCTTTTCACTGAACTTCCCTCAGCTCAGCTAACTTGCACACATCGGTCAACTTTGTTGAGTCACTTTTGGTCGGTGGTGATCCGTTTTGGTCTACTGTCATTACGTCTATCGGATAAGTCACTTTAAGCTGAGAGTGAGTCCACCCCGTTTTTATGCAAACACAACCCTGACATGATTGATCGTCAGAGTATTCCTCTCAGGTCTCTTGGTAGATACAAGTTTTGCATGATGGATTGTCCGTCCAGTCTTCTCCGGGATCCCAGGGCAACCCCGAAGTGCCAGATTTAACTGTACAAACGGGATGAACCATCCCACTTCCCATAGTTTTAATCAGGTCCCCTCAGGGTCCTAAGGGTTACCCTCGGTCTCCTGTGTCAGAATCACATCACCGTCTGAGTGTCTGTCCTGGTGGTCTAAATCGGCTGAGAATTTGGGAGCTACTGCTTGACCCGTTTCGTCACCTGCGTGAACGTCTGGTTCAAATGCCACTTCTCTGATTTTGGCATTTCTGGGCTGTGTGTCGTCCCCCTCAAACTTTATCGACCATGGGCCAGCGGCACAATGCCATCGACCTCGTCTTCAAATTTTGTCCAGGTCTTGTGGAGTCGTTGACAATAATTACACCCCCACAAGGCAAATCATTGGGTTCACAGCCGACACTCTATCTTGGGCATGTGTCCCCAACCTGGATTCTTGATACAGCGTCAGCGTTTTTTACTCCAGGACGGTGTTGAATAGTCATGTCATACTGACTGAGCTCCTCCAAACACATGGCCAATTGACCCTGCGGCACGCGGAACCCCATCAGCCAGCGTAGACTAATGTGATCCGTCCTGGCTATAAATGGTCGGCCTAAAAGGTAGTTTCTAAACTGCCTTGTAAACCGCACCACTGCCAACAGTTCTTTCCTTGTCGTACGGTACCGAGTTTGTTGAGGTGTCAAAACAAAACTACCGTATGCAACGACGCCTTCGTTCCCTCCTTGAATCTGTGAAAGTTCCGCTCCAATCGCGAATATGACGCGCTTGTGTCTAAAACAAAAGTATCCGTTTGATTTGGTATGGTCAACAGGGGTGGGGATACTAGGACTTCCTTGAGGGCTTCAAACGATACCTGTTGATCCTCAGTCCACTCAAACGTAGCTTTCCCAGTGAGGGCATAAAGTGGTCTGGCAATTCTGCGTAACCTGGGATAAAGTCCCGATGGTAATTCACAAGGCCACAAAAGCTCTCTACTTCCCGAGTTGTTATGGGAATGTGCCAGTCCTTAACAACCTTCGTGGACTCCTCACTCATTTGGATACCATCCCTACTAACTATTCGCCCCAAGAACTCAATGCGCTGCTGGAAAAAGTCGCACTTCTTGGGTTTCAGCTTGAGGTCATATTGCCGAAATCTCTGAAGAGCTTTCATGAGATTTCCAAGATGATCCCGAACCGATAAACCACCTATCACCACGTCATCCAAGTAGGACAAGCTTCTGACCAATTCAGCCCCTGGAGCACCAAGTTAATTACCCGTGACCATGTATATGGGGATCCCAACAAGCCGAAAGGCATCTTTTTGAACTCCCAACTCCCGTACTTCGTACTGAATGTTGTTTTCTCTCGATCTTCCTCTTTCACCGAAACTTGGTGGTACGCACTCATACAATCTACCTTTCCGAACCACAAGTTTCCGAACAACGCATGCATACACTCAATCTGTACGGGGAAGGGGATACACTTCCTTTCGCGTGACTGCATTCAACCGCCGATAATCGACACACCAGCGCTAGCGTACAGTTTTGTCGCGTTTCCTCACAGAGTACTGGGGAGGTGAGGCCCATTCTGACATGCTGGGCTGGATTACCCCGGCCTTCAACATTTTATTATGGTGGGCTTCCTCCTCATCAACAAAGCACATGGGTGTTCTCCTCATTTCTTGGCGCAGGTACCTGTGTGTATACTGTGTTGGAAGTTCTTTAAAATTCCCAAGGTTATAATCATTCTTGGCGAATACGTCCTGGTATTCGACCAAAAGAGCAGCTAATGCCAATGTTTCAGATTTATTTAACAGCTCGGAAGAACGCTCGTATAAATCTGTCAAATGTGGTGGAATCCTTAGCGCATACCCCAGTTTTGACTTGTGGTCATGAGACTGCTCGAACTCTTGATGTGGAGTCACTCGGTGTACCCCAGGGCAACTCCACTTCATCAATTAAAACTTGAGTTAGGTCGGCGGCAGCTTGTTCAAAGGTTTCTCCATTTTTATTGCCGACATCCTCACCGGCCTCTGGGACCGACCCTATGTCTAACACAGAATCCACCCCATGGGCTTCAGCAATCACTTGGGACTTATTTCATGACAGGCTGTGATTGTTTATGTTAAATACGCATACCACCCGTTCAGATTGTGTAGAATGAACGGAGCGTAGACCCAACATCGGTTCTGATTGAACTGGTTCAATTATAAAATCCGTAGCTAAAAGTGACGGTTCCATTGTGCATTGCAACAGGGCCACCGCGTTGGTAGGAATTGTGGTGTCTTCACACAGCGTAACCTTGGCCACTTTTTGCTGATTTGCAGTTTCCTTATTTTTCAAATGAGCGGCTAGTTCGGCATCCGACGTCTTTGCGTCACCGGCACAGTGCAGTTGACCTACAGTTAATGCACGTTCATTGACTAAGCTGGACAGGGGAGCTACTCCCTGTCACACATATTTCCTGACACGGGTATTATGCCCTGTAATTCACTTCCTTCGGCCTTTTCGCTCGATTTTATATGTTCTGTCCGGCTTTTGGAACCACCCAGTCCCCCAGAAAGAGTAACTCTTCCCTGAAGTAGATGTGTCCATTATGTTTAGCGAGAAAATCACATCCTAGCAGAACCGAATCACTTTTTGGTGTCACGTACAGGCACTCGTTAAAAACGTTATCTCCTATTTTAATTTCCAACGGTCCTACGTAATGCCCTTCCATTCTACTCCCTCGTTCCGCCGTTTGAAAATCTATCTTTTTTATTATCGGTGGAGCTGGACTTAGGTTTCTGAACAGTTCGTCAGACATTACTGTCATCATTGCTCTGGAATCCACAGTTGCAGTTGTCTCCAGTTTCCCTACCTGGAGTGCAACTTGGAAAGAGGGTTTACAGTGCTGAATCGTTATCAGAGGTTCCTCCTCTAAATCCCTAGCTGTAACCTGTCGCTTGGGGTCTTCTAAAGGTTTATCCGACCCCGCGATTTCGGCCCTACTTGTTTGACGTCCGGTCTGAAAATCTAACTCTACGGTCCTTAACCCTTTACCCAACGTAACGGCCAAAACCGGCCAGCGCTATTCTCAAAAATCGTCAATTAATTTTCAAAATATTTTCATTTTTTGTCTCAAAAACATAGGTTATGACCCCTCGTTGGAACGAGCTCGTCGAGCTCGTTCCAACGAGGGGTCATAACCTATTTTTTTGAGACAAAAAATGAAAAAAAGTAGTTATTCAAGAATTTTTTTTGCAAGTGTCGTCTGCTTTTCATGTTAGGTAAAGGGTTAACCGTTTTATTGTTGGGGCTCCTCGATGGGCACATATTTTGAAAGAGTCCGTAGTCTCCGCAAGAATAACACTGCACCCTGCTGGGGGAAGGAGTACTCGACCTGGGCGCGCCCAGGCCTTGGCCTCTTTTCTCTCATTCGAGGGTTCTTTCGGCTTATCCTCCTTCTTCAGGAAGGTCGCCATCATGGTAGTAAGCTTGGTTAGCACCTCCTGCGTTTTGACGCCTTGCTCCAGAACTTTTCCCAATTAATTTTTCATAACGAATTGATCGGCTTTCATGCCGCGAATTTCGCTCGCGTAATTCATGAACTTGGGAGACGGAGATCGTTGGCGGTCTCTTTCATTTTTATTCGACTCCGCCTTATCTCGTTCCTCATGCTGGGTGGTTCTTCCACGCTCGACGCGTTAGGCGGCTCTGACTTGAGGTGGTTCTTCCTCCTCAGAGTCCTCAGAGTACGGACTTCACTCTCGCAACTCGCGGCGCGGCCTGTCGACTTTCTAGAAGTCCATGCATTGCTGTTTGGTGTGCTGATACCAGCGAACTTTATTAATAGCGTCCCCCATTGTTGTCGGACGTTGGTTTACTGCCGCCTTCCCAGCCTGAAAATCCCTAGTACCGTGACAGAAACGGATGATTGCCTGCTCCATACTGAACTTCACTGGGCAATCCCTGAAAGCTCTATTGGCAAGGGACTAGGACCGTATCAGCCCATTCCTCTAAAGACTCCCTTGGTCCCTGTTTAGACTGTTGGAATTGCAATTGAGCAGTTTGAGACAAATCATGGAAGCCGAACCGACTTTCCATGCCCTGCATAAATTCCCCGAAAGAGAGATTTGGATTCCTTTCTGCTAACAAGGCAGCGCGCTCGGCCGCTCTACCTTTCAGGCCTAAACTAAACACACATTTTGTCTGCCTCCTCAGTGATATCTTCATACTGAAGCCAATCCTGGCAAGATGCCAAAGTTCTGAGACATCGTAAGACATAGACTTGGGCGTTTGTATTTTCCTTTTGTATTCCAGACGATTATCGTGGTCTGTCTGTCCAAAAGCCATCTGGTACCCCACCCAACCCTGCTGGCTTTTCACCGGAAGAGCTACTTGGGGGACCGTCTGACTATATGGAATCATGAAAGGGATCGACTGCAATGCAGGATTCTGGGACCACATGATACACTGCGGGTTCAGTCCTGACGGGGCAGTTCGGACCACCTGACCGGGCTCAGCAGTAAACATTTGTGCTTGTACAGTCGATCCATTTTGATTTGCCTGCTGAAACACATTTGCTAAGGGAGGCCCTTTATCATTCCCTTGGTATTGGCTGACTGACTGCCCCGTCCGAGGTTCCCACGTGGGTGACATCCGTGGCATTACGGCCTGAACCCCTGCTGGTGTAGTGCTAGCTGGTCCTTGTACCCCACCTGGCGATCTACCCAACGCAGGGTCAATTACTCGCCCACTTTCTCCAGCCATGCGAGCTTCCACCCACGCTCGCACTTTCTGCAAAAATTCGGACTCACTTTCTGTAGCCATTGATGTGGGATAACTTTCCACTCGCTGGGTGTCAGCAATACCTGCACTGATCGCACCGGATTCTGCAGTCGGGTTAGCCCTTAAACCATAAGGGTACTCACCCCTGCTCACATCCCGCGCACCCATGTAACCTTCCATCACAGTCGGCTCATTCCTCACCCTCGTACCTACATGCCCATTCTGCCCACTCACAGTCCTCCCCTGTGCTTGACTTGGGGCAGGGTATCCACAGACTGAATTAATAAACAAGGGCTTAGGTATGGCCGCACTCACCCTGCTAGGTTGTGGTATGGTACTGTAGGACCTAGGGTCGCCACCACTTCTGTCCTGATTGCCTTTCCGTACTTTGAAATTACCTATTTCTGGTCGCACCCCTCCGGGCCCCACCCTGGGGGTTGGAGAGATTATGCACATCGTTCCCGCCATACTGTGAATGGCTCCCATAGTCCTGGTTTAACCTATAAAACCCTGTTAGGGCACTGGGTTCAAAACTGGTAGGGTGTTGTACACCCCCCCCCCCCCCCCACATGCCCGTCACCATCATACTGCGAACTTGGCATAGCATTCTCAAACTTTGCTTTCTGCGACGCTCCAAGGAAATCGGATCTAACAAAATCAAACATTTTTTTCTTTTCCTCCTCTGGACCTCTCCAGCCCACTGGCCCTGTATTGCCCCAACCCAGCCTTGACCCCAATGATTCAACCAGTTGCATCCATTGAAGTTGTACTTCCCCCTTGGGGACCGCACCTCCCATACCCAAATCAAAGGTGGGTAACAACGTCCTATTTTCCAATGGGGTATGAGGGCTCCCTGTAGAAGGGGAATATACTCCCATTATGGACCTCTCTGCATTATAGTGGTCACTCTTGTTTTGCACAATTTCATCAATTCCCGTCTGGGGTGGAGTGAGTACCCCGGGACTTCCTCCGGGTGCCCCCACCCCGGGAGTTGTCGCTTCAGTTATGCGACCTATTTCCTTATGAATCCCCTCATCCACATTGTTGTTAACTTTAATATTGGGTGGGGGTAAGAGAAAATCCATGCATTCCCACTGGTTTTTGGAACCCCTAAAATGCGGTATATTAAAGAGGTCCTTCCTGGAGAGGGGTCCCGACCTAGCTCTCCTCTCAATCTTGGGTCCAATATTGGGAATTAACTGTAACTCCTCAAAACTAGCAGAGTTAACTTTAATTTGCAACATTTGTATCTCTGACATACTGCGAGTGTAGTCTACAATAAAATCTTCCTAGATTTTCTTCTACGTTTCTTCAAAAACTTCCGAAAAACCCGCACGACTCGGTACTGTTTTTCCTAATGACTACACTCTTCTAACCTTCAATAGGTATAACAATTGTGCCTATCGGCCCCTACAACGGATAGCACACAACTCAACGGTGTAATACAACACCCCTCAAAAAATAATCTAGTTTAATGACACGGACTACCCTGTCACGCTCAAAACCTCTGCTTACCTAGGCCTACAGTAATTGGCCTGTGTGCTATCGCAATCAGCACACAAATGCCAGAGAACTATAAAACGTCAATATACTGACTGTCTACCCTGTCAGACTTCTAAAGCTTGTGTACGATCTCAGTCAATACACAAATGAGAATGTGATAAAAGTCAGTGACACCAACTGCCTCTCAGTTGTACCCTAAACCTCAGCTTACCTAGGCCTACGGTAAAGAGCTTGCATATGGCCCGCAGCTAATATACAAATGCCACTAATCAAACCAAACCACCACTAAAAATCCCTAATCCAACAATTAAAGTCACACGACTGGAAAAAGCAATTTAATTTCAATACCACTGTATCCGTGACCTACTGGGGGGGCCATGGCCACAGCAAAATAACATCCACAAATTACAATTACAAAAACAAACTGTATCTGCGGTCTATATCTAGACCACAGCCACAGAAAAATTAATCCACTTCCCCAAATATTTGTCAAGGCTGAATCTGTAGTACCACAGCCTCAACAAAACCAAACATCCAATTCACAAGAAATGCAAACATTTTAATGAAACTCGTAACCGCAGCCTCGCTGCAGACCACGGACACAAGAAAAAAGATCACAATTTATTGACTGTATCTGTGATTCCACACCACCACAGCCACAGCAGAAATCAAAAATGCAAAATATTTGAAAATGTAAACAAACTTTTCTCTGTAGTCCCCAAAACCACAGCACTAACCTACTTGAAAACTGGTATCTGCGAATTATCAACCCGCAGCCACCACAAAATTTCAAAGGTAGTAATCCGCAGCCACCACAAAATAATGTAAAGGTATCAACGGAATTTTCAATCCGCTGCCATAACAAAAACAAGTGAGCAAAGTTTTGAAAAATATCAGAACAAACTGTCTTCGCAATCCAACGAATGCGGCCACAGCTCAGAAAAACTCAAACAAATTTGCATTGAACAATAATTATGAAGAAAAATACCTAGCTGCAGAAGTGAACTGCAGCCCAAACACCATAAAAATTTTCAATTGAAAAATGGCGTTCCAATGTGTACTATTTCTACACCTGAGTAAGAATTATCCAAAATGTCAGTCAAACTTTACACAAAGTTAAAACAATTTCACATAAGTGGTTGAATGTTTCGCCCAACAAACTATATGAAAAAGAAAACTGAAAGAATCAAGCTACGTCAACGCCGATTGCGACGGATTAAACCCCGGCCATCGTCGAAATGCAACCTGTGCCTCGTGACCGAGGCGGAAAACAAAAAGTTGTGAAACTTTTAAAACCTCCCCCAAACTCGTTCAAAGTCGGCGACGCCAATGAAGCAGAATTGGGTAGGCTTATCTGTTTACAGTAAAATATGTAATACTAGCGGGTGTTACCCGGCGTTGCACGGGAGAAGATGGTCATATCAGTATACCCTCAGATATGATCGGCACATCCGTTTTCGAAATAGAAGGTCAAGGTCACCAATTTCAAGGTCAAGGTCACCTCGTTCGGGCACCCCGATAAAGTCAAAATGATCGATGGGTCAATATACCCGCACATATGAAATTTTAGCCCGATCGGCCCAGCCGTTTTCGAAATAAAAGGTAAAGGTCACCAATTTCATGGTCAAGGTCACCCCGCACACGGGCTGCCGGATAAAGTCAAAATGATCGATGGGTCAATATACCCACACATAAGAAAATTTGAGATCGATCGGTCGAGAAACGAAGGAGTTCACCACCCGTGTACAAAATTTGAGAACGATCAAAATAAAAGGTCAAGGTCACCAAATTCAAGGTCAAGGTCACTCCGCACGGGCACCCCGATAAAGTCAAAATGATCGATGGTCAGTATACCCGCACATATGAAATTTTAGCCCGATCGGCCCAGCCGTTTTCGAGATAAAAGGTCAAGGTCATCAATTTCAAGATCAAGGTCACCCCGCACGGGCACGGCATCCATCCCATGTTACTCGCAGGGACGAACTACCCCCGTGTAGAACACCCTCAGATATGATCGGCTCAGCCGTTTTTGAAATAGAAGGTCAAGGCCACTAATTTCAAAGTCAAGGTCACCCCGCTCGGGTAACCCGATAAAGTCAAAATGATCGATGGGTCAATATACCCACACATATGAAATTTTAGCCCGATCGGCCCAGCCGTTTTCGACATAAAAGGTTAAGGTCACCAATTTCAAGGTCAAGGTCACCTCGCACGGACACCCCGGTAAAGTCAAAATGATCGATGGGTCAATATACCCGCACATGAGAAAATTTGGATCGATCGGTCGAGAAACGAAGGAGTTGTACAAAATTTGAGATCGATTAAAATAAAAGGTCAAGGTCACCAATTTCAAGGTCAAGGTGACCACGCACGGGCGCCCCGATAAAGTCAAAATGATCGATGGGTCAACATACCTGCACATATGAAATTTTAGCCCTATCGGCCCAGCCGTGTTCGAGTTAAAAGGTCAAGGTCATCAATTTCAAGATCAAGGTCACCCCGCACGGCACCCATGTTACTCGCAGGGACGAATTACCTACGTGTAGAAAATTTGAGATCGATCGGTCGAGAAACGAAGGAGTTCACCCGGAACAAAGATAGAGAGATAGAGAGATATAGATACAGATATTCGCATGTATATATTAGATAAAATGAGATTCGTATATGAAATATATACTCACAAGATTTGTCGTCGTCAATTTACTTCTGCAATGTTCAGGTGAGGAGGATGTTTTTCATAAACGTCTGCACTCATCAGAGTCCAAAAGCAAGAGAGAGATTCACCCCTATCTTCCAATCGCGTGGCACCAAACAGCCACGTGACTTCCAGGAATCCTACACAGTCTTGGGCGTTCCAGAACACATGTGGAATTACTCCACTCCGAACCGGAACACTGCTTCAAATGACGCCTTGCGAATAATAGGTCAATTCTGCAACAGATATTGTGTGCAACGGCGACTCGTACAAATCATGTAATAAAGCGGAATATTCCAGAACGAAATCAAAGTAATTTAGGAGGCGGAGCTAACTTGAACTCTTCTTCTCCTGTTTACAGTTAAAACTAGAAGTCCTGTCCCGAACTGTGCGCTTTTCTAGGCTTAATTGCGCGTGTGAATTGCGAGCAAATGCCCAAAGCACAGCAGGTTCTCCTGGTCACTCATCACAAACACAGGCAATGTTTCTGCCAATGGACCTCCGGGTTACCCGGAGGTCCATTGGCAGAAATATTGCTTGTGCACAGCCCACTTGTACAGAATTTGATAGCCTTACTATGGTCATAACGCGCGGATTAACGCGCAGATCGACGTGCTATTTGCGCGCATTTCATGACAGGACTTCTAGTTTTAACTGTAGGAGATCTGATGAAAGAAGAATTCAAGACGAGACACTTTGTAGAATTTTGTAGAATTTTGATAACATCTCGACGATTGGAAAATGTTCGAATCGGCGCGAATGCGATCGAATCGAATCACGGGGACTATTTCGAATCGAATCGTATTTCGAAGCTTCGCGGGGCCCTAAACAAAGAATGACATTTCTATTAATTCAGCTACAGTTAAAACTAGAAGTCCTGTCATGAAATGCGCACAAATAGCACGTTGATCTGCGCGTTAATGTACGCGGTATGGCCATGGTAAAGTATCAAATTCTGAACATATGGCCTGTGCACAAGCAAGGTTTCAGCCAATGGACCTCCGGGTAACCCGGAGGTCCATTGGCAGGAACATTGCATGTGTTTGCCATGAGTAACCAGGAGAACCTGCCGTGATTTGGATGCCATTCGATTTGGCAATTGCGCGCTATTCCAACGCACAATTAAACCTAGATTAGCGCACTATTCGTGACAGGACTTCTAGTTTTAACTGTACCCATCCTTCTCCCAAACCACCCGAGGGTGATTTTCTTCCACCGCATGATCTCTTCAAAATTAATAATTTTAAAATTTACGTTAGCGGAATGTCACCTTTTTCAACTCGCTTCAATGTTTCAATCCATCAGTGTCGTGAGCTTACGCTCGTTCTATAGTTTGTTAGATACCAATCTCCTCGAGGTCTTTCCGAATATACAATTCATTTTTCTCTGCGATCAGTTGACACAAATATTTATTCTATTTTCATTCGATTTTCCCCCCCTCGGTATTCCACTTCCAACATAGTATTCTACTCTCAGCAATGGCGGACTATATTTTTATTATTTACAAATCGGTGGAGTTGATTCAATTATAAAGGATTGTTTTGGAGAAACAAATAAGGCTAAAATAAATTCAAAAGTTCACTGCTCGGATTCGAGTACGATTTTAGCCTCTCATGAGCCGCGGGATTATTTCACTCGTCGAACGTCTCGTGAAATAATCCACCGCGTGCCTCACTCGAGATAAAAATTAATATCCTACTCGAATCCGAGGAGCGAATTATTGTCTGTATGTCCTCATCGCGCGGGCTGTATTTTGATTTCGATGACGTCACGTAGGGTAAGAGACTCGCATTGTTTACTCGTTCGTTCGCCTCTTTTCCTCTTTTTATCTCTGCTAACAATCATTCGGCCAATGGACCCACCTTAGTCTTCCACAAGTACCCATTATCTGTATTGTCTGGCATGTGCTTGTCCAAAGGATTGTTACAATAAACTTAATTGCTCATGGAATTTCACAGTGACAGTGACGAAGGAAATAATTATAACCCCATCAGGCATATACGTATGACATGTCCACACTAATATATGGAAAGAATACTCGAAGGACTAGCTAAATGAGAAAATTGTATGACCTGCCTACAGCAATTATTGTTTTGTAGTAAAAATAGCTCACCGGTCGGGCTCTAGTGTGTTTGCTGACTCGATATTTGTGTTGTGTCCTGTATTAGTTAAATCGATGTACTGTTCTTTCGAGAGAACTAAGTTACATAGCTACCACACGGCTTCAATCAGGGCTCAGAGTGCTTCAGTAGTTGTTAAGTGTGTTTTATCATTATCTTTAGTACTCATATATACTGAATGATCAATGGGAACTCTTCACTTGTATCGATATGTTCTTGTTCCTAGGGGGATATGATTGAGATCGCTGTCTATGACAAACTTTGAATAATCTGTTCTTTTATTTTTACTAAGTGCGCGGACATAATCATTGATGACAGAAAGGCTTCATTCGTCCACATGAATGTTGCCCGGGGGGGGGGGACATTATAAATGTCCAAGATGTACCGGGTCGACTAAAGTTCGGCGTCAGCGCAAGAAAATGTGACAAGTTGTTTCAGAGGACGCTATTTTCTTCATTCTTCAATCACGAATGAAAGAAATGGTGTTGGAAACTGGAGAATGGAGACCTGAAAATAACCCGCGAGCGATCGTTCAGGTTACTTTGTTGTAAAATACGCGAACGAACTTCATGTTACGATAAATCAAGTACAAATATACCACATCCCTAAGCCCACATGATTTACCAGCCACACTTGTCAATATTTCTGGACCAACTCGACTCATGTCATGTCATGTGGGCGTTCATCTACATATGAACAGAGTGGCATGCCGTTTACATCTTAAAGAATTTTCTCCAAAATAAGTAGCAACACATAATGCCAAAGCGAGATCGCGCATTAACCCTTTACCTAACGAATCGCACGCTTCCACCCGCGTAATATGCAAATTGAACAATTGAAAAAAAATATTTTTTTCAAAATATTTCAACAAAAACATATCATGTGACCCCCTCATTGGAACGAGCTCATTGAGCTCGTTCCAATGAGGGGTCACATGATATGGTTTTGTTGAAATTTTTTGAAAAAATTGAAAAAATTATATTTAAAATAATAAATTTTGATATCGTCTGCGTTGGGTAAAGGGTGAATTGTTGCTATTTATTGTGGGGGGGGGGGGGGGGGGAAATTCTTTGAAGACGTGCGCAGCATAACTGGCGAAGTAAAAACAGAGAAGATGGAAAAGCATCACAATCCTCCCCCCCCCCCCCCCTATGTTACCATCGTGTTATATGGCGTACTCTGCTAAGGGGTTATGGTGTAAGTTCTTTATGTCCTGGCCTAGGAGTAGAGGAAAAGGAGGCAATAATAAACAAACTGTTGACGACGTCCTCGAACGTGACGCCACACATTCGAATCGTATATCAAACACTGCTGAAATACCCGCTCGTATATCGCTTTTTTAGGTATACATGCCGTGGTCTGACCAATGGCATCGCGATGATAAGCAATGGGATTGGGCGTGTAATCCTGACTTGTTCCATCAGTGATGTCTCCCGTGTCGTGGGAATACAGGTCAGCCGGTATTGTGGTTAAAATGTTCAGACTTGGGGGAATTTATTTGTTGATAAGTACATATAAGAGGCGTGATGCATGGTCTTTCCAACTTCTATTTTAAATAACAAGTACCGTGCTCATGCTGTTGCTCCAACACACCTCCGTTTGCATGACCGACTGTGTATGTTAACCCTTTAGCCAACGTAACGGCAAAAAACGGCCAACGCTATTCTCAAAAATCGTCAATTAATTTTCATTGTACTTCCATTTTTGGTCTCAAAAACATAGGGGTTATGACCCCTCTTTGGAACGAGCTCGTCGAGCTCGTTCCAATGAGGGGTCATAACCTATGTTTTTAAGACAAAAAATGAAAAAAAAAATAGTTATTCAAGAATTTTGTTTGCAAGTATCGTCTGCTTTTCATGTTAGGTAAAGGGTTAAATAAATCCATGTAATCAATTCAGTCTCGGAAGAAAGTTGGTGATTACTTGTAAAAACGAATCGATGTGTAAGACTCATATCCAGACGAAAATGTTACTGGGGAGGGCGCAGCCCCCCCCCCCCCCCTACACCCACAACTGGGTAACGGCCCTGGTCCGGCCATGGATCTCTACATGCAATCATCTAAAGAAGAATTCTTTGACCTCATTTCTTAGCATTTCCAGCCTAGATAATATATTATAGTAGTGCATTTATATTGACACATTTGGAATTCCACCTGGCATTGTGCTAGGTCCGAAGCACTGAACTGAAAACTGTTAAGTTTTTCGGGTTGGCTTCCGAATAGAGTTTTCAGTTCGTTCAGTGGCTCTGACCTAGCACAATGCCTGGTGGAATCCCTGATTGATTGAAACATTACACACTCTCAAATTTTTAAACTCGATGTGTAATCAGAGTTATGACATTCATTCCATATTGCCACCAGAGTTCATCAGTGTACTGGAATTATAGCGGATATGAGTAATGTTTTCCGCCATGTAAATCGAGATGTGTATGAATAAAGAGTCTTGGGAAGAAGCGAGTTAGTATAAGCTGACAGTGTTGGAACGAACGTTGCGTCTAGTTTGCCGCAACATACATTCCATGGTGCAAGGAATCGCACGATCCATTCCAGAAACAATCCACCAAGCAAGACACCAAAGCAACAAAAAAATGAAATAAAATAAAAATGAAGACAAATCGCAATAAAATTGAAAGTGATAGCGCAACAAAATTGAAGAGAAACGGCATTCTCGGTATGGTGTGCAGACTTCGAAAACTTATGAATGAGATTCTTGCGCACTACAAACAGTTAAGTCTCGAGTTGTTTTCGCAAACCGCACACCTATACCTTGGGTGGCATCATAAATCGAACTGAATTTGGTTATATCATTGTCAGTCGGAAAAAGCAAAGTTAGGCTGAGTTTGATTATTTTTTTATCACCATGTACAATTTCATCCATGTTGAAGGAATTTCCTCACGTGACGCTGGGTTGAGAAAACTGACAATGGAGCCTCATTATTTTGTTCAGTTGAGTGTAGCTTTTTTGTTTGTTTACGACTATTTTGTCATGGTTATGGGCATAACTCGTTGTGCTTGTAAACAATCATTTATCGTGACTCGGCTCTTTTTTGGGGGAGGCATAGCTAATCGTCGCGAAAGCGTGACGAGTAGATATAGATCTCCTACAAACGAGTCTCGTCGAGATAAAAAGTGCAACACATGCACAATGTGCACAGAATATATATGTATTTCACAAGGTCTTAAAGTTTAGCTTTATCTTATCGGGTGTTTTTACACGTACACAATAGTAAGTTTAGCGAGCTGGAAAATCCGTTTTGAATTAATAAGGTATATCTAAGATTATTTAATCCCCTTGCCCCATATTAAACGATTCCTGCCCCCACCTCACTTGCGATTACATTGGTTCCTCTAGTAGTCGGACGTCAAATCTTTCGTTAAAGCAAATATATACAGTACGTGGAGAGTGAATTGCAACTAAATCACCCGCGGAGTGGAGTTATCACCCAAACTATAACTTTCAATTTTTGTACATATCGACAAAAAACACAAGCAATGTTTCAGCCAATGGACCTCCGGGTTTAACCCGGAGGTCCATTGGCTGAAACTTTGCTTCTGCTGGTTATGCTTTGCAACAAATTTGCAATTATTGCTCGGGTGGAATCTCCACTCTGTGGGTGATTTAGTGATAATACACTCTCCACGTACTGTATATGTTACCAACCTGTTGAATTATTTATTTATTTATTCATTTATTTTGTTTAAGGTCACATACTTATGCACAATGGCTACTCGTGACCCTGACAGTTTTACACGGGTGGAGTAAGCCGGAGTACCAGGAGAGAACCACCGAGCATCGACGAGCAACTGTCAGCTCCTCAACATTCTAACTCTGCTCAAGCAGAGTTAAAGCGGTTGAAGACATGTACACCATCGACGTGCAGTACGCCTTAGTACACGGCGTCATCGTGCCCATGTAGGCAACCTGGATAAAGTGTCTTGCCCAAGGACACAGCGCGGGTCTTCCCGCATGGGGATCAACTCGGGATCTCTAGCATAGAAGTCCAACAGTCTACCACTGAGCCCCACCCCCCACCCCCACCCACCCCCAACGCGTGGAACGAGTACAAATTTGACAGGTAATGGGGTATGATTTCGGTAGTGTTGTTGGAAATTGTGTTTTTGTTTTTTTTATTCCACTTTCTATTCTGCCATTAATGCTCTTGGTTATGACATATTGTTATCTGAGTTACTACTACTTATTGGTGCTTAACGCCACGTCGGCAACCATGTCTATATCGTGACGATAAAAAGGTATGAAGAGTAAAACGATTCCATCATCAAGGAAAATATATGAGAAAAACATGAAAAATGTACATTATGATAACATCGAAATAAATAGCGAAACAGTAGTGAATAATGATACCAAAAGAAAAACAAATACTGTGTAAATCAACCCATTGACAGGAATACTTTTCGCAAATGAGATGTATTAAAAAGATTAACCCCTTGAACACTGGTGGTATCTTCCATAACAGTTCAATGGAAGAGTCCATATTCATTATGTGGGTAGACCAATCAATATTTTCAACGTGCAGCCTCGGGGCTGCACGTTGAAAATATTGATAGGTCTACCCCACATATTTGCTAAACAGCTATCCTATTTAACTGGTAGAGTGCTAGAAGCCACTATCAGGGCTTTAATATGAAGAGCAGATACCCAGACTAAAGGTGTCATATTCTGTGGAGGTGCTTTATATTATCTTAGAAGTGAAATTACTTAGTCTATATGGGTTTGCTGTGTTACAATGCATGGGAGAGTGCCTCCTGGCACTCTCCCATGAATTGTAACAAGGCAAAGACACATGAACAAATTTTGATGACCAAAAATAACTTAGCACTCTACCAGTTAATGACGTTATAAAGTATCCTGTTCCTGGCCTGAAAAGCGGCTGCTCATTTCCAAGGGTTAGAAACAGCTAAAACTTATTAAAAAGATTGATTTCTTTGAAAAACGAGAAAATGTGGTGAGAAGTGATTGTGTAAATAAATCTCTCGGAGACGGTATACAATAATGTCGCCGTCTGATGTCATTACAATCAGTGCTATTTAGTAGAATGTGATCGAGTGTCAAAGAACATCGATAGGGAGCACACTCAGGTCGCTTATCATCCTCCAATAACAAACAATGTGTAAGTCTGGAATGGCCAATGTAACATCGTGTCAGAAAGACCTGATCTTTACTACAAAGGTAACCAGACGGATTCTTATCGACAATAGTAGTTCAGAAGCGATGACGCTTGTTATTTGTCGCTCCATGCCATACAGCCTGCCACGCAGATTTGATGTACTCACTGATACCTGGTTTAAAATCGCTGTAAGTTTAAAATCAACGATAGACTTGTTTAAAGCATGTTTTGCTGGGCTGTCACTTCGGATGTTACCGGAGATACATGTCCAGGTAGCCAGCAAAACACGATATTACATTGGTCAGACATGAAGGTATTCAACTTCCCACGAAATTCAAAAATGAGAGGGTTTTTCAACTTTGAGTTGGGAAAAGCTAGTGAAGAAAAAAGGTTCGGAAAAGATAATTGATTTCCTTACCTGTACACTCTCCACGATATAAAGTGCTGGTTCTAAATCTTTCAGCTTCGAAAATAGAACTTTTATTTGGTATTATGGTCATATGATCACAGGTAACAACAATCGATCATACTTTGTCACCATCTTTAGATTCATCTGTATAGACTCTTGTATATGCAATATATTTAGACTTTATTTCGGCATATTTTTGCAGCGTGTTTGTCTTAGATGTTTTGTTGGAAGCAAGATCCAAAATGACAGTAGGTGTCCTTAGCTGCCAAAGAGAAATATGTGGTTCACGGTATTCTTTTGTCGAATCTAATTCCATTGTGGAGGATTTCATTTGACTTGTAATGGTAATTCCTAAAGAAGGGCGATGTTTCTGGTTTCTCTATAAAAAAAACTCAACATTTTGAAGCTCTGGGGCCCAATTATAAATGCTCTGAGTTAACCTCCCTCATTTCGAATGGCGTCGCCTGGTAAATTCCGAAAAATACCTCAGGCTTGAAAAGAACATCTTAACTCTCTGTTAAGATATCAAAACGGTGCATTCAGATTTATATCACCAAACTCAGAACCACAAATCAAAGGACTTCAGGATAATTTTAACACAAGTGTGGAACAGTGCATGTTTTTCCAGATTGTCTTTTTTTTTAATTAAAATTGTTCCCAGGTTCACTATTGGTTATATCAATATTATAATCCCCAGGCGTTGTTGTCTATTTTAACCCTTTACCTAACATGAAAAGCAGACGATACTTGCAAAAAAAATTCTTGAATAACTAATTTTTTTCATTTTTTGTCTCAAAAACATAGTTTATGACCCCTCGTTGGAACGAGCTCGGCGAGCTCGTTCCAACGAGGGGTCATAACCTATGTTTTTGAGACAAAAAATGAAAATATTTTGAAAATTAATTGGCGATTTTTGAGAATAGCGCTGGTCGGTTATGGCTGTTACGTTAGGTAAAGGGTTAACAAAATAATTTGAGGTTGTTTGTACGTTGACTTGTTAACATTAGACGATAGTGTGAACTTGCGATCCAGAACATGAAGTTCAAAAGTAAAGTCTTTTTTCAAAATCTGCGGAAGCCTCGTGAATAGAAAAAAACACACACAATGAATTAACAAGATCGCCAGTCCTTCGACAAGACTTTAAGAACAAAGGATGTCACTACAATCTACTAATTCCATCAAATCGGTTTTCAACGAGAACGTGAGTCCATCGAGTGTGCAACATGAAAATCATATGGAAATTGTCTCTGAGCCATGACAAATTGTCTCGCTATTTCTTTTTCGCAACTGACATAACTCCCCATCACTTCTACCTTCCGGGTGCGCGAAAAAAATATTGAAGCACAAACTATTCTACTTAATAGTTTAATGCTTTCCGCACAGTCAAAAGGGTATATTTAATTTGCATAAGACTGGTGCCCCCCCCCCCCCCCCCCCCCCCTTTGAGTAATGTGAAAATTTCGGCCAAATCAAATATCCATTGAGCAGCATGTCTTGCGCTGATACACAGAAAATAAATGTTTATTGTATTTTCAGATTCAATCGTCAAGGATATATCAGTTGGTCGGAAAAGAGAACCATAGGTTCGCTTTTCCGACCAACTGTAATATTTGTAATATTCCAGACAATTGAAGTTAAGCACAGGTGGTTGACTATTTAAGGGCTAGAATGGTTCCGTAACAGCGTCGAATTCCTTACTCGTTTAGAATGGTGGCTTGGGAGCTTTGGGTGATATGTGAGGCGGACCAGCCTTCAAAATCAGCCACGGCATTGTCGATCGCTGTATATCATGTCATTGTTGGGCAAAGCAAGGGTTCCAGCACCTTACACCTCATAATATATTATAGAAAAAAGTGTGAACTACCTCAAACATTTCGGTGCAGTTGATAGACAACTGTAATATCAGAGACCTTTCACACGATGAACGACTGCTGATAAGAATTACGTATGGGATACTACGTCACCAGAATTTGTGTTCTTCCAATCAGTCGTCGTTTTGGCTTTTCCGTAGTTACGATTACAGGTTATCATCAAACCTCTATATTACAGTTAAAACTAGAAGTCCTGTCATGAAATGCGCACAAATAGCACGTTGATATGCGCATTAATGTGCGCGTTATGACCCAATTAAAACTATCATATTCTGTGCATATGGCCTGTGCACAGGCAATGTTTCAGCCAATGGACCTCCGGGTAACCCGGAGGTCCATTAGCAGAAACATTGCATGTGTTTGCTATGAGTAACCAGGAGAACCTGCCGTGCTTTGGATGCCATTCGATATGGCAATTGCGCGCAATTACAACGCGCAATTAAGCCTAGATAAGTGCACTATTCGTGACAGGACTTCTCGTTTTAACTGTACATAGCAAAAAGTTTGAGAACGTTTCTCCGCCTCGTAATGTGGGAATTCACTCTAAGATTGTGTCCTTACACTGCAATGTCATAAAACTGCGAGTTGTACGACGTTTGAACGGTACGATTTTCTCACAAACGGACTCGTAGTCGTCAATTCTGCTGAAAGGGTTTCTGACAGTCCGACAACATTACGGCTACTATCAGCATTCGTACTTCTTATCAGTCGCCGTTTATTGTGCGAAAGGTGTCTGATAACGAAACCAATATACCGCCTGGAAGTTAATTCATTTATTGAATGAGTAATCGTTTCTGACAAATTCACCGAAGAGTGTCCGTGGTATCACCCGTCATGTATCCAAAAATCGGGACCGGTAACCCAAAATCACATTTTGACTAGTCAGTATCGGGTGTTTCCGCCTTAACAATTAAACAGGCTAGACACCTCTGTCTCACATTGTTAATTACAGTATCAAATTGATCCTGAGAAATTTGATCTCATTACCGGAGAAGAATGTTACACCACATTTCTCGCTCTCCCCATTCCACCCCACCCTCTTCTTACGCAAATGCCAGTTTGATACTGCCCGAGGGCATGGGCTCTCTCACGAACAGAAACGATTATACCCCGATGAATTGTATAGACGTGTTTAAAGTGCATAAAAGTATCGTCATCAGCTTACGATATAGGCTACTTACTATACACGGATCGTATTTATTAATAACACTATTGACAATGCCCATATTGGAAGCAGCCATGAAAAAGTCGACAAGATAACTAGAACTATTATAAGTTACATGGCGTGTAGCCCGCCGATACATTTCTACTTAAGGCGATGAGAGTTCATATCAGATGATGCGAAGTTGAACCTGATATTGACTCTCAGAGCCCTGTATGGAAATGCATCAGCCACCTGCATGCCTTGTAACATATTTATTATGCCGGACATTCATGTAAATCAAGGGATTAATATATTTCCACGAGAAACAAAGAACGACCGGACGTTTATTTTTTAGAAACCGCTATTGACAATACCACGCAGAATCATCATTAACAGTAACTGACACCGGTATGTATCCGCGGTGACAGTAAACAATCTTTGCGGTTCGGTGCGATATTTGTTTACAAAATAAAACATACCTCTTAACAAAATAAAACATATCGCTACAAACATATCTGAAATAGCCTTACAAACATTTACTGTCATCACCAACTGAAAAGGGTTAACGAAGCTCTTTTAAATGTTCCCAAAATAAAAATAGCTTTCAATCTGTTGAGAAAACTGTAAATAAACTGTTGCTTCAGCAGAGGGGGGGGGGGGGGGGGGGGTGGGGTGGGGGGGGGGGGCACTAAAAATTTGCAAGACGTGACGTCCTATTTTTAATTCGGCTCATTTTTACACCCACCCACCCCACTACGTGCAAATTTTCTACTACCGTTCTCAGACACCCCACCCCCCACTCTCCCATTAAAATCCAAAATAAACTTATAAACTTAGTAGGCACAACACTGTCTTTAGGGGGGTTTTCATAATGTTATTAACCCTTTACCCAACGTAACAACCAAAACCGGCCAGCGCTATTCTAAAAAATCGCCAATTAATTTTTATTATTTTTTCATTTTTTGTCTCAAAAACATAGGTTATGACTCCTCATTGGAACGAGCTCATCGAGCTCGTTCCAATGAGGGGTCATAACCTATGTTTTTGAGACAAAAAATGAAAACAATTAGTTATTCAATCATTGTTTTGGCAAGTGTCATCTGCTTTTCATGTTAGGTAAAGGGTTAAACAGGTACCACCAATTTAAACCTCTGTGGGCTGCTGTGGGCCCCAATCTACAAATGACAAGCTGTTCATTATCAGGCTTGGCCAGAGCAGGTGTACATATACGGGAACAAATTTTCATTTGAATTGTTCCCAAAATATTGTCTGCACATTTTCTACATTTCGAACAAGACATCCACCCCCTACTAACGTGTGACATTTTCCCAGATTAAGCCCAATATTCTCACATATAAAGCCTCCTGATGTTGTATTTATGTTAAGAGTGTGATGTACAACATCATCTTTAAGGTTTGAAACACAAATGATGGTATATATTATCTGATATAAAATTCAGAAAATTGCACAAGTTGGAAATGCACATTTTTGGCGGACTCAAGAGACCCACTCGCCCCCACGTCACGTCTTGCAAATTGTTGGTGCCCCCCCCCCCCCCCCCCCCCTGGCGTCAGCATAAAAAATCGATAGTCTATAGTCGGTAGAGAGTCGTAAATATAACAAAGAACATTTGGCACTACAAATAATATTTTCTGTCCATTTTTCTAAAAATATTTAATATTTAAATCGATAAATACTGTATCTTGACTTAAACTTAAATTCTATTATTTTGTTTTCATTTAAATTTTGAAAAGTCGAAGTGAGTGGAAATGCATCAATGTGATCAAATAGTAATGGCTGCTACTCACCTGATATCAAATAATATCAGATGACTTACCTGATACGGCGGAACCCTTAGCTGGTATTCCAGCATTCTGATTGAACAAACTTACTTTCAGGCATAATACTATAAGTTACAGGACGTTCAGGTGGCGGATACGGTATCATATGAGGCGAGGTGAAAACAATATTGGACGAGGCGGTACGCCGAGTCCAATATTGTTTTTGCCGAGCCTCATATGACACCGTATCCGCCACCTGAACGTCCTGTAACATATTTATTATGCCAGCGAAAACAAAATAACAATCAAATTTGAACGCCGGCATATTTTCAAAACTGGTGCAAAACGCTATGTAAGTTGTAACAAACGTGCACAGTTGTCTCCCTGTTTGTGTATAATTTCCTTGACAGCACAGACAACAGCGATAGACGCTTTTCTTCGAACTGTCACTTTGTCTTGAGTGTGCAGAAAATGTCCGAAACGTTCGATTTTGTAGAATTCGAACAAAATAAATGTATCTCTCATCTTTTCCTTCATAGCTGTGATTCATTTCTTACAATTTCATTATAGTGCAGTCGCTATTTTTAAAAAATAGCGTTTGGCACTCGACGTGATGGTATTTACCAGAATATAGAGCCGGGATAAAACAATTTTTTATCAGTTTATTTTTTATTATAAAACGAGAGAAAATGAGACATATAGACACGGAGGGACGTTTGATTGTACTGCAATTTCTTCAATATGGATATAAAAGCACCGCGAGGTGAGGAATTTCCACGTCGAAACAAAATGGCGGTACTGACCTAATACGAGTTTCGTATTAGGTCACCTTGGGCTGCAGGTGACCCAATACGGCTCAGTACCGTCCCACTATTCGGGGGCTGTGATTGGCGAATTTCATTAGCTGGCATAATGAATATGTATACATAGTGCATGCAAATAACTATCTCTGTGCTTGTACTTCTTATGTAAGTTATTGTTGGTCTGACACAAGCTGAAGCTGTATTGTTACAGGGAGATGACAGGAAGACATCCAATCTGGCAATGCCATCTCCGTACGGTATACGCTGTTTATTGTATTCCTTTACAACAGAAATTGTTATCTAGTACTTTTTTTACCCCTATGTTCAATGTGTTTACTGTCGTTTCTTCAGTATTATGTAAATACCTTAAATTAAATCAATAAATCAAAATAAAATCAAATAAGAGTTGCACAGATGTAAAGTTGAAATGCAAAGAGATCTCATGAAATTTATGTCGCTTGTGAATTTGTGATTTTCAAAACACTACCCCTGGATCACTTATTGAGCGCTGTGGTGGTCATTGGTGCACGTAGGCCAATTTCAAAATAAATACTCTCTTATATTATATCTCACGTGACTTCCTTGCATTCTGATTGGCTGAAAGATGATACTCTATTTCGTGTAGTTTGCATCCACAGAACTGACCAGGCACTACACCCAGGCACTACACGTTTTCTATTTTTAGCACACTACTATATCGGTTTTCTTTTCATACTGGGCGAATAAAACTGATCAGGCTAAATTTAAAAATCGATTCACAGAGGCACAACAACCACAAAACGACCAGGAAAGAAATATTTGTGGAAAAATGTATCGATTTTCCATTGCTGAAGTCATATTTTCCGAGGCGTTCATTTTATTCCTTGAGAAGATGATCCATATCTCGTTTCGAAGAGAATGATCCATACCTGAGTACAACTTTCATGAGAACGCGTCCGGATATGAAAAATCGTTTGTTTCGCTGCTCATATTATTTCGCTATTCAACTGTATGTTTTGGGCAGTAAACGAATAAATAATGGAATTCATTTGAATCTTCGGCGTTTGGTATCCCGTACTGACTCATTCGGTAATGTATATGTGTGACAAATGTGTAGAAATTATCAAACGGCGTTGTCAAATTTCGAAAATTTTAGTTTTCATTCGCGAGTTGCGCGATTCTAGAATTCACAGTTCCGTTTGGAGGAAATGTTTTGTTTAACCATGCCGACCGATTCAAAATCTGTCTTCTGCTTATATCAATAATCCAAGTTAGCCTTGTTTTGGAAGAAGAAAATGTTTTTTTAAAAACTACATGGTATTTTTTCTATATAACACTGGTTGGTAGGGCTGCTACTTTGGTAATAGATTAACAAATCGGACAGGTGTTTTTCTTGATGGGTGTTCGACATAATATAAGGATTAGTGCGTGTCTTGTCGTTGACTACGCCCATATAGTGCCCAGTGAGGTGGTGTAGTTCCCCCCGCTTCGCGGTGGGAACTACACCACCCCACTGGACACTATATGGGCGTAGTCAACTCCAAGCCATGCACTATTCCTTAAGTATTGGAATTCATTTCCTACAGTACAGTCGCCGTCGGCTGGTCACTCCCCACGGGTGTGCAATATTTCCATGGACGCAATTATATAAGATTACAAACCCTTATTATAGGAATAATCATCAAAACTTTAATTAATGAAGCACCGGGTACAACCCTGTGCTTCATTAAATTAAAATTTTGCTGATGGTGATTTTTATTACCCGGTAAACGCACACGTGGACATCACTGCCAACGCGTGGATTACGACAAATCCATGGCGACTGCACTGTACATGTCATACAACTTTCGGTCAAATATACTTTAGACAAAGTTGGGAAAATTATTGTGGGCCAAAAGGTTTTTGTGTAGTATATCTGAAGATTTATTTATTTATTGATGTTTAAGGTCACATATTTATGCACAATGGCTAATCAGGACCGTGACAGTTTTACGGGTGGAGGAAGCCGGAGTACCCGGAGAGAACCACCGAGCAACGACGAGCAGCTGCCAGCTCCCCAACATCGTTACTCCGCACTGCAGCACAGGCAGGGTTAGATTGGTTGAAGACATGCGTACCATCGACGTGCAGTACGCCTTAGTACACGGCGTCATCGTGCCCCCACGCGGGCAATGGAGATGAAGCGTCTTGCCCAAGGACACAACGCGGTTGCCGCAGGTGGGATTCGAACCGAGGACCTCTCGGCTTGCAGCCTGCACCTCTACCTACTGAGCCACCGCGCTCCCGTATATCTGAAGATAGTTGCAGGCATAAGAACTATAATCGATTTTAGGGCACTTTTTAAGAAAAAAAAAATGTTTATATTATTTATATAAACTTTTTTTTCTTTTCAGCTGACAGAACCGTCTTATGGCTATCTGGATCCAGATGATCAGAAGTTAGTTGTACACGTGGAATGGAATGACTCTCACCTGTTGGTGTGTCCGCAGTACCACACTCTTGATGATGTCAGTAGGCTACACAAACACCAGATGTGGTAAGTATTTCGAACATCCCTCGTGCTCAGGTAGTCTCTTTACAGTACAGTCGCTGTGGATTGGACGTAATTCACTTGTGGGCAGTAATGTTCACGCATGCGTTTACCAGGTAATAAAATCATCAGCAGCAACATATCAATTTATGAAGCACCGGGCTATTCCTATAGTTAGTGTTTGGACTGTTAAATTATTGCGTCCGTGGAAATATTGACCAGCCTCGGATAGTGACCAGTCCACGGCGGTCGTACTGCGAATTGGGAATCGAATACGCTTGTAACCACGAATGCAAGGAAACTGCAACACGGCCAAATGGCAAAATGAAGAACAGTCAAATTATCTTGCCACTCCTCCATCTTGTCTTTGTTGTTAGGGCCTTGGTATAGCAAGTCGGTTCTGTAGCGTGGATTGGAAGCATCCACCTTTGATTTGAGAGGCGGATAAGTTACCGATATCACATCGCGACCAACAATCCGCGGGACAACGAGTTGGAAGACCAGTTCTGTGGAGCTGGTTTCTTATGGCAGACGACAACTGCAAAAAATAAGACATTTTAAACAGCTAATTCCTATTTTAACGACACTTTCAACAGCTAGGTTCACATAGTGTCCGACGGGTTCTCGGGTGGGGGTAGGGGGGGCGGGGCTGGAATACCCGGACAGGACCATCGAGCGGCGACGAGCAACTGCCAGGCTCCACAACGTACAAACACTGCTCAAGTAGGGTTCGCAGCGGTTGAAGGCAAGGGCCCCATCGATATGCAGTGCGCCTCAGAATTCATCGCCGAGTTCCCAAAAGGAAAGACGAGTCGTACCAAGGAAATAAATCACATACCGCTGATCAGGCTCGAATCGTCGACATTTTAACTAAAAAAATATTTTTTTACCTAAAAAACATAGCTTATGGCTCCCCTTTGGAATTAGTTCAGCGATCTCGTTCTAACATGGGATCCTAAGCTATGTTTATAGGCAACCTTTGAAAAGCAAATATTAATAAAATTCGAATGCCAATGTTTGTAGCAAGCACTGGCCTGTTATGGCAGTTACGTCTGGCAAAACATTGAGTGAGGTTCTACTTAACAAACCAAACTGCGTTGACGCATTCTCTGTATATTGAACTCGTGTACACAAACTGAACCTTGCTTTGTCCTTAGAAAACTAATTTCGACGAATATGGAAAATGGCACTGCAATGTGTACTGTTTCAGAAATGTCCGTGAGTGATCGGGTAACCAAATCGGGATAAGAAAAAATGAAAAAATACTACCTTTTTTGAAAAATCCAATAAATTCTCGTCTTCAAGTTAATTTATTTTATCGTAACGAGCGCTTTCACAAAACTGATACATGAAACACAAGGGTACTTTTGCATAATGAAAAATTGTGGTTTTGTCAAATTGTCAACTTGGGCTGGGAGGTTTCGATTTTTCAGATTCGGTTTCGGTTTCAGGAAAAACTTCGGTTTGGGCAAGGGGGGGGGGGGGCACTAAAAATTTGAAAGACGTGACGTCCTATTTTTTATTCGGCTCCTTTTTACACCCACCCACCCACTACGTGCAAATTTTCGACTACCCTTCTCAGACACCCACCCCCCCCCCCCCCCATTCTCCCATTAAAATCCAAAATAAGCTTATAAACTTAGTAGGCGCAGCTGTCTTTAGGGGGGTTTTCATAATGTTCTTAATCCTTACCCAACGTAACGGCCAAAACCGTCGAGCTGGTTCCAATGAGGGGTCATAACCTATGTTTTTGAGACAAAAAATGAAAAAAATTAGTTATTCAATCATTTTTTGGCAAGTGTCGTCTGCTTTTCATGTTAGGTAAAGGGTTAAACTGGTACCATCAATTTAAACCTCTATGGGCTGCTGTGGGCCCCAATCTACAAATGACAAGCTGTTCATTATCAGGCTTGGCCAGAGCAGGTGTACATATACGGGAACAAATTTTCATTTGAATTGTTCCCAAAATATTGTCTGCACAATTTCTACATTTCGAACAAGACACCCACCCCCTACTAACGTGTGAAATCTTCCCAGATTAAGCCCAATATTCTCACATATAAAGCCTCCTGGTGTTGTATTTATGTTAAGAGTGTGATGTACAACATCATCTTTAAGGTTTCAAACACAAATGATGGTATATATTAGCTGACATATTGATATATTTTTTAAAAAATCAAAAAATTGCGCAAGTTGGAAATGCACATTTTTGGCGCACTCAAGAGACCCACCCCCACGTCACGTCTTGCAAATTTTTGGTGGCCTCCCCCTGGTTTGGGTTCGATTTTACCATGTGTTAATAGCAGATAGTAAATAACTCTTCAGGCTCCATAAAGTGGAAAAAAATCTGCAATACGACCCCACTCACCACAAAAGCCCTAACTTCCCTTTGGGTACTAGGGGATCAGTAGTTAAGCCTATTCGGTCAGAACAGAACGATAAGCCAGTGTAACAAATGAATAAGGTTCTTCTGAACTATGTTGTGTTCTCATTGTGACGTTTTCTCGTGCATTGACTCGTCCGGAGGACGAGTCAATATTCCGGACGAGTCCATAAGTGAGAAAATGTGACAATGTGAACACGGCGTATTCGCCCTTTGCCGGATAAACTATAGTGGTCGCTATTCCAGCTCCCTCCTAGTAAGACAGCTTGATCAGTTTATGCACAAACACAGTAAAACTGTTCGGCCGGTTTTTGTTGGGTCTTGTTGTTCGGTTTCCGGTTTGGTTTCCGGTTTGCCGCAAAAACCGGAACCGAACAGGAAAACCGAAAAAAAGTGTGATCAACTTACTTTTTTTTTAAATTTGATACTTATTGCCCATTTAAATAACAGCCCCCCATAACACACTACAATGGGTTCTCAATCGCTTAAACTGGATACATATATCAATCAATGTGTGCGTACCCATGGAAGCAATGATGGAGCTACCTTTGAAGTCCCATGTTCCGTTTGTGTTGATGTGTTAGATCACAAGACAATAATAATTTTTTTTTATGGTGGAACATTTTAATGACACGTCGGAAGCCTTACAGAATTACGTCAGACGCCGATGAAAGAAAATAATAAAACATTTAGTCCTATAGAAAGTAAAATAGTATTCTTGTCTTTCCATATTCCATTATCGAGGCGACAACTTGAGAATCGAAGACGTGTACTTTGTGAGACGTGATCAGTCGTTTTTTTCTGCAAAAGATGAGAATTTTCAGTTTCTATTACGTTCACTCGAGTTACACTTCTCATTACATTTTAGTTACTCGAAAACCTGTCAATTTTGTCAGTTGAACACTTCCAGCAGTAATATTCCAATTATGTTGCCAGACGGGGATCAACCAAGCGTGTGAGTTACAGATTTGTTTAATTAGCATATAAATATCAGTTCAAGGCATTTTGCACTTAACACTGTCAGCTACGGAATTTCAACTGCCCATCGCATCGAGATAATGCAGTTGTCGAAAGATGATATTTTCCGCCCTATACGCATAATAAGAACACGTTTAAAATGTCCAAATCAATGTCGAATTCGATAAACAAAAGTTTAATAATATCTAGAGAAACAGAATTTACAGCGACCAGTAAATTCGAAGCTGTGTAAAAATGGTAAACGCATCAGAACTAAATTATATGGAAAGAGAATTTATGGAGACTTATTTTTGGAAGTAAAATATATTTAAAGAAATCAGAAATTGATTTTCGTAAACAGTGTTTAAAGATTTTCATTCAGGATTCAGATAAAACTTTTCAAGAAACCAGAAATAACTTCTGTGCACAGGCCACAGCATTAAACATGTTCTACAATGGAATCAGAATGGATATTTTTTTACTCTTCCCACTACTTAACTTACTAAGATGAATTTTCGCCGGAGCAAACAAACAATCACCAAAATCACAGCTCTTTTCGAAATATACACTTAGAAACATGGGTGGGGTGTGGCAACTCTGATACATACAGATTATCATGATAATGTGCATGTCCTGTGGTTTGTATCAGATTCGATGCGGTGTCCAGAATGGCATCTCAATGAGTTAATTTTCATTATTTTTTGTCTCAAAAACATAGATTATGACTCCTCGTTGGAACGAGCTCGTCGAGCTGGTTCCAAGGAGTGGTCATAACCTATGTTTTTGAGACAAAAAATGAAAAAATTTAGTTATTCAAGAATTTCTTTTGCAAGTGTCGTCTGCTTTTCATGTTAGGTAAAGGGTTAAATTATTTTTAAACATTTTTGGGACATAATGTTCGGTCGATCACTGAAACGCACATAGAATGTATCCATGCGCCTGTTATGATAGCCCGTAGCGCTACCGGAAACGAGTCGTCTATATGATACGGAATCAGAATGAGTCGTCAATATGATACGGAATCGGAACACATTATGTGATACGTACCCTTTCTCGTGGTTTTCGAGCCAAAATCTATATGATTGTTAGATAAAACATCTTATACATAAACATAACGGTGATGACAGATTTGTCTCACAATTCTGAGCTGCAGTGCCAATAACTTGATTAATTACCCTTTTATCTTCAGATATCATTTTTACACTCACGAAACACAGACCGTTTCTCTGGAAACAGTATGAGACTGCCTTGAACTTTCCAGGTCCCCAGCTAAACTTAATGAGCGCACTTGTAAAATATTTTGAAAAGATTGCGCACTATAAACGGCGTGTTGTTTCAATTTGCATTAATGGGGTTTAATAATGTAATAATTATACTTTTGAGACGAGGCTGTTTTTCCCTTTCATTTTTTGAAACGAAAACAGTCTCTCGCAAACGCCTTTCGAAAAATGTGCTATAAATAGTAACGTAAACAAATCGTAACCAAGCAGTTGCCAGATACAGATTTTCATCCTGCAACTGCAATATAACATCAATTACGTGCTCAATACATACTTATTATACCCCCAAACTAGTTGGGGTATCTAGTGGAGACCCACCCCCCCCCCCCCCACCCCATCCGTCGGTTCGTCCATCCGCGCTATAATACGGGAGTTACGAGGGGTTTTTTTTGCCCGGACAGGCATTATGAGCTTACCGACATATTATGACCTTAATTGAAAATATTATGAGCTTAATGTCTAAGATATGAGACTTATGTGGCAAATTGCGATTTGTCGGGGTTTATATTAAGGGTTAGGGTCAGTTCAGGGTTGGGGTTAGCTTTAGTTACTAAGAAGCATTACGTTGGGGGATGTAACCACGTCTATAGCCCCCCCCCCCCCCAAAAAAAAAAAAAAAAAAAAATTTACCGAAAAACGAGGTTTTAACCGTTGTGCGAATGATCAGTTTTTTCGTAAAAAATTAAGCCCACGACTCCCATGAATTGCCGTTCGTCCGTCCGTCCGTCCGTCCGTCCGTCCGTCCCAACATTTTCCCTTGTATCTCAGCCACTGCCACTCCAATTGGAAACATATTTGGTGTTGTGGTAGAGCATCATATGGGAACGATGCATGTGTAGCGTGAGTTTCTTCCACACATCTTTGCCAAAGTTATGGTCCTTGTTCACTCTGTTTACTTAGACAATTTTTGGCTGATCGGGGGCATTGGCACACGCTTTTGCGTTGCCCCTCTTGTTATAAGATAAATTGACTTAGTCTGGACGGAAGTCTGGATAATGTCGTCACACGTCCTTCTGCCGTGAAACCTAATCTCTGCACCTCTCACTCGGGAGATATCGGATTTTGCACTTTACAGCTGAATGTGTGATAGAGTTTGTGTTCCCGTTGAAGCTTCTCAACACAGGCGCTAATGGTTTTCCGCATATACGTATCAAATATCGTTCAGATATGAACAAACGCTAATTTCGGTTTAGAATGAGGTAGATAGATTCAAGGGCGATATGTTTAACGCTGACGAACGAGACTGTAGTCAAATGTTAGCCGTGAATTCAAAACAAGCAAAATGTACCCATACGACTTCCCATCACGTGATTATCTTTACCGCAGAAATCGTACGGGAGTTAGTGGTGCCCCTACTGCCAGTTTTAGTTGATAATGCTAATGTTTATTCCTAATAACAATGTGTGAAGGGGATTTCAATACAACCGCGTTGATCATCACCCATCATTTATTATTGTTTGAATTTGTAACTCTGAAATCAAGTTACATGATTAATTGCGGACTTTGCCTTGAAGAGTCTACGATAACCATTTAATTTATGACGCACAAGGCCATTAATTGTGTGATTCACTGATGGTGCCACTGTGTGCGGCATAATCAATTTGTCTAGTATCTAAGTCTCTTTAGAACTGTAGCGGTACGCAGAAGCAAACAGCAAGGCAGACAAAGGCTGTTTAAAATTAATTGCCCCATCACAATGTGTAAAGAAATTAACTGTCTAGCCAGGATTTGTAAACAGCACATCGCAAGTCAAATACATAATCCTTATCTAACTGAAGATGTAGATGTATCTGTATTGTTCACTCCAATAAGTAGGATAAGGATTTTTAACCTCTAAAGTATAGCATATGATCCCACATTTTATCTCACAATCAGGGCGTTTTTGTACTGCTATGCAACTAAAGTTTAATGTATCTGGGCCCTTGTTCCAAATCCGTATCAAGGGCCACTGATACAAGCGCGTGATTCTGCTGTTGTCAAACAACGGCATTAATATCATTTTTCGATCGCTTCGCGTTTTTCCCTTCAGAAAAAACAATATTAGGTGAGGCGAAGCCGAACCTAATATTGTTTTCTCTGAGCCGTATATGGCACCGTATCTGCCAACTAAACGCCATGTAACGTATTTATTATGCACGGCATGCTAAAATGTCACTGGGAAAGTTAACTCAACGAATAGTTAAATTATGAGCACTTTTCGGCATCTTGGGCTGGTTTGTTGCCTATTATTGGGATTTTCCTGAACGCTCGAGTCGAGGCTTCTCTCTTGAAGTTAAAGGATTAGCTTTCGCTATGAAATGTGGAAAACTCCACCTCAATAAACGATGAACGGCATATTTTAAAATATAATAAACCTTTACACCAAGAGGGATATTTAATTCACCAGTAATTGTTGCAAAAGTACAACCAAATTCACGTTGACGAAACACACAGTTGCTCCACTTCTCAAGACAGCATTCAGTAAAGTGAATCCCAGTGACGTAATTTTCTCTGAAGTGTAACGTCATCACTGACCTCACTATGAAGATCAATGAACGCTATTCTATTTTTCAATTTGCGTCTTCCCATCGATAAGGCAAATGAAAAAAAGTTCCTCTTAAAATAGTTTTATAACACATTTTGTGGTCAACATTGTGAGATAAATTTATCATCACCACAGTGTGTGTCTCCGCAAATTCTGATTAAGTCTCCTGGTAGGCACAGAACCGCATTTCGACTCGCCCTAACGGGCTCGTCGAAATACGGTTCTGTTCCTACAACTCGACTTGATCTGAATTCACGGAGACACACACTGTGGTGATAATCTGTATGGAACGAACTGTTTCAGCTTGTTCCAACGAGGACTCATGAGCTCTGTTTGTACTAGTAACATGAAGAGGCCGACAAACCGTTTTGGCGAACAGCTATAATCGGATCTAGCCAAGCCAATAGAAACGAGTTGAAACAAATTTTCTGAGCGCCAAAAGTCATTACACAAACGGAGACCAACTGCGAGATCTCTGACAGTAACATGGAGAGAATAAAATCAATTTGTCTGGAATATGTCTCAAAGAAAACGAAATTTCGCAAATAAGCAGTGAAAATGTATTTTCTCGATATTATGGCATTTTGTCCTGTGCATATTTGTCGCGTGGTGTGAAAACTGAGGCATCACATATTTATTTGAAGATCCAGGCAGGGAAACTAGACGCACATGTGTAGAAACCCGGTATTTAAGAAAAAGGAAGAACGTAGAATAGGGTCCCAACATTAAAGTTATTTGGGATTATTGATCTTACAACAAGAACGTACCCGCCCCCGCCCCTCCAAAAAAAAAAAAAAAGTAAAAACGTCCAGACAAAATACAAATTTGTACTAGGAGCTAGCAACCGCAGGTGCGATCATTCGATTCCGAATGGAAACGTGTTTTTACCTGCACTCAGCTGGCATTATTACACATGTCGAGACGACCGTTTTTATAACAGTAATTAAATGATAAATAAACCACCGGCTGAACGAAAATAAATTAGACTAGAGCATTTTTGCCATGATTATATTTTTATAAAGGCCTACCATGCAATACTATGACGTCGGATCTTCATTCATAAAATTGGGGAATAAGTCTTGCGCAGCGCAAGAACGCAATACCGTGACGTCATGATCATCATTCATAAAAAAACCTAAGTTTTTGACGCTGAGTGAAGGTCAAAATAGAGGCCGTTAAAATGTATCTACTTCCTTCATCATGCGAACAAATCAAGAAAGGGAGGAACATTGTCAGCTAAATTTGTTATTACCAGCATGTGAGTTTCCGAGATGGTGTGTTAAAGTCTTGACTTGGGCTCTAACGGACTCGTCGATATATGCCCAGAGACGAGGTTGCGACTTCAATACACCATCGCGGAGACCCACATGGTGGTAATAACCGATTTATCTTGCAATGTTTCCTCCATTTTTGATTTGTTCGCACAATGAAGGAACTGCATACAGTTTTTAACCACAGGGCGGTAATAATCTATATATATTTTTGAAGCCACCGGAAAATGTCATGTATTTTTGTTTGACAAGGATGTTGGCTCACTGCAAAACAAAATGTCATACTGCACTGTGACACATGGAGACATTTCAGTTACTCACTGGTCTTCAAAAAACGAATTATTACTAATGTGAACAATTAAATTAATAAAAGTAAGGTCAGAGGGTATGTCTAAAACAATTGGCGTGGAATCATTTCAAGGCTTTGTATTAGGGGGGGGGGGGGATGTGGGTATGACGTATACATCGATGCGACGTGCATGGAGACCAGTTTTCGAAATGGTGAATTGAAATTAATGTCCGGAGACGTGAACGTTTAAACATAACCAGAAGACAACTCATGCCTAACATTTATCAATACCGGAGTACACCAATGCATCTTGCGAAACTGTATTCATTGGTTTCATTCTAAATAAAAAACCTTGATAAACACACTGCCAAAAAGCTGTCTAAACTAATGAAAGAATTAACGCTTAATACGCTGATTATTTTTAGAAAAACATTTTCATCAAATCTAACCATGGCTGTTGTGGAGAAGCTATAACTAAATTTGATGAAATGTTTTATGAAAACTGAACTCAGGAAGTCATTGGTGGAGTACTCATTGAATTTACAGAGACAATTTGGTAAAACGTTACCAAATTATAGTTATTTTAGTGGTAAGAAATTTCCAGTTAAGCAGAAATATCAGTCAGCAGCATGCATGGCGTTATTCAAATTAATCAAGAATAACAACATTTATTATACGCTAAACGATAGATTATTGAAGAAAAAAAGAAATCGTATCCCTCTCTGTGAAGATATAGAAATTTTCACTTTCACGGTATCAAACAAAAGAGTGGCTTTCAAAGCATCACCTCGAGGTGAATACGAGTCAAATTATCACTGAAAATGATCAATGTTTTCTAAAAATGTATAATGAAAAGTAAATCTAGTGTTTTTGAGTGGATACCAATCATTTCCAGCAATAATTCAACACGTATACACCTTGAATTGATGCACGAAACCCGCTAGTCCAAACATGGCCTGAAAGGCCGTAATATAAGTTTTTTGTTTGGTACGTCCTTTCAAAGGACGAACCAAACAAAACACTTATGTTACGGACTTTCAGGCCATGTTTGGACTAGAAACTCGACAGCGGAATCAGATTGCAAGACGCTATCTGTTCCGAGCATCACTTAGCACACACGCGGCAGAGGCCAACACTATAAAACTGCTACAATTGCATTTTTAAGAATTGTATTTTCTAGTTAAGACTTTAAATGGATTGAAATGAACCATTAGCATTTTCAAAGATGCAAATTGCCATATCTTTTAAAATGCTAATGATTTAGGTTAATCTGTTATATTAATAGGTAGAAAATACAATTTTAGAAAATACAATTGTAGAAGTTTTATAGTATTGGTTCCAGTTCTGAAAAAACAAATGCAAAACATAATTAACCCTTTACCTAACATGAAAAGCAGACGACACTTGCCAAAAAAATTCTTGAATGACTAATTTTTTTCATTTTTTGTCTCAAAAACATAGGTTATGACCCCTCGTTGGAACGAGCTCGTTGAGCTCGTTCCAACGAGGGGTCATAACCTATGTTTTTGAGACAAAAAATGAAAAAATAATGAAAATTAATTGGCGATTTTTTAGAATAGCGCTGGCCGGTTTTTGCCGTTACGTTGGGTAAAGGGTTAATAGGCAGCTAGACTGCCGAACTGTTTTGTCGCAGTCTATTTTCGAGAGGTTTCAAAATATTCTCAGTGTTACTGACATTGTCTACCGTAACCGACATTTTCCCAGATCGCGACCACGGGCCAACCTGTTTCAACCTATAATGCAGGTCCAACATTCAGATGATAGACATGCAAGGAATTTTATGTGAGAATTTCATCAGTTGCCAGCATATTCTGAGATCGTAGTAAATTGTGCGTTAGATTATATATTTTATATCACTTTTATCTCTTCAACCAAAGGTGTTTTTCATTTACATGACGTAACAAAAATAATCGTATCATAATGATGGTCAATTTTCTACGAAAAACGATCGTTGCGTGTAGATAACTCGCGTATGAAATTACGCCGAATATGGATGAACATTTGTTGAAGTAGGTAATAAATACACCATCTGAATGGCTCGATTTTTGAACGATTGTAAACCCTTTGAAACCGACATGTCCCTTGTACGTCTGCACGTTGAGCAATATTAATTGGTCTACCCCCAGCTAATGAATATGGACACTTCCAAAGAATCCTTGACAGTTAAAAAGTCAAATAGGGACTTACGTTCATCCAAGCAAATTAAACTCTTCTCGGTAACTTCACGTTAGTCTACGACCTTCGAAATAGCATTGGTAACACGAACCAGTAATAATTTAATTTTCTTACTCGTTCATTTTACAAATGTAAACGGGATTCGCCAGTTTGTTGTAGATAACCGCCGAACAGAGCGACATCCTTAAGGGGCACAGGACTGAACAAATTTGTAATCTACATGCGAGTAACAATTAATGACGCCAACCACCACAACAATGTTTGACACTTTGGCTGATACGAATAGAGGGCGACACTCGTTTAGATTTTCTCATATATATACATACTTGACATTGTTTTAAGTCGAGACTCAAGCATAAATGTTTTTGACAACATTTTCATTCCCCGAGCTCTGAACTGCCAAGTGGTAGTGCACTCTATAAAGCCAATTCTCGTCGTACAAATTCACGCGAAACTGCTCCCAAAAGAAATATTCCTACAAGTACCACCGTTTATTTTACATTATGATTAAATATTTGAGAAAAACATGTATTGGTGATTGGAAAGTATGATTGGTACGGAGAGGTAAGGGATATACTCCAATGACTGTATGACACAGGATATAAGTAGAACAGTTTGCTGTGAATCTCATCACAGTGGAATTTCACATAGATAAATCAAATTCTGTGGACAATTATTATTATTATGGACAAGAAACGCAGACGACACTCGCGAAAATAAAAATCTTGATCAAATAAAAAAAACATGTTTCACCTAAAGAAAACATAGCTTATGATCCCTCAATGGAACGAGCTCAAGGAGCTCGTTCTATTGTGGTATCGTACGCTATATTTAAATTCAAACATTGAAAAAATAATATAATTTGAACAGCGATTTTTTGTGAATAGCCCAGACTAAACATGACTTGCGTTTGATAAAGTGTTAAAAGAAAAGTATTCACATTTTTACCTGCGTCGCCAGCGGCAGAATAGGTCTAGTAACCGCTCGACTCCGTCCGTCCGTCAGTCCGTCAGTCCATCCGTCCGTCCGTCAGTCCGTCCGAAACACTTCTTCCGTCAAAGTTTTCTTGGCTTCTATGAAAGGGAATGATTGTATATTTGGTCTGCTGCTTTATAATGATGAGTTGTATCGTGTATCTAATTTTCAGATCAATTGCATGCAGCGACGCAGGTCCAGACCCGGTATTGGTCTTGGCTTGTTCATATTTAGAATCGACTAAAGTAAAATATTCACATTTTTCATATTTAAAATCGACTGAAGAAACCTAGTAATAGATGTGCATTGTGGTAACCTGCAAACAAAGAGCAGCATGTTGACAAAATTATTGCACTGTATACTCAAAAATTCAGGTGAGCCATTGGTCGTGGGCCATATTTTCATGTTGGTCGTGAATTAGTTACGTGCGAGTTTTCACTTTCTCCTCTTACTCTTACTAGAAAGATCTGACTGTAATTATATAATTGTGCCCCAGGGATCACCGCAAATGTCCAAACGAAAATGTTGGGTATGATACCACCTCAGACCTAGTTCATATCAAATACGTTTACAAAAACATCAGCTTGCTGCTGGATCCATTTTCCAACTTTGATCAAATTACCCATGCACGTCATGTGACTCAACAAATCATTGCGTGGATGTGTTTCAGTTTAAATGCAGATAGTTTTCATTGTCAAACTGAAAATATTTGCATTAAGATATCGCATGTGTTTGTCTTAATGACCTGAATAAAGACTGGTAGAAATGTGAAAGGTTGTTTTTTAATGGATGCAAATCTGGCGACCGATTCAGAATCGAATCGAACCTTCAAAGCACATTGCATTTAAAGTACTTAATCCGACTAATTGGTATTTATTATATTTCTTTGCTTTGTGAGCTCTCTCTTTGACAGATTCCAGTTAGTAAATACATGATTTTATGAACAGTTGCTATGGTGCATTAACAGAAACCACTCAAGAGACTACTACTGCCCGGCGTTTGTTTATGAAGAAGCTCATAAAAAAAGTAAACCAATCAGTTAGCCCTTTACCTAACATGAAAATCAGACGACACTTGCAAGCAAAATTCTTGAATAACTACTTTATTTCATTTTTTGTCTCAAAGACATAGGTTATGACCCCTCGTTGGAACGAGCTCGTTCCAACGAGGGGTCATAACCTATGTTTTTTGAGACAAAAAATGAAAAAATGATGAAAATTAATTGTCGATTTTTGAGAATAGCGCTGGTCGGTTTTTGCCGTTACGCTGGGTAAAGGGTTAATACTGGAGATGAAGCTTCGCCCGCATGGGCAAATGTAAACTTAATTCCAAGTCTTAGATTTGCAGGTTGTGCTCAGTGTATCGTTAATTCTTGAAAGACATCTGTGATATGTAGTCTTTTGTAACATTTTATTTAAAGTTGTCATCAAGAACACACAACACATAAATGTATATGACCTCAAAATGCAATGTCGAATTTTACAGCTCAATGTGAAACAAAGACATACAACGCTTTAACATGGCGCAGCGTGGCGCTGTTCAACTGATATTCACAATACCTGTCAATGTGACAAACCTGTCGAGAGATAATGTCTTAACCTTATGAATACAAGAGATGGCGTTTCCTTTGCAGGTACATGATACGTTGGAATTTAATTAAGTATGGTGAGTTTTCTGTGAATGTGTGTAGGACACAATCAATATGTGGGGCTCCACGTTGAGAATATTTAATTGGTCTGTCCCAAAATGATGAATCTGGACTCTTCCAGTTGCTGTCATTGAACTGACATGGACAATACCACCAGTCTTCAAAGGGTTAAATCACTTCAGAGGTGGGAAAATGAATAGAAAACAAAAATGTGTAACTATTTACCTTACACGACTAGAGAGGTCGACATTTGCACAAAAAAATGACCCCCAAAAACTTAACTTGTGGCCCGTCACTGCGACGAATTGATAACGTAATACAATTATTTGAACAGTCATTTTCATTAATAACGGTTGCCAAATATGCTCTTACGCCATATCCAAGATAATGGTGTTTGATATGGATACAGTTGTTATTCTCGAGCAGTGAGTGGAAGGATTTTGTCACGACGCGAAGTGAAGACTACTATACCAGTGAAATGGAAAGTGGCGGCTTAGCCTACACAGATATCTACGTGGTGAATGAAAACTCCGCCTTGAATAAAGGCGTGACACTGCCAGTTCGAAATACCAGAACTTGTAAATGGCCCATCGTATTTGTGGCCTGAATCCCCGACAGAACAGTCACTGTTGATGTCCAAGGTGGTATTTTCGATCTCCATAAACTGTCTCCCGAGGTTGATAAAGGAGGTGATTGAGAAAGCGACTTCACAAGAGGCAGTTGGTTGCCATGCCACGTCGTTGTTTCCCTTTACACAACGATATCAAAATTTGCTTTTTAGTCTGTATCAAACACACAGACTATTGTTTGTGTACGGTTTCTTTTTTTTCTTCTTATTTTTCTTATTCTCCTGTCTTCTGTCTTCTCCCCACTTCCTTGTTAGCACGATAACTCGAAAACGAATAACCTGATCTGGCTTATTTTTTGGCATACTGATAGACAACCACAAGTACTTGGCCACCTATGTTTTTCAAGTCGTTAGAGCCATTGAGTACGGCTCAGTCTGTCACAGGGTTTTCACAGCCTCTAATTTCCTGTCACAATAAATTATCCTGAAGTAATACTATGTTTTATTTATTCACACTGGATACAATGTAAACAATTAGATTGCAGAAGTGAAGTTAGCTGTCAAACATTAAATGTTATCTGCTACTGTAATCAGCTGTCAGTTACTCAAACCAAGTTGAGAGAAACCTTTTGCTTTGCAAGGAGATAACGTACAAATTATTCAGTTCAATGCTTTTAACCCTTTTAAGACTTCAATGTGGGTTCCAAAGATTTTATTTCATGCAATGTGAGAATAATGATAACCCTTCCCATACTCACATTGCTGCTCTAAACATCATTCAGATAAGTGGGAGAGCAAACAATGTCAGTTTCTGATTATTTTAAAGCTGTGCACATATATGCTTTTTTCTTGTTTCTTGGAATTGTTTTTCTGATTCCGGCATGACTATCTTTAAATACTATTAACGAAAACATATTCCTGATTTCTTTAAAAATATTTCATCCACAAAAATAAGCCTGCATAATTTCTCTTTCTATTTTGTTTATTTCTTATTCTTTAACTACTTTCACGCATATTTAAATTTACTGGATGCAGTAAATTCTGTTTCTCTAGTTTAATTTATTTTTTTAAAACAATTTCAATAAAACCATATCATGTGGTCCGCATTAGATCGAGCTCCTTTCAATAAGGGGGTCACATGATATGGCTTTGTTGAAGTTTTTTAAAATATTTTTTTCCCATCTGCTCAATTTGTAAATTTGGACAGGTGCAGCCGAGACTTGGGTAAAAGAGTTAACTCTTTAATACGGTCGCCGTGGACTGGTCACTTTCAATTGGTGGACAATATTTCCATGGATATAATAATATTAGATTCTAAACACTAATTATAGGGATAACCATCAACAATTTAATTAATGAAGCACCGGCTACACCCTATTAATTAAAATCTTGCTGATGATGATGTTTAACTATCTGGTAAATACATGCGTGGACATCATTGCTCACGCGTGGGTTACGACCAGTTCACGGTGACTGTACTGTACAACAACTGAAAGACGACACTTGCGAAAAATACATCTAAAATAACCAAAAACACATTACATTTTTGACTCCTAAACACAGGTTATGGACTCGCTTTGGAATAAGCTCAACCTAGAGCTTGTTCCAATGAGGATCGTTATCAGCAGCCACATCAGTATTGTTTGAAATTCCTGTCTGTATGGTTTGAAACTAGGTCATCGGAAGGAACGCAACTATTTACGCCGAGCTCGTTTAAACCGTATTAAATACTAATGTTATTTGTCTGTGTGAAACACACAGATTATTGTTTTTGTATGGTTTCTTTTTCTCTCTTTTTTTCTTCTTCCTCTTCTTCATCTTCTTCTTCTCCTGTCTTCTCATCACTTCCTTGTCCGCTTGATAACTTGAAAACGAATTGTCCTATCTCACTGATTTTTGGCACACTGATAGACAGTCACAAGTTGTTTTTGCAGATTCCTGGGGCATTAGGGGTGTCCATAAGGGTATATTGAAAGTGGCTCACGCCCATATCTCAGGCACGGTATAACCTATGGACCTGCGATCAACATCACTTGAGTCGTCTCTCGATGGAGATTCAAAATATGGGTCGAGGTCAAGCTGCTCACCCAGGGGTCATTGAGTGCATTTTTCAGAATTGCCGGAAATCACATTTCTTTTTCCCTCTAATGCATTCCAGAAGTCCATGCATGCATTTTTACACGAAAAAAAGTGGGCGTGGCCAAAGTTTTTGAAAGTGGATCAAGCTCATATCTCAAGAATGGCATGATGTATGGACTTTGCATCCGATTATGCACCTGTTAAAATACATGGCTGATGAGAATAACAAAAATAGCAAAGATAGTATGCTTGCCACATTCCTGGATCTCTCGAAAGCCTTTGATACTGTAAGTAATGATGTACTAATTAAAAAATTGGAATATTATGGAATAAGAGGCAAGGCAGATAACTGGCTCAATAGCTATCTCCAAAATAGCACCCAACATGTCTCCTACGGAGAGTGTAAATCCAACCTAACTGAGCTGACATGCGGAGTCCCACAGGGTTCTATTCTTGGCCCTATTCTTTTTCTTATATATATAAATGATATCCACAAGTCCACGAAATTGAACCTTCTATCATTTGCAGACGACACATCGGTAAACAAATCTGGTTCGGACATTAACTCGCTAACTTTATACTTCAATGATGAACTTCAGAAATTATCTGACTGGTTTGCCGCCAACCACTTAGCCTTGAATGCTAAAAAACAAAATACATACTACTTAACCCATGTAGTAAAGATAAAACATCCACACAGCAAGAAATCCGTATAAACAATGAAATCATCAGTAAAGTCGGCAGTAAGGAGAATGAAAAATACGTCAAATTCCTTGGCGTTAATCTTGATGAAAACCTTTCTTACAATGCACACATATCACAAATTTGTTCGAAAGGTGCTCTTGCCAATTATGCTCTCAGTAAGATTAAGAAAGTTTTGCCACATAAAGCTATGAAAACCCTATATTATGCATTGGTACAAAGTCACTTGATTTATGGAGTTCAAATACGGGGTTCATCGAAGTCACGTAATCGCCTCTATAAATTACAGAAGCGATCGATGATAAGAATCATAAATAACAAGAAATATAATGCACGGACCCCTTATTCATCAAAGACAATTGTTTGAAAATAGAGGATTTATACAAATTACACGCTTGTTTGTTTGTGTTTGGTTGGCACAATGGGAATCTCCCAGTATCCTTTGTAGATTTTTTTTCTACCGTGAATAATGAAACTTTTGTAAACACGCGCCAGACCGGTCTCGTTCATTGCCATAGAACTAGAAATAAAACACTTGACTACTTCCCGGTCTATGCATTCCCAAAATTATGGAATGAATTAGAAAACGATATTCGTGAACTAACAAATAGGGCAGAATTCAAGAAAAAGCCCATTTCATTTCCCTCTGTTCGAACGACGTCACTTGTTCGAATCTTAATTGCCCGGACTGTGCCACGTAATGCAATCACAATACGTAGACAGAAGGCCTCAAACAGTGTTTCGTCTGGATACTCGTCATAGTGGACCTTTATTATATACGTATGTGCCCTTATGTGTAGATGTGCGGGCCCTGCACACATATATATGTATGTGTATGTATGTACATGTATACGTATTTATTATGTCTCAAAGTTAGTTTGTCCAATCAAAATGCTGGAATACCTTCTAAAGATTCCACCGTATCGGGTTACTCACCTGATATTAATTAATATCAGGTGAGTAGCCGCCATTACTATTTTGATGCAATTCCCCTCACTTCGAATTTTCAAAATCTGAATTAAAACAAAATAAGAGAATTTAGGTTCCGAAAATATTTTCAAGATACCGTATTTTGTGATTTAAAACATTAAATATGTAAAAAGATGGGCAGAAGATAATATTTGTAGTCTGAAAAGTTCTTTGTTTTACGACTCCTTCAGTCACTGTTTGGATCGGGTTTTTGAGGTGAATAGAAAATTTGTGTTGCCCCTCTGGACATTTGTCCAGCTCATCAATGCCAAAGGGTGCTCCTATTTTCAGAAATTGCAAAATCGGCATCATCAACATCACTATAAATAATAAATGAACAAACTTGTTTTTGAAACATTCCGATCAAACAGAATTAACAGAAAGTCGGTGTGCGTTTCAGATTCAACTTCAAAGTTCAAGTTGCGTTATTGTTATTGTTTTCTCTACAGTAAAAAAGTGATTTTTAATGTTCAAAACTGATTTATTAGTCCTTTTTAGGTAGTAACAACAGTAAATGTACGCAAGGGGCCTCCAGGTTATGCCGAGTTGGCAAGCAGCACTGATCTCAGTGGCAAGCAGCGATTCGTTTCATTTGTAAACAAGTACGGCAATCGCCCTTCGCAAAGTGATGATTTGTTTACAATTACCATGGTTACACGTACCGGTGCCTGTTACTGTTCATGATTCTGAGCGGTGCTATCAATAGTGGTTCCTGAAAAAGAAATTCCGGGCCGTTGTTTGTTTATGGAGAAAATTATTAATCGCTTGATTTACATGGACTTTCGACATAATAAATATGTTACATGGCGTGTAGCTGGCTGGTACATTTCCATACAAGGCTCTGAGTGTTCATATCAGGTTCGGCTTCGCATCACCTGATATGGACACTCATCGCCTTGTATGGAAATGTATCAGCCAGCTACACGCCATGTAACTTATAATATTGTGTGTGTGTGTGTGTGTGTGTGTGTGTGTGTGTGTGTGTGTGTGTGTGTGTGTGTGTGCGCGGTGGGGCCATGCATGTGTGCATGTGGGTGCACACTGAACCCATATTATATCAATTATTGATTGGTCCTTGGCTGAGGCCTTGTCGACTGAGCCCGCTTCTTCTTTTGGAAATTAGCTGTCATTTGCACCCACCCGCATAGGTTTCTCACCGTATGATGTTGTGAATGGAAAACTGAAATGAACAATGTTGCACATGCGTTTTTTTTCTTTGTTTGTTTGTTTGTTTTGGCTTTTTTTTCCTCTTTCTTTTTTCTGTTTAATCTTTATTTTTTCTTCTTTCTTTCTTTCTTTTTTCTTATTCTTCTTCTTTCTTTCTTAGTTTTGTTTTTTACGCCCCCTTTTATATGGGAAGGCAGGAAGACAGCCTATCTGGCTATGCCTTTCCATGCCAGTATACGTATTGTATTCAATCTTGCATGTTTGTGTTTATATTGTCTTTTGAATGTAAATATTGTATAAATGTATATGTACATTAATTTTGTAAACACTGCATTATTTTTTTTTTTTTTTTTGTATACTGGTGAATAAACATATCATCATATCATGGACCTGGGACCAACACCAAAAGAGTTGAAACACAATGGTGGTTCAAAATATGGGTCAAGGTCACTGACCTTGATCCACTTTCAAAATCTTTAGCCACGCTCCTTTTTTGAACATAAAATGCATGTATGAACTTCGGGTATGCATTAGGGGGTAAAAATGTGATTTTCCAGCAATTCTGACAAATGCACTCATTGACCTCTGGGTGGCCACCTAGGGGTCAATGAGAGCATTTTTCGGAATTGCTGGAAATCACATTTTTTACCCCCTAATGCATACCCGAAGTTCATACATGCATATTTACCCGAACAAACGGGCGTTGCAAAAAATTTGGAAAGTGGGTCACGCTCATATCTCAAGCATGGTTTGACGTGTGCACCTGGGACCAACTCCAAATTAGTCTAAACTCATTGGAGGTTCCAAACATGGGTCAAGGTGACGGAGGTCACCCAGGGGTCATTGAGTGCATTTTCAAAATTGCTGGAAATCATATTTGTTGGCCCCCTAATGCGTATCTGGAATACATACATGCATATATACCCGAAAAAATGGGCATGGCAAAAGAATTGGAAAGTGGGTCATGTTCATGTCTCAAGCATGGTATGTTGTATGGACCTGGGGCCAACACCAAATTAGTCTAAACTCAATGGAGGTTCAAAATATGGATCAAGGTCACTGAGGTTACCCAAGTGTCATTGAGTGCATTTTTCAGAATTGCAGGAAGTCACTTTTTTGACACTCTAATGCATTTTCGAAGTTCGTACATTTTATGACCCCCTAATGCATTGTCATAGTTCATACATGTATTTTATTCCCAAAACAAAATTGGTGTGGGGTGGAACACAAATTTTGAAAATTGGTAATACTCATATCTCAAGCATTATGTTACATATGGACCTGGGACCAACACCAAATGAGTCGAAACACCATGGGTCAACAGGTCTCATTAAGTGCCGTTTTCAGAATTGCTTGAAATTGCATTTTATAATCCTAATGCATTTCTGAAGTTCATAATTGTATTTATTCTCTCAAAAAAGTGGGTGGAGTAAAAAATATCCATTGCTGACTCTTTAATAGAACACATTTAATACTATGAACAGAAGTTATATCCGGTTTCTTGAGAAAAACATTTATCTGAATACTGTATGAAAATCTTTTTACGCTGTTTACGAAAACCTATTTCTGAATTCTTTAAAGATATTTTACTCCGGAAAGTAAGTCTCCTTAAATTCTTTTTCTATATAATTTAGTTCTGATGATTTCACCATTTCCACACAGACTTGAATCTACTAGGTGTAGTGAATTCTGTTTCTCTAGTTTAAATAGTATTTAATACATTTTCGTCTAGGAGTGTGGGTATTGTGAATTACGAAGGCAAAAATTGATTAAAAACTGGAAAGGAGTATGGGTGACTGCATTTCGCTTCAATGGAGTGATTCGGGAGTGGATTGATGGCATGTGGTGCACAATAGGGACATATACTAAATCTATTATCGGCTCATTGAAGTGATGTAGGCCATAGTATCACGTCGAGTTGACGGTGGTCAGATGGTCGCATCAAATGCTCTGCCCGCGCCAGCTTGTTTGATACGGTGATCTTATCCTCGTCAACTCGAGTGATACAACGTCCAATATCTTTTGACTGAAGAATAAGTAGATGTTATACATTAAAAACCAAGTGATATTGAATATACAATCGCGAGGGTGTTCACGAGGGTTTTGCCCGGGTGAACATGCCCGGGCAATTGTATGTTCAATATCAAAAGCTGATAGGTTGTAAATGACTTGTCACAGAGTAGTTTTCTGAGACAAACAAAAGACGCACAATCAGCAAGAAAGACTCAATATCATGTCTCGATTACATTAATCTTACTGGACAATTTTTTCTCTTTTTTTCAATACTTTCTCTTTTTTTTGAGTCAGCAAAATCTTGCTATAGTTACAAGGGGGGTCCACTTTTTGCAAGACGTGACGTCTTATTTTTTATTCGGCTCCTTTTTACACCCACCCACCCCTACGTGCAAATTTTCTACTACCGTTCTCAGACCCCCCCCCCCCCTCCCCACACTCTCCCATTAAAATCGAAAATAAATTTATAAACTTAGTAGGCACAGCTGTCTTTAGGGGTTTTCATAATGTTCTTAACCCTTTACCCAACGTAATTGCCAAAACCGGTCAGCGCTATTCTCAAAAATCGCCAATTAATTTGTATTATTTTTTTCATTTTTTGTCTCAAAAACATAGGTTATGACCCCTCATTGGAACGAGCTCCTTGCGCTCGTTCCAGTGAGGGGTCATAACCTATGTTTTTGAGACAAAAAAATGAAAAAAATAGTTATTCAGTCATTTTTTGGCAAGTGTCTCTGCTTTTCATGTTAGGTAAAGGGTTAAACTGGTACCACCAATTTAAACCTCTGTGGGCTGCTGTTGGACCCAATCTACAAATGACAAGCTGTTCGTTATAGGCTTGGCCAGAGCAGGTGTACATATACGGGAACAAATTTTCATTTGAATTGTTCTCAAAATATTGTCTGCACATTTTCTACATTTCGAACAAGACACCCACCCCCTACTAACGTGTGACATTTTCCCAGTTTAAGCCCAATATTCTCACATATAAAGCCTCCTGATGTTGTATTTATGTTAAGAATGTAATGTACAACGTCATCTTTAAGGTTTGAAACACAAATGATGGTATATATTAGCTGATATATTGATATATTTTTAAAAAATTCAAAAAATTGCACAAGTTGGAAATGCACATTTTTGGCGCACTCAAGACACCCACCCACCCCACGTCACGTCTTGCAAATTTTTGGTGGCCTCCCCCGGTAGTTATACGAAAAACGTTATCTTTTTCGTACTTTTTGGTTTGATTTTATGTGTGAAACGTTGTATAATATCACCAGGCGACTAAGTTCAGAATAGTGCGTGAACGGGTTCAGATACTTCAATACATATCTTTGAAATGTTTTCACGGGTTTTTGTTTATGTTAGATCTGACACTGTCCCAATTCCCTGCTTTTGTTTTCGAAAGATATCCTTCATCGCCCAGGTATTGCAGAGTTTGGGGTGATATTTGTTGAATATGCTCTTATCAACTCTTCGAAATATATCACTTCTTTTAAACAAAGGAGTGACGTCATAACTATGTGACAATATGAATATATCAGTTCTCTCCTAGTCTCTAATATATGATTGTTCACTTGTAAGAGAACTAACGGGTCCGCTGCCCACACGATGGAACATTTCTAGCTGGGCGGAATGATTGAATGACAGACTACCGATTTATATAGTAGACATCAGCATCAAGAACTGAAAAGTGGACTTTCTGGAGAAAACATCCACCATTCGAAATAGGCGAATCAATGTCGCTATTGTATCGGGTAGTGTTAATCTAAATTCAATTGTAACCAATCGTTCATTCCAGCCTTCTAATCATGGTTTTCAATAAACATCAACGCAAATGTTATTGCATAGTCCGAGAAATCAATATCGTAAACAAATGTCTCATATATACTAAATGCTCAATCCTATCTCTCTTTTTCTACGTCTCTGTCTATCTCATTAACTCTACGTCTGTCCGTCCGCCCGACCGTCCGGCCGGCCGGTCGTCCGTCAATATACAGAGAGAGAGAGAAGGGGGGATCCAAACAAAACAAAGTTCTTCCTTCAATAAACAACCAAAGAAGAAATATGACCCGTGAACTCATTATCAGGAGAGAGAGAGAGCGAGAGAGAGAGAGAGAGAGAGAGAGAGAGAGAGAGAGAGAGAGAGAGAGAGAACAAGAGACAGATCGAGTCGACCACGTTGATAGAGATGGGGATCAAAATATTCTAACTTGTAAGTTTTTGGCGATATCTAAACGATATCTAAACGTTGAAATGAGTAAGCCGAAGAAATCGTTTAACACGTGCTTTACAGGGAATGTGGATGCAATAATAATAGAATTGCTTTGCGTAACATATTTGCTGCAGTTCCCCACCGAGAAGGCCAGATGAAATGGTTTCGCGCGCCTGAGGCGCGCGGGGACGCTGTGAGACAAGCCGCTTTCGACCCTCTTTAACTGTAGAAGATCTTTTGTAGCGACATGTCCAGGCGCGTTGAAGGAGTAAAAGGATCGGGTACTCTCAGCAGAAGTGCTACTCTCCCGAGGGTGCTGTGGTGGCATGTTCAGGCAAGGAAAGTCTGCCACTTACAGAATTGTCATGTTGTGGTGGTGGGCCATATCTGGCAAGTATAGTCTGCCTCAGGCAATCTATCGTTGGTGGAGTTGGTTTCTTTTATTGGCTTCTTGTTAGAGCACTTCGTCGGTTCGTCGAGAAAACACAACAACGGCCCCTTTCGCGGACAACCCAGAGAAGGCCAATCAAACTTCCCTTCATTTCTGTCTCCACACCCATCGGTAACAGGCTTCCTTCTTTATCTTTCACTCTCGTCGACATTTGAAGTTCCGATATGATAAATGTTAATTAAATAAGAAGTTGCCTGACGACTACTCCATAAAATATTATTTATCAACAATTACATTTCCAGTAAGACTTGATGTTTTGAGCTATAATCACGATTGACAGATATTCCAACTGCATTCTCAAGACATGCCTTCGACAGCTGCATGTATTAGCGATGTGGTCAGAATATTGTTCAGTCGGTCCTAAGCAATTACGATCCCGACACAATCTGTCATCTTCTCGAAACCCCTGTGAATAGGTAAGTGAAATTTAGTATAGGATTCAGCATCACATACTAAGCTTATCTAACTTGTCGTAAGTAACACAGTTTGATCCAATTTACAACTTTTACACTGCTATAATTTCATTATTGCACTCAAGTTGTCGTGCATATTTTCTGTTGTTGTTACTTATATTAAACTGGGATGTATCGCGTCAAATATTTTTGAGTAAAGAAAAAAATCTGGTTACTGGAAACAAAAATATGGTGTACCGTAGCTCACAGGCATATCCTCCAGATAGATAGATATCAGCCGGTGTTGATACCGCATCATGTTGGTTGCAGACAAGCTTATCGTGAACGTGACATGATATTAAAAGTTATGGTTTAATTAGTTGGTGATGCAATGTCATATGAGACGAAGCGAAAACTATATTGGGCAAGGCGGTACCCGCCGCTCGATTCACTTTTATAAGAACGCATTTGGAGCCCGATCGTTCGAATTTGTCGTGTTTTCAGAGTGTTCTTTCCTCCTTTTTCCTCTTCATCTTGTTTCGGCGATTTTCCGAAATATTTCATGGTACAACTGACCGATTTTTACATGTGTGTTTTTGTCAATAAACAAACCTCTGTTTCGGGTGATTGGAGGGCATTAACTTAGTTTTCGCTTTATGTTTCGGTTTATAAATAGGTCATGACTGCAGTAACATGTGAGGTATTTTGGTCTCACACTCAGTGACGTGTATTTATTGGAGGCGACGAGAGGATATTTATTGCGAATCCAAAATGGAGTCTACTCACCCCATAAGGATCCATATGGGGTGAATTTCACTTCGCGGTGACAGAATATGGCTCAGACTTGAGTGACTAGTACTGCCTACTGATTGATTAAAGGAGCTTTCTGGTAAAATAAAATGTAATATCTTATATACTACTAAAAATATCATTGTTCTTCAGACGTTGGTTACAATCTGCGTATACACCGTTCACAGTGTATTCAAATATCTACACAACTAACATTAAGAGTGATCTCCCTTTTATTTATTCATCTACAAAACTAGCGGCAGACCATAACCGCTTCACATTAAACAGAAATTCTATCATTTATTATATAACGCACTTTCCAGTCCAGTATACTTGCAATGTGGCACATAAGATATATTCGTTACAAGGTTTACTACATGTTGTGACCCAATATGGTATATACCGTTCGCCATTCCATATTCGGCAAAAGCAAAACTGTTTTTCCCAATATGGAATTAACGGACTCCCGCATATACCTCTTTTGGTTGCTTACGAACGTTAGAACTAATAATAATACATTTGGGTAGCATGCTTGCACAAATATAATTTTTGAAACTGCCATTCTGGACCCTTTAGAAGTAATGTATACATACGGGAATGTTCTTTGGACGGTCGCTTCCTTATGTAGGACCAAGCCTGAAAATAAGCAGACTGTCATCTTCAGAATGAGGACCCCAGAGGATGAATTTGGTGATGCTACCCTGCACAGCAATTCACCCTCTGTGAAATTCAATCAGAATCAAGGTCTCAAACCTAAACAGCAAGAGGTACCCAGAGGCATCAGCAAATTCACCCTCTGGGGACCTCATTCTGCAAAATGACAGATTGCTAATTTTCAGACTTCTGTAGGACCCTGCGAACCTGAAAGTTTGGGTCGAATCGAACCTTAAGTCAGGCACCAGATTTCGAATCGAATCGAATCTGGAATCGAATCTCACCGCTTTTCAAGTTTTGGATATTGTACCTTCTCATAACCGTAAATATTGTAAGTCTCAACTAAAGTCTTCTGTTCAACGGCGACTCGTGCAAACCAAGCAAAAAGGCGGAATATTCCAGAACGGAATCAATGTAATTTCTCAAGCGGACATTATAGGATTTTGAGAATATCTCGACGCTTCGAAAAATTCCGAATCGGTGCGATTGAAACTGAATCGAATAGAATCATGGGGACTATTTCAAATTGAATCGGATTTCGAAGCTTCGAAGTTAGTCTTTAACTGGTAGAGTGCTAAATTATTTTTGGTCATCCGAATTAGTCCACGTCCCTTTTCCTTGTTACAGTTTATGGGAGAGTGCCACTAGGCACTCTCCCATAAATTGTAACAAGGCAAATCCTCTCAGACTAAATTATTTTAATTCAAAATTAATATGAAGCACATTCACAGAATATGAAGCCTTTATGCCGCGGCACCTGCACTTCAGAATAAAGCCCAAATGTGGGCTTCCAGCACTCTACCAGTTAATTAGACACACTGTGAAAATCAAAAAAATACAATAATATCAGTTTCATTCAAGTCGACCGACCAAAGAGGTCAGATGATGCATTTCTTCAGTTATAGGTAATATAATTCCAGGAAACTCCATTTTTCAGAGCTAATGGCTCATCGGAACGGACTAACAACAATCAGCGATACTATAATATGAACGGTCATACGTATGTTATTAATGTCTAAATGGTATTGGCATTCAAGCATTAGATTCGGGTTTCTTGATTAACTACAACCTCATCCATTAGTCATTTGGGAAAATCAACTCGATTAACAGCATTCCATAGTCTACAAACTGCAATATCAATCATTTCTGTCAATTTTTCTATTCTCTTATCCATCGTCTACTGGGTTTTGTGGATAATGACCAAGTTGTCGGCATAACACTTACCACATTCTATATGAAGCTGAAAAACTTAAACGCATTAATTGTTAAAATTTTCACGACTCCACAAAAATACGTGAAAGACAGATCTTGTAACAATATGGATATATTGGACCGCTTCTTTTTATTACACTTTTTGACAGCCGTCAGAGGCGGACTGGGCCAAGAAAAGTTATCGAGGAATGCACTGCCAGGGGGAGGGGGGAGGGGGCTTGGAGAAAATTTAAAATTTTTAACCAAACATGGCCAGCTTTTACCTTCAGATCAGTGGAAAAACGGTCTGGTTATCTCCCCTGAAAATGTCGTTTTGGGGATTGAAAATTACCATTGCAGAGATGGGAAAGTTTCACAATTCCTAAGATTAAATAAAATGTTCGAAAGTTACATTATGGAATCGCATGGCATCTGAAAGTTCAATATATTTTCTTTATAGCGATTGTTGAATGGTGCCAGTGTACCATCTGAGTTTTATTACCATGTCACTTATAAAATGTACTGGTTTCTGCAGTGAAATCATGCTAAAAATGTTTAAAAACAGTGTTTCCCTTCGCTTTTAGGTTTGACATATGTCTGGGAAGCTCATCAATTCGAAAAATATGATCTTGTGTCTACTGTCTGGTGGAAATATCTATCAGACCCCAGCCTTGGCTTTTGTTCCTTTGATGTCCAAAATTCTGTATAATCTGATTACTTTTCTCACACCCTGGCCGATTGTCCGTGAAACAATTAGCTGATTGGTTCTGATAGTCGATAAGGGGAGATAACCATCCACCTGAACCAGTCACTTGAATGGGAAAGCTGGGTGTGCGAATGCCGCTTCCTTGCATCTGTGGGATCAATGGCAGTCCACGTAGATGATATTTTGATGGCATTTTTGTATCATGTTCGTCGATCATTCGACAAAAATGGACCTACCCGGGTGGGGTGGGGAGGGGGGCATCCATCAGGAAGACCACACTTCGGCCCAATCGGAAAAAAAATTGATTTTTGAAGTTGAAGGAAAGCTGTTTCCTTTCATCTGGGCGACGAATGACAGACTAGACTGCTGGTATATCGGAATGCCATCTGTTGACAGACCACATAGAGAACATTTCGATATACGCTGTGTAAACAATCAGATCCATTTCGCCTTTTTGTCATTTTCACGAAATTCCCCTAACCAGCAGGAGTTGGACTGCGTCAATTTTATGATACCCAGGGCGAACCCAATACGCTGTCCCACCGGGAATTTTTCCGGTGAACTATACGGCCGGTCCGCGTCTGACAGCCGTGGTAGGAGTTTTTGAAATCGGTTAAACCGAATGCACCCTTCCAGCTCGTATGTCTGTATAAAGAGGGTTTTTTCGGGGAGGGGGGGGGGGGGGTTGTAAAATACGTTCCCCTTCGTATTTCTTTTACACAAATAGTAGTCTCAAAAGCGCTTTTATTTTTTATTTCTTGAATAACTTGAGAATAGACTGGTGGTGGGTGGAAAAGAAGTTCCCATATCTTCACTGACCCACCCCTCACTATACACGTAATCGATCTTGTGATATGCAGTGTTACAACTACACATAAGGATTTGGCCTCCACACATAGCCGCCCTTTCTTAGTAAATAATTTGGCATAGTGCCCGAAAGCAGCACTGTCGGTGAAGTACTTAAAAACGCGTGAGGCAAGAGGTGGTCCGCAGTAGATTTGTCTTCATTCAATAACTGCGTGGCGACGATAATAAAACTGTCGCTTTTGAAGGAATCGGTGTCAGATTATTAAGCTAAAAAATAGAACGGGTTACTGCAGTCTTCGGCGGTCGAGTTCATTGTGATTCGATGTACGGTTTAGATACATGTGTCTTCAACTTTTACCCAGCGCACAAATATGCTAGCCCTTGAACTCTGGTATTCTGATGGTACATTCCATCCCAGTTCAATGTAATCAGTTGGAATGGAAGAGTCTATATTCATTTTTGGGGGTAGAACAGTTATTACTTTCAACGTGCAACATTGGAGCTGCACGTTAGAAATATTGATTGGTTTGCCATACAAATTCATGAAGACACCCTCTTTATAACTCCAAGTCGTATCACGCTCCTTGAATGAAAAAGATGGCATCTCTTGTTCAAAGAGTTGAAGGAAACAATACGGCTTTTTATTTGTTATTGGCGATGCCGAATTTTCTCCGCTAATATGCTATTGACGGGATTTCGCCCTCGTGAGAAGTTTCATTGACAATATTTAACCCTTGCAACAGGGAGCTTCTAAATAGTGACGCCCTTTCTGTTAAAATGTATAAGAAGGTGGGCGAATATATACACAGAACGACACACGTGTGGGAATGGATTAATCGATATGGCACGTGTGCCAGCGCGGAAGAATAAAATGTGAGGCGGCAGGCAATCTAGTGAAACATAATGTTTCTTGTTGATAGCGTTCCCCAAACACATCTCCTCGTCAACGTGCAGCATGCATCCCACGAATGTCACAAAATACACGGTCATCCATATGCAATATCTGAGTATAAAACAAGAAAATTTGTCACTTCTTTTATCAACAAAAGTTGACTTGGCAAGGAGGAGACTGTCAGAGGCACTAAGATGGCAAATCCTTGGCCTTCATGCAACAGGCATGTCATTCAAAGGAATTCATATTGGAAGGCAACTCGACTATAGTCATCATCAGACTTGTCCGAAAATATCAACAAACCAGCAATGTTAAGGACCTACCAGGGCCTGATCGATCAACTCCAAAAGACCTCTCCTCTGGAAGATCGGAGTCTGACACTCCTCGTTAGGCGTGAACTCTTTGCTTCAAGGGGGGGGGGGGGGGGGGGGGTTGAAACGCATTTGGCTCCCCAACAGGCGTTTGTGCAATAGAACTGGCCGAAACCGTTTCAAAGCACCGGGTGTGTCCAGAAGGGTCATCAAGCGTCCAGCTCTGTCCGATCATTATCAAAGACGACGTTTGGAGTGGTGTGTGGCACAACAACATTAGAAACTCAGGACATGGAGGAGAGTCCATTGGCCAGACTAGAGTAGGTTCCTGCTTCACGTCACAGATGGTCGCATGAGCGTGTGGAGACATAGAAATAATGCTTACGAACGGAACTACTGTTCCTTATTGTGGAGGATCAGTAATGAGCCGGGGATGCTTCTCTCATAATTGTAAACTTGATATGGTGACTGTATGTAGGATTCTCAGTGGTCATCAGTACATCCGGGACATTCTGAATTCGGTTGTTGTGCCTCATTTTGACAACCACCCGTTGGCTACTCGCCCTGTATTCATGGACGACAATGCAAGGCCACATCATTCCAATTCTTTGAGAGCATTCCTTCATAACAACGCTGTTACAACACTACCTTAGCATGCAATGAGCCCCGATTTGAATCCCTTAGAACACATCTGAGACTTTCGGAGACGTCGTATGCAAGCAAGGGATCCGCCTGTACAGAATTTGCCGTTTTGGAAACAGAATTGCATGAGGAATGGCAGCAGTTGCCTCTGGACCTATCAGAAGGCTCACTGGTAGCATTAGGAGGAGGGTTAAAGCTGTCATCCGGGTACGTGGTGGATACACTCGCTACTGACGTCAGACACTGCTGTTGTTTTCAGGAGATTACAAGTTACATTGTTTTGTCAGCAATTACCGGCATTGTTTCATCATGGTCCGTTCCAGCACCATACTTGTCGAGAGAACATTTTTCCATCAAAAACATTAGTGACAGATATGTGTTATTAGCGCCATTAAAATACTGCATATATTCATTATTGTGTTGTCTTCATTAATTTTGCCAATAGACCATTCTTTCCGCAAACGATCACTTTTGGCCATCTGAAAGATAGCATGAAAGTAATGGCAGTTTCTTTTTAACATCACTGCGAAACGAAATAAAGCAGGGGAAGCTTAATTAAGATCCAGGTGTATATTTAAAAATAGTCCGTTCTATGTGCGGAACAGATTTTCATTTTCCGCATGGTTTAGTGTTTCTGTTGATGAAGATTACATAGAACAGGCGTGTAATGACTGTTTTGTATCATGTGGATTTTTAGTGATAATTTCATCCTACTGCCTTTTCTGAAGGTGGATTAAATTACAGCTCATTCCCCAAATTGATTTTTTTATGTATTGTGCCATATTGTCATCCGCTACTACTATTTTTCCTCACGCAAAAAAGGTAGAATAAATGACGAAAAGCATATTGCAAAAAAAAAAAAACAATTACGGTGGATACAGTACAGCCGTGAGGTGATCGTAATCCACGCATGGAAAGCGGTGTCAATGGATGCTTTTACCAGGTGATACAAATCAGCATCAGGAAAACTTTAATTAATGAAGCACCGGGTTGTACCCGGTGCTTCATTAATTAAATTTTTGATGATTATTCCTATAATTAGTGTTTGGAATCTAATATTATTGCGCCCCTGCATCCGTTGAAAGTGGCCAGTCCACGGCGGCCGTACTGTACATGTATATTTATGTCCCACGATTGAAATGGATAGAGCATCAAGGTGATAATAATATTGTCGTACAGTAAAATAGACATCCAACGCGTTCTTGAACAGTACCGTTGCATATTGTACCAGTGAATGGTACATGGAAAGTCGTAATAGACGAACTGTTAGTGAATCCATTGGAACTTTACATCAACTGAGCTTGAATAGTCTACATTCATAATAAAAAGGCATAATTCGGGTTTCTGTTCAATACCATAGCTTATTTATTGGATATGATTTTCTTTCCCACAATGGGCCTTATGAAGCTTGGGTGACATGACTTCAAATCGGCGAATATGACGCCGATCTCGGCTGATAAGAACCAATTAAGAATTGTCCTCCGTTGATGCGTAGTAGGCTGAACCAATTTGTTATTCGTCGAACATAAGAAAACTGGCCTAATCAGGCAAAAGGGGGTAGGTTTTGTATGGTGAGGAATTAAGAATGGCATTATGTAAGGCTTAGGTGGATGAAGAGAAACAAGGTGCAACGCAGCGGTATCCCCGCCAACTGAAAGAGTCATGTATCTCCCATCATTTTCAGTGTAAAAAAGTCGGAAAAGTCCCATAACTCTAGGAAAAATGATTGAACGAAACCGTTTACTTGTGGATATCCTACATTCATGGTTGTATAACAGCACACCGAACACCATTCAAAAATCAGACATACACTACTAAAGTTATCACCCAGAAATCATAGCAATTGAAGCTTTCTAAGTCGAACAAATGAAAAAATGCCCATCAAAATGATTGGACAAAACACTGTGTGAATGTCGTTTCCCACATAATGGTCCATCAGCATGTCAAAGATCATTCAAATCATGCACTGACCGAGATACATAGGTCTAAAGTTGTTATGGACGGACGGACGAACGAACGGACCCCATTGTTAGATCCCACATGAACTTCGTTTTGACTGATGGATATCCTTCACTCCACGGTGGTCCATTAGCATACCAATAATCATTCGAAACCGACATATACTACAAAAGTTATCTTCCAGAAACCATAAAAATTGAAATTTTTTAAGTCGAAAAAAGTCGAAAAAGGCACATAACTCTAGCAGAAATGACTAGACAAAAGCCGTTACTTTTGAATATCCCTTCCTCCATTATAGTCCATCCGTATACCAAAGATCGTTCAAATTCGTCATGCGCTGACCGAGATTCAGAGATCTAAAGTTGTTACGGACGGACGAACGAACGAACGAACGAACGAACGAACGAACGAACGAACGAACGAACGAACGAACGAACGAACGGACCCACTTGTTAGATCCTTCGCAAACTTCATTTTGGTGGGAGATAAAAAGAGGAGAGTGGTACACAAAATTCAATGCAAACTAAGATTCAGAGCCGGAAGCGGAGATTTATCAGAATGAGAGAAGAGATAGATAGTTGAGCTTTGAGCTACAGTTAAAACTGCAAGTCCTTTCATGAAATGCGCACAAATAGCACGTAACCTACGCGTTATGGCCGTAGTAAGGCAATCAAATTCTGTATATATGGCCTGTGCACAAGCAATGTGTCAGCCAATGGACCTCCGGGTAACCCGGAGGTCCATTGGCTGACACATTGCTTGTGCACAGGCCATATATACAGAATTTGATTGCCTTACTCAGAAACATTGCCTGTGTTTGCTATGAGTAACCAGGAGAATCTGCCCTGCTTTGGATGTCATTCGATATGACTATTGCGCGCAATCCCTACGCGTACTTAAGCCTAGATAAGCGCACAGTTCGTGACAGGACTTCTAGTTTTAATTGTATCCGAACGCAGCTGAACTATGAGAAGAGGAAACTTCAGACTTTTTGAAAAGAATGAGAAACAAAAACGCTATCAGAAAACTGTAACATCTCAGAACATTTTGTAATTATTTGTTTTGGTTTATGAATAAAGAAGTTATTACTTAGTTGCATATCAGCCGAGACATCAGCTCTCGGTAACTCCACACCAACCTTTGATCTTCATTCTCAGTCTGTTATGAAGTTACCTTGGGCTGACATGAAGTTATCTCCGAAACTGTATATCGGCCTTCGATCTTCGGTCCCAGCCTGATATGAATATACCTCGGGCTGATATCTCAGCCGTTATGAAACTAACCAAATAATAATAACCTCTCAACCTCCAAATATTCTATACGACGTTTATGCGTATACAACATGGACATGTGTCATACAAATGTTCAGTATACGCGTTCTGTATCATCATTTCAGTGATTTCAAGCCACATTATTGTACGTACATCAATTTGGCAGGCGGGATCGTGTGGAACAACAAATAGCTGCATCGCTTCTGACCAAATATTACTGTTAGTTACAAGTTGAGTGACCTTTGTAGAAAGGTCGTGTAATTCTGCGCTGCAATATTGATCACTCTACACTGCAAAAAATATAGGTTCTCTTTAGAACCAAAACTGATTCTAATCTTGTCTCTGAGATGGAACCTGTTCTGTTTAAACAGCATTTATTTCAAATCAAATAAATTTAACAAGATTAGCATTAAATTTTAACAGAATATTACATGAACTGAAGTAGATTCAGCAGTAAACTTGGAGCTTATTCAACACAGTCGCCAAACATTTTGAAACAAAGGAGATATGAACAGTTGGCATATCGAACCAGTTTTGGTTCTGAAAAAAAAACTGCTTCGATATGCCAACTGTTCATATCTCCTTTGCTTTATTATGATCTGAGACAACCTCGCATAAGCTGTAAACTTACGGCTGAAACCCCCTCAATTTATGTTTAATTCTATTAATGTTTAATGTTAATCTTTATAAATTTATTTGCTTTGAAATAAATACTATTCAAACAGAACTGGTTCCATCTCAGGGAAAAGATTAGAACCAGTTTTGGTTCTAACGAGAACCTATATTTTTTGCAGTGTATGCCTACACGTTCCTTTTTTATGACATCAGCTCGCATAAGATTATATTGTTTCTCAAGGAAAAGAATCAATTTAACGTATTTTGAATTGTTTTCATTTTCAAAACTATGTTTCACATCTAATCTGTTTTGTAAGCAGGGCAGGATTGAGTCATTGAGAACGGCTTCTCTACTCGTCTTGTCGATAACTGGCCGATGAATAGTGCACTCATGACCATCCTTGACTACCTTCGGTTCCTCCCGTTTATTCTGAATCTCGTCATATCGTCCCCTGAGTTCCAATGTGTTCTATGTGACAGGAGGCACATAGAACACATTGGAACTCATGGGACGATATGACCTCTTGTGGGCGAAAGAGTAATATACCTAGTTGTTCTTCGGAAAAAAAACACGACCACACAGATTGAAATGTAAATACGTTCTTAACAAAGCCCTGTGGACATTTTGGGATTCTATTCGATTTAGAATCTTAGCTGGTTGAGGGCTAGATTATTTTTGGTGGTCTGAATTTGTTGGTCAAAATATGTTTCATTACAGATTATTGGAGAATGCCCACAGACGTTCTGCAATAATTTGTAATAGAATATATTTATCTAAACAAAATATTATTTGCGTTTGACTCTGTTTGACTGAATATGAAACGCTAGGAAGGAACACATTGGCTTTTGCTCGGTTCCCCTCATATTTTTGAAGACCCTGATAGTGGCTTCTGGCACTCAACCAGTTAAGTTGATATTCGATTCGAAATCAGCCGCCCGATTTGCTTCCCTTCGAATCTTTACACGGGAATGTAGCTTGGCATTAGTCATTGTCGTCGTCTCACAAAACGTGTAGTTCAGATGGACTTTCCACCTGAATAATTCTGAAAATAAAGACAGGATGCCATTTCATCTATATTAACATAAATAGCATCTGACCCATGCCACCTCCTATGCTAATTCCAGTCTCATAAGTCTCCATCACTGTTGAAAACAAAGTTAAAGTTTCCGAACAATGTTGACGACGAGTCATTGCTGCAGTGCTTCCAGGAAGGAATGCCTTGATGGTGCAGTTGGAATATTTTATCAATCGGGACCGGAGCCGCCACAGTCAGAACAATCGAGTTTACAGTCCCCTCCACTTATCCGTCTCTTCTTGACGCCCAGAATTCAGTTCGAGATTTGATTCGATTTCGAATAGTAGACCCGATTTGAATGATAAAATGTGTGATTCGCAGGGCTCAAGTTCTTAAAAAAATAAATACGCTCCTTAACAATTAGGCGAAACGGGAGCAGTGACTTTTTGACATGTTTGATACAAAATATGAAAGAGAAAACTCTATAAAATTGTGCATCCAAAGAGGAACTTTTATGAATGTATTGTTTGTTTTCTGGGTAGTCAGAACTTTCCCCCAGCTCCGTGTCATTTTTCCCTTTGAACCAGAAAGACTGTTTTTCCGGACTAGGAACATGATAACATGATACGACATAATTTCATTATGTAAGATGGATGCTAAGTGGATGTGTGGAGTAGACCAATCAATATTTTTAATGTGCAGCACCAAGGCAACACGTTGACAATATCAATTGGTCTACACTCCAAATATTGAATATGGACACTTCCATTGCTGCCGCTGGACTTACATACTATCAGGGTTCAGAGGGTTAACCTTGTTGGAGTTGGATATGAATTGCTATCACAAAAATCGGAAAGGTCGAATCTTTTTTAAACTGTTTTTCGAGTATTTCGAGTCACATCTTTGCACGAATTATATTCACTGTAGATGCGACAGTTAATGTAGTCTGCAGTGAGACAGAACTTGAACGCCGAATTTTACAAAGTTGGTAGTCAAACAGAGTGTCGAAGTAGAAAATGATATATTCTGACTCGCCTTGAATTTACTGATGTTAATTAAAGCGAGTTTTGGGGAGACAGCTTCATCTTTTAAGCCAAATTGAGCTTCCATTGTCATGTGACCCACCAGAGAGGGCTATATGTGTTCGTTCGAGTTTCAAAGCAGCATAGTAATAGTAATAGTTTATTCAAGCAAAATAACGCCTACAGAGATGCAAATTGCATAAAGAGTTAACAGAGATATGATATGATTATAATAAACAAATAATATACGAAACAGCTATTTTTTGTATAGTAATAAGGCTTATGTGCCATACATATAAGTATATAAAGTCAAAACTCTAGGTCACTTTAATGACCTACTATTTTACAATTATTCTTTCTCTTTTCCTGAAGAACAGCAGGATTATGTTGCAGATGGTGTGACATAATGAGGGCATATTAATTTTCATAATAAGTTCAAACTGATCTTGTTTGCTTGCATTTGAGAAGTCTGCATTGTCCCTGTTAATTATTGCAAAAGACTGTCTCCTGAAGTTTGTATAGGCTGGACAGTTCATGACAAAATGCATCTCGGAAACCACATCGCCGACGTCCTTACAAACATCAGAAGCATTGCAAATCCTATTTTCTAGAGGTATTGGCGGCTGTGCATGTCTCCCCTTTTCAATTGCCAAATTATGATTACTAACCCCTAATCTCGTAAACATACTTTGCGTTTCTCTTGTTTTTGAGTAAGCTAAATAGGGCTCGAATTTAATGTCATTTTTGAAGGCCGGATAAGAACGCAATTTATTTTTACCGTTCTTTTTGTTGTCATTGTTAAGGCATTCATATAGAGTGGGTAATCATTTGTTAAATTTACAAATAATTTACTGGATTTATTATCGTGCATTGCAGACGATGGTATATTGTAACCTTCCAACATTTGATGGAATCCGCTATATTCCCTCGTTAATTTATGCTCTTCCAGTAAATCACGGAGCAATGTACCTAGAGTTGCACAGTGAAGCCTGGCTATGAATTTGAACTTTTTGACGATGCATTCGAGGGAAAGTGGGAATCTGCCAAGTTCAGCTCGAACAGCATGGTTGGAAGAATTTTTATTAACACCGAGTAAAATTTTACAGAACTTGATGTGTACAGCCTCAGCGGGAAGTCTATCCCGCTTTGCAAGTTGATACTCTGTATCCCATAGTTCCCTACCATTCAGCAATATGGGTTTTATTAATTGATCAAATCATTTGGACATCACAGCAGTGGACGGGAGATGTTTACTCCTAAATGAATTGAAAAGTCTGTAAAGTGCTTTCATCCCTTTTAGTTTTATAGCATTTTGTGCCTCTCCAAATTTCCGACTAGCGGAAAACGTTATACCCAGATAAGAATAACTTGGTACAATCTCCAACGTTTTGTCAGCTAATGTTAAGACTGGGGAACCTTGAACCTGTTTTGGGAAAAACACTAAGCACTTAGTTTCCTCGGTGTTTACCCTCAGATGGTTATTCTTCGCGTATTTTCTAAACATGTTTGTAACCCGTTACGCGTACTTGAAAACATAATTTAGTCGTCTGCAAACAAAAGATGACGTATGTACTTATTATTCACAACTATAGGGTCGCATTTTCTAATAAAGATTTTACGAATGTCATCTATAAATATTTTAAACAGGGTTGGGAAGATCGCACAGTCTTACCTAACCCCAATTGTGGATAGTAAAGGCGGACATAGGCCCTTGGAAGTTTTAGTAAGATAGTAGCTTAAGGAGTACAAGGACTGTAAACTTTCAAGTATCTTACCAGTTACACCGCATTTATGTAATTTGTTAAACAGGAATGGTCGGTGGATTGTGTCAAAGGCTTTCATGAAGTCAACAAAAGCTGCATATAGAGGCCTTTTTTCTCGTTTGCACTGATTGAAAATATTTTTGAGAACAAATGCTCTGTCGACCGTGCTACGGTGTTTACGGAATCCAAACTGGTTGTCGCTTATAAGCCGGCTATCTTCAAGGAAATCATTTATCCGGTTATTTATAACCTTGTTTAATAATTTCCCGACAGCAGAGCCAACGGCAATGGCTCTTTAGTTGTTTGGAACGTGCCGGTTACCCTTTTTGTACAGCAACGTTGGGGTGGACTTGCTCCATTCAGTTGGATAATGACTAGATTCGAGGGCTGGACTGATTCGTCTAGCATGTAGGGAATTACAGTTTTTAGGAGTTCGCTGGATATATTGTCGGGGCCTGGAGACTTTTTGTTTTTTATTTGTCGGACTGCATATGTTCTGTTTGTTTTTGCTAATGAAATTTGTTAAATTTTGCTAAACATGGAAATTGAAAACTATTTGACAAAATGGCAACCTCGGTCATCCAGATGAGGTACTGTTTGCGGAACGCTATCATCCGAGTTGGGGAGCGGGGTGGGTCAGTGGTTACGACATTAAACTTCAAACCGAGAGGTCCACGGTTCGATCACCGCCAGGGGTAACAGCGTTGTACTTTTGGGCAAGGAACTTATTCCCGGTTGCCTACGTGGGAGCACGGTGGCGCTGTGTAGTAAGGCGCAATGCATGTCGATGGTGCACCTGTCTTCAACCAATACTGACCCTGTTTGTTTGAGTTAGTACGTTGAGGAGTCTGACAGATGCTCGCTGTTGCTCGGTGGTTCTTTCTGGGTAGTCGGGCTTCTCCCACCCGTAAAACGGTCCGACACGAGGTGAACCTGGCTGTCGAAAGTGTCGTTAAAACTCCAATAAAGAAATAAATAAAGAAATCATCCGAGTTGCGACGTGTTCCATGATTATTACTCATTGTTTCCGTTACAACTTATATTTCTCTCGTTATTATATAGTTTTTTTTTATTTATTATATGCTAGCGTGTGAATTATCGCAAATTATCTAAGAGATATTTCTCTATATCCATCGACTCAATGGATATCGAGAAATATCACTCAGTAGCTTCCTAAATGACGTCATGCTACACCGCATCACGTCGCCTTGAAGGAACGATCAGCAGATCTTTGTTATTGTTTTGAAACGTACGCATTTGGGGTAGAATTGGGCTGAATATTTTACAATAAATTGTCTCGTAGCATACAATAAAAACGAAAATCTACTCTATTTTATTTAGTCAGTATCAGGAATTATCTCATGCGTGTGGTCCTGAAAGTTTTATTTTTCACGAACGCTTGCGTGAGTGAAAAATAATACTTTCAGGTCCACACGATGAATTTTTCAGTAGCTTTCTAAATGACGTTACGCTTCGACGCATGACGTCGCCTTGAAAGTTGCCTTGAAGGAACGATCAGCAGCTTTTTAATATTGTCTTGAAACTGTTTGCAGTCCAATTGGGCTGAATATTGGGCAGTAAATGTCACGAAGCATATAATAAAAAGAAGATCTTTGCTGTTTTTGGTCGTGTGGGCCTGAAAGTATATACTACAAAAGTTTGCTAAGCACCAAATATTTGACACATCATTGTGAAATTTGCTTGTGACATATTTGCGATATTTTTAGTGGATATGATTGAGGAATGTATTGAGATGGTCCCCAGTGTTTACATTAGCTCTCTTGACAGGCCCACTTTTCGTGAGAGTCATGGAAAGCATGTACTCCTTGATTTTCATGATGTTTTCGTGTACTGTCTACATGTACATGACATGTGTAGGGTATTCAGTCTTCATTTCAACACAAACCCTTGTGATTTAATGATTAAATATGGCAAATGCAAATGTAAGAAGACATTTGTCTGAAGCAGAAATGTGGCGGGCTGTAGGGATAGTTGAGCAAGGAGCTACACATCGTCAGGTTGGTGAAGCCCTTGGTGTGCACCATACGGTGATCACCAGAGCCTGGGCAAGATTTCAGCAGTATAGCACACCAGTACGACGGCATGGTGGTGGCAGAGACAGGGCAACATCTGCAGCTGAAGACCGGTTTTTGATCATTCAGGCCCGTAGGAACCGCTTTGCCACAGAAACCCAGCTTCACAGTGACCTTCAGAATGCATCAGGGGTAAATGTTTCGACGCAGACTATCCGGGCAAGGTTGTACGATGGTAGTCGCCGATCGAGAAGACCATGTATTCGCATTCCGCTGTCCCAGAACGACCACCAGGCACGATATGAATGTACCATGGACCACGTTGGATGGACCAGAGAAGATTGGCGACCTGTCCTTTTTACAGATGAGTCAAAGTACTGCCTAGACCACACAGATAGGGGTCTAGGGTATGGAGAAGACCAGGAGAGCGATTCCATGCAGCCAACATTGCTGAGCATGACCGCTATGGTGGAGGGTCAATCATGGTCTGGGGTGGCATCAGCAGGGATGGAACGTGGTTCATTTACTGCACAGCGGTATATTGATGAGATCCTGGATGTCCACGTCAGATTGTATGCATGTGCAGTGGGTGATAGATTCATTCTGATGGACGATAATGCCCGTCCTCATGCTGCCCATGCTGCCGGGAAGTACTGACAGAGGGAGGGGATTGAGCGTATGGACTGGCCAGCAAGATCCCCTCACCTCAATCCAATCGAACATGTCTGGAATGAGGTGCATCTTGCAATTTCAGCCCGTCCAGTCCAGCCAAGAAGTGTCCAGGAGCTTGTGCCATGCTGGTCCAAGAATGGAACACAATCCCACAAAGGACCACCAGGAACCTGATTGGGAGCATGAGGAAGTGTTGTCATGCTGTAATTAACAGTAATGGGTCTCATACTCGATATTGAACCCATACCAGTTCGCTCCGTCAACTTTTTGGCAAATTGAAAAAATTCCTCTTTTACTAATATTATCCATTTTCCATGGTTATCGTATTTAAAAGCTAAAAGATAATGTCAAACACAAATAAAATCTTAATTTCTGTACTTAAATCATTACAGATATAATTAAATAAAAAAATATATATACTTTTCATTACAATATTTCAACTAAAACGTAAAACAGGTAGCTGGATATACTTGGTGCTTAGCAAACTTTGAGTAGTATACTATATTTTACTCGCGCAAGCGCTCGTGAAAAATAAAACTTCCAGGTCTACACTCATGAGATAATTTCCGATATTCACTGAAACAGCGTAGATATCCTCTATTTATTATTTTATACTTCCGTTTTTGGTGTTTTTTATTTCTTTTTTTAAATAAATGCCGTTTTCATGGTTGACAATTTTTGTCATTGGACAGGGGGAGACCGCCAAAAATTTGCAAGACGTGACGTGGGAGTAGGTGGGTCTCTTGAGTGCGCCAAAAAATGTGCATTTCCAACTTGTGCAATTTTTTGAATTTTTTAAAAATATATCAATTTATCAGCTAATATATACCATCATTTGTGTTTCAAACCTTAAAGATGATGTTGTACATCACACTCTTAACATAAATACAACATCAGGAGGCTTTATATGTGAGAATATTGGGCTTAATCTGGGAAAATGTCACACGTTAGTAGGGGGGTGGGTGTCTTGTTCGAAATGTAGAACATGTGCAGACAATATTTTGGGAACAATTCAAATTTTCGAAAATTTGTTCCCGTATATGTACACCTGCTCTGGCCAAGCCTATAATGAATAGCTTGTTATTTGTAGATTGAGGCCCACAGCAGCCCACGGAGGTTTAAATTAGTGGTACCAGTTTAACCCTTTACCTAACATGAAAAGCAGACGACACTTGCTAAAAAAATGATTGAATAACTAATTTTTTTTTCATTTTTTGTCTCAAAAACATAGGTTATGATCCCTCATTGGAACGAGCTCGACGAGCTCGTTCCAATGAGGGGTCATAACCTATGTTTTTGAGACAAAAAATGAAAAAATAATGAAAATTAATTGACGATTTTTGAGAACAGCGCTGGCCGGTTTTGGCCGTTACGTTGGGTAAAGGGTTAATATACAATACAGACACGGTCCTTTCCATTAATAATAAAAACTTGCATTTTACTGTAAAAACATATTCACTAAATGAGGAGCCACAGTGGACAATTGGTATTGGGAATTGTGATACTGATAAATATTCTTGATGACGGATTATATGTGAATTACTTGTTTCTAATTAGATTGCCAAAAAAGCCAGGTTTCCTTTTGTTACTTTTAATAAAGGAAAACAAGACAGCCCCGACAGCTGTCTGTTGTTTTCGTTTATTAAAAGTAATAAAACGAAACTTGGCTTTATTTTATATTGATGGCATGGGTGTTTTATCAACAATTTCTTCCTTTTTAATTGAACCTTCTTCACGCCTCTGCTGATTTCAAGCGAGATAACTTTATCCAAAGTGGATTTTCATGATGAGATAATTTAGGTATGATTGTCACGATACACCCATTCGTTACTGATGTGGTAGTAAGCAGCAATAAATAAGTTGTGTATAATACCGTTAAATATTGTTCTCTTTTGTGATGTGTGGGCAGATTACCTGGCGAGCAGTGGCGTGAGTATAGATCACGGTTCATATGCAGTGTGAACGAGTACACGACAGGCTTGACAAAAAATCTTTTATCCACGTTTTGTAGAAAATCCTTTTATCGCATAATTACGACCAAATAACCCGTTACGGAAATATCGTTGGCAACATATCCATTAAACACGTGGAGTAAGACGCAAACGTGACCTCGTAACAAAGGGAGTGGGTTCGTTTCAGAAGTAGAACTGCATTAATCTTCTTTTATTTCACTAACTGTTTTTTCTAATACGACTAGCAGCCGACATTTGCAAACATTTTTTTGCAAAAGTGAGAATATAATTTGTTTTGCCTCGAAAACATAAGTTATGATACCACACTGGAACGAGCTCGACGAGATAGTTTCAATGAGTGGTCACAAGCTATGTGTTCAAGGCAAAAATTACGAGAAATATTTACATTTATCCTATTTGTGCGGGAGAGCGGTGTCCGACACGAGATGATCAAATGTCGAAAGTGTCGTTGGACACTAAATAAATAAATCAGATTTGTCAGTAACATTCGGTAAAAGGTAAATAATATTTATTTATATATTTATTTATTGGTGTTTAACCCTTTACCCAACGCAGACGATATCAAAATTTATTATATTAAATTTTTTTTCAAATTTTTCAAAAAATTTCAACAAAACCATATCATGTGACCCCTCGTTGGAACGAGCTCGACGAGCTCGTTCCAACGAGGGGTCACATGATATGGTTTTGTTGAAATTTTTTGAAAAATAATATTTTTTCAACTGCTGAATTTGCATATTACGCGGGCGGATGCGGGCGATTCGTTGGGTAAAGGGTTAAGGCCACATACTTCTGCACAATGGCTAATCATGACCGTAGTTAAATAACAACATTATGTGATAAACATGTGATAAATAGAATCTCAAATGCGTCACGATTTGATATGAAATTCCTGAACCTCGTTCACTAAAATCGATTTTAGTGAACGAGGTTCAGAAATTTCATATCAAATCGTGACGCATTAGAGATCCTATGTGTTTATTATCCACTGCATAGACAAAGAAACCTGGCGATGCAAAACATTGCCGGCTGCTGTTGTGTCACGCGGCGATGCTTTGCACTGCCAGTTTCAATTGGAAATTTTATCATCCTGGTCCATAATCCAAAAAAGAACAAAACATGTACACCACAGAATTGGCGAAAATACAGTTTTGTTTGGGGCAGTTATTATGTGCAGAAGAATGAAATGATATCTACGCCTGTTTTTGCCCTCTTTGTTTGAGAACCTTTCGCTTAGAACGTCACTAAATATTTTGTGTGTCTATGTTAATTTTTTTTTCTCAACCCGCTTATGATCCAAAACCGGAACGATTTTCTTTTCGAATGGCGGTGTGATGCTGGCTCCAACATAACGTGAGCAACCACATTTGAAGAATACGGCAAGGATTAACACTTACTCTGCCGAAATGGAATATTGTCACATATTTTATGATGATTATCTGTACGTTCTGGTATGCGCAGATCTAACCTACCATCTGATTAATTGCTGGAAAGGGCTCAGATGATAGAGTTTCAAGTATGTCATAAATCTGATTAACCCTTTACCCAACGAATTGGCCGCATCCGCCCGCGTAATATGCAACTTCAACGGTTGAAAAAAAATGTTGAAAAAATATTATTTTTCATAACGTTTCAACAAAACCATATCATGTGACCCCTCGTTGGAACGAGCTCGTCGAGCTCGTTCCAACGAGGGGTCACATGATATGGTTTTGTTGAAATTTTTTGAAAAATTTGAAAAAATGATATTTAAAATAATAAATTTTGATATCTTTTGAGTTGGGTAAAGGGTTAAACTTCTCGTGTACATGTGTACTTAGAGTTCCTTCATATATGGCTAAAGATGGGGTGGCAGTAAAATGGTTAAGTTTAACAAATATGTCTGTTTTCATTCGGGAAGAATAGATTTAGCCACAGAATAGTGATAAATATTGTCTGATGCTTTCTCATTTATTGTGTGCTGCAACCAGAATTTTATTGCGTTGGTAAAACAAGATGAATCAAATTACATGAACAAACATGACATATTCCTTCAAGTCACTCATATTATATGATTGTTTTTACTATTCACGAGAGAATCTCCTGTCACCAGCTTTCATATAAATGGAATCTCAAAACGACCTCTGAATCTTGCATTGATTTATTCTTTGCATTAAATCTGCATGTAAAATAAAATCCAATAGCATTTTAAAATGGAAAGCTGAAATTAATTTGAGAGTAGTTCTTAGACTGATATCAGGAGGAGCATCTTTATACAAAGATTTGAAGGGAACTTCACATTTGAAAAATGAAGAAAAAACAAACACATGGCGAATGGAAAAATAACATAGCAACCGAATTCTGTACATCAGTCAAGCTTCCGAGACATTTAGTGTTCGATTAACTCCTTACTTGCTGCTGGCGGATATTCCTGATCATAGTATTGGATCCAGGACACAAAATCTCTTGCCACTGAAACGACCAAATTCTTGCTCTTGCAAATGAATTAACTTTTCGGCCAGTGATTTCTTGAGATACATTTAGATGAATTTGTCATCAAATCAAGTTATGACTGCTGCAGATTTTATGAAAAATGTTCTGAAAATACTCAGCAGGGTGGGAGTTAAACCGAGAGTCATGGCGGGTTGTAGTCAAAACTGAAAGTATCGGAACATTACAAACAACGTATTTGGCTACGGATTAAAGACAGTCCGTTTAAGAGTACCAGAATGGCACGCTTATGTGTTGTTCAAATTGAAGTTGAGGTCATTTGAATCTGGGAGACGCGGGGTTGGGAGGGGTGTGGGATAGCGTCGAAATACGATTCGATTCGAAATCGGCCCAATGATTCGATTCGAGTCCCACTGATTCTGAAATTTTCAAATAGTTGAAATGTTATCAAAATTCTTCCGAGTTTCTCCCCTCTTGAACTCTTTTCTCTGATTACATCTTCTGTACAGGAGACTTGACGATAGTAGAAGAGTTCAAGGAAACTTCGCCTTGTTTTCGCCTTTTTGACTGGTTATCCAAATAATCAATTTGCCGTTCTATACAATTCTTGAGTGGAGACTGGCAATATTGACCATTGAAACAAGGTGCCATATCTTCAACATGAACAGGGGTGAGATTTAAGTCCAGATTCGGTTCAATTGGAAAGCCTATTCCTCCTTTGATATGGAATTGATTCGATCCAGAATCTGCGATTCGCAGGACCCTAGATAAGGAGTATCAGGGTGTATTAGAAACCCAAGAACATTTCTTGCCGGATATTCAAAGCATCAGTGAATCAGAATCAAGGCCGCCGCGTGCAGTAGAGCAGAGGGATGAAAGTTTCTCCCTTGCCCCGAAACTAGGGGGCAGGGGCAGTGTGTGTCCTTTTTCATCAGAAGTGCAGTAGTGGAACAGACTTTACTTTCGGAGAACCGCAACTGAGAAACTCTCAAGTATCCGTTTCTAACGTACTTTTCATGTTCTAATGCCACTAGGGGAGGGGGGGGGGGGGGGTGGGGCACAGATATAATGACGGAGGCTGGTCGATAATCACCAAACAAAGAAGCTATACAATCAGCCGGGTGAGTTCTAAAGCATTGAATATATATATAGGCCCTTGGTTGGAACAATGTGTTATCTGCAATATGCTAATGTGAATACTATTGAGTGTTCTATTACAATTTATGATACGTTGTACACCCCCGATCTTGACTCATTCCCAGAGTCGGGTGCCTTTTTTGAAACCCCTGCCACTTGCCCTTAGATACTTTCCGGTTCATTGTTAACTCCAGGGTCACCGACACGCTGGCAAAGGCCGTTTTCCCTCTCCGGAGACATCGAGGGGGAGATAGTGAATGGTATTTTTAAACAATTTGTTTTTGAATACTGAAAGGCACATTCTTCTACATTGTACAGACTTGATCTTGTCAGGGGCCCATATTTTACTTTACGCTCTCTTAGAACTCTTTCATTATACCTGGCCCCAAGACATTCTGCCATTTCTTAAACAAATCAACTTTTTTAATAAATTCCTAACCTTTGAACCCGAGAGGCCGCTTTTCCGTCCCAGGAACACGTGATAATTCTATTAAGTAGCATGGTCGCTACGTGAATGTGTGTGGGTGGACCAATCAATATTTTCAACGTGCAGCCCCAAGGTTGCACTTTGAAAATATTAATTGCTCTGCCCCCCAAATAATAAATACGGACTCTTCCAATTGCTGCCGTTGAACTGACATGCAGACACCATCTGGGTTCAAGGATTAAAACTGTTTTTACCCTCCCAAACTAGACTCATTAAGTCTCAAATCAACAGGCTGATCTATGTAGCATTAGTCTCTCTACACTATATATATGTATCATCTCTCATTACTGCCCAGCCTAGTCACGTCTTTGTCATTGTATTGTAACTATTTCCTGTTTTTAATTAATCATTTTACTTTATAACTGATAGCGGCATGTTTTGCGCTAGTGACGTTTTCTTGCCAAGATATATCAATAGATCCTGACATGGCGTTCTTCACCCCCATTGCCCACGTGGGGGCACGGTGACGCTGTGTACTAAGGCGTACTGCACGTCGATGGTGCACCTGTCTTCAACCAATGCTAACCCTGCTTGTGTGGAGTTGGTATGTTGGGGAGCTGACAGTTGCACGCCGTTGCTCAGTGGTTCTCTCTGGGTACTCCGGCTTCCTGCACGCGTAAAACTGTCACGGTCATGGTTAGCCATTGTGCAGAAATATGAGACCTTAAACACCAATAAATAAATAAATAATAAATGACATGGCGTTAGACATAAGTAAATAAATAGAATACTGAAGGATTAGAACACGATGGGTGATATATTAATATTATTTATCTTATACCTGTTGAAGATTTAGCCCATGTGTTATAGATTATCTATAACACATACCCCAATGTCATATAGATTGGAGAACGGCCTATAGTCTTTTTCTATATTATAATATAATGATGACATTCGCAAAATTGTTTATAAATCGTGTCAAATCTGGTGAAATTGATTATCAAACATATTTTTGTCATAAATCATAAGAATTGAGGCGTAAATATATTTTCTGTAATTGTTTTCCAAGTTGCAGGGCCACTTTCTAAGGGGAACTATACTCTATCATTCACTTGAATTTGTAGCCTTGTTACGCACCAACAGCTTTTCCGGGCACATCACATGTATTCATGCTCAACAAGAGAAAGCAGTCGACTCCACTCCAGATGAGTCGACATTTTGACACGAAATCATCCCCAAAACCCTTTTAAAAATGCAGAAAAGAACAAAAATGGTCGGTATAAGATAAATACAACAATACCATAGTGTGTTTTGATATGTTTGATATCTCAACTCGTTGAAAGTGAGTTTTTTTTCGCTCGGCAAGCCTCGCGAAAAAAACTCACTTTCAACTCGTTGAGATATCAAACATATCAAAACACACTATGGTATTATCGTATATATATCCGTATATATTACACATATTTGTATGCACTCGAGTGTATGGATGGATGCTTATATATATTTACATATATTGGCGTTTATGTCACCGACACCGACATTGCACTGACATGTTTGCATGTGTGCATATATCAAGGACAATGGGACGATGTCTTCTGAGAGGCGTGGCAATTAAGCGCTTAACCAGAATTTTTATATATAGAATATACCCATAGTATCTTGGTGTACCAAATGTTCACCACGAGTGGTGAAGTGGTGTTAACCGCGAGCCTTTGGCGCGCGGTTAACACCACTTCGCCACGAGTGGTGAACATTTGGTACACCAAGCTACTTTGGGTATATTTTATTTATACCATGATCGTCAGATTATTAAGAATCGCTATTATTTTTTCTCGATTTTATTGAGCACCGGACGTACATACGTGCGAATCTGTTTTTGTTTACACGAGCATCGGTAGGCGGTACTTCCGCTGTCAATTTTATCGCCGAAACGAAATGAAAAAAAGAAACTGAGCCTTTTTCATTTTAATAACCTAATAATATACTATTTCAAGTTATTAACATGAGACAATGCATGTTTGTTAATTGTTGGCATCTTATGAGGTAATCCCATTTAAAAACGTAATAAATCATTGCCACTTCCATTTCACTCTTCGCGAGGCGACGTGCGATAAATTTAAACAAGTTTGCATTCATGTCGACGTCACCAAAGGTCAATGTGGATGTAGTTCTACTATAAGTGTAAATTTTTACTATTGAAATCCCATTGCTGGCGTGTTCATCGCGGTTGGTGTTTAAAGCTAAAATTTATGTTCTATGCTTTTCATATATAGTAGAATAGGCAACCATGGTATATGTAATATACAGTACGTGGATAGTGGATTGTAACTAAATCATCTGCGGAGTGGAGTTATCACCCAAACTATAGCTTTCAAATTTTATACATATGGACAAAAACACAAGCAATGTTTCAGTCAATGGACCTCCAGGTTTTACCCGGAGGTCCATTGGTTGAAACTTTGTCTGTGCTTGTTAGGCTTTGCAACAAATTTGCAATTATTTCTTGGGTGGAATCTCCACTCTGCTGGTGAGTTAGTGATAATACACACTCCACGTACTGTATCTGTCCAATGTCGTTTTCAAGTCCATAAATTCAGTGTCAATCACATGTATTATGGAATCTACACTTGTACCGTTCTGCCTGCTCTCTTGAGCCTGGAAATCATTCTGTCCACATGCCTCAGCATAATATATTGTTAATCGGAAACAGACATACCCCGCTATGTCCAATGTGCATTGGGTTATCCAACTTAACCACGTGACTTCATTATATAACACTTTAAAATTTATAAATCTGTAGTAAAATAGAAGAAACCTGGTGGATAAGTACGATAAAAGCTATTCTTCAGCAACCGACAATGATTCCCGGAAGGCTATTTTTGAAACCATTCCAATAATAATACTATTTACTGTCTAGGGTTGGTGTCTCCGAACTATCTCGAGGGAGGGGAGAGTTTCTGACCTAGAAGTATATCAAGTAGCAAGCCACACTTTATACACATATTATACATGTGCTGTTTGAATGTTCTTTTTCGAAAACAATATTAATAAACTTGAAGGAAAAGTTAAAAGAGTGATGTGGAATCTTCTGCTGATCACCGATTGAGTAGCGTTGAGAATTTAGGCCGCTGCAGTCTGTCTGTTGCCAGCCTATAGCATGGCAACGGCACATAAACGTTCGTCGCGTGTCAGTCTTCGCATACCTCAAAAGTTACGTTTCGACCAGAAACTATTGACGAACGAGTTTATACCAAGAAAAGAACGATGCGACCTCCGAAAAAGCCCGTCCAGTACAAATTAAAATTTCAAAACGTACCCCACAGACATTAATGCGGCGCTCGTACGAAAAACCTGCACGAAGTTTTCGTGGGCCGGTGACATTCATGATCCACACTAAACTTGGTTACATATTGATGTGTCCAATCACGCGTATTCAATACCATTTTCCGAAAATATCAACATCAGTTTGGATATCCCGTACTTCTTTTGAATAGTATATATATTTTTCGCATCTGTTTCTGAATAAAAAAAATCGAAAAAAATGTATATATATATATATATATTTACTGTCAAAGTCAGGTATTGCCAACCAATAAAAAATGGAGAAAAAAATAATTACACTCATCTCTCGTATTGGAGCTGCTGATGTAGGTAAACGGTACATCAGAGTCTTGCGAAATTCAAAATTCGGTTCCATTCGAAACAAATCGTTCCAATGATTGCATTCGATTTGAGTCGCTCTGAATCGGAAATGTTGGATCGGCGAAATGTTTTCACTATCCTACTAAGAGTTTCCCCGTGAACGCTTCTCCTATCACCGCGTCTTCGGTACAGGAGACTTGATAATAGAAGAAGAGTTTAAGGAGGTTCCGCGTCGAAAACTACTCAAACAGGCGACCCGTCGCTGAATAGAATTTTCGAGTGGATACTGACATTATATACGAATCTACAACTTCAAGAGCCATTGTATGTCATGAACACGGAAGAGCAGTATTTGGAGGATCTAGTGGGGGACCTAGGAAGTGGCCCTAAATTCACACTGGAGTATAACTTTTGGGGGATGTCTGTCTGACGATGACTTTTTAATAGTTATTGGTGGTTGCTTTTGGCAATTAGATTTAATCCTATCGAGTCGAACATAACATCCGAGCGCATTCCCACTATATTAGAAGCCTATTGGGGTCACAGGGGCACTGGAACGGCCTATACATTGGACCGACCATAACACCCAGATCCCTGTTTTTTCGAATTGTTGCCATCGATTATGTGGGTCGAGAAAAAAATGACAGTGCATGCAACTCGTCTTTCGAGGAACATAATACGACAAGATTCCCTGCCAAATTGCCAAAGGGTGCCATGGGCGTCCACCCAGTCTGCCCATTCGTAAATTCGGCCCTGCCCCCAGAAAATGTTTGAAAAATGACATCTCCTAGACCCATTTTAGGGCTACTTCTTTAGTATTCCAACCGCTTCCGAAGCGGTTCGAATACTAAAGAGGTAGCTCCCAAATCTCCTCATCTTACGTTAACTGTCATTAATAGCCGTCATTGTGTGCGCAATATTAAAGAAACAAGACAATCTTTGCGCTCACTATTTTCGGATATCCGCCAGAACAAAATTAAAAAATCATTGCCTAGTTATTTGATATGAATGACGTTCGGCTGAAGATCGATCACAAAAATGTCATGATCGGCAAATTTTTTGCCCCGACATTGGTCGGGGTGGTCGCGACGACTCCGGCGCCCCTGGGTCACACCAACCACGTGCAATGAAATTAGGGATGAATAAATGAGGATTCAGGAGTTTGGGGGGGGGGGGGGGGAACTGTCAAGACCATTTGAGCAATTAGATATACTGCCATTTAATCGACAATACCCCCAAACACACCTCCGTCCTGTTTGGGTGTTTTGGATAACATAGCATCCACGTGCTACTAAAGAAATCAAGATCGCAGCCTCCAGTTAACAAAATGCATGACGGAAACACGTCTCACCCTAACAACACATACAGTGCAGGCACACTGACACCACTTATCACTATAATAATGACGTCTCAGCACGCATGGCCGCTCACGCGGGCTACCATGGCAAACCAATATGACGTAACTTGGTCACTTGATTATTGCGTCACTAGGTTCGCGAGATATTGCTCGTTCGGGTACATGTCATACTACTGTGGTAAGATTCGATTCAAGATTTGTGTCGATTCGAAATCATCTGCCTGATTCAATTACTGATTCGACTTGGCCAGAAATTTGAGATTCGAATGCCCTATTGTACGTAGGTTACATGTCCGTATTTACACTCTAAAATCAGTTGGGTTAAAAATCAACCCAAATCGACTGGGTTGAGTGAATATGAACCCAATTGGGTTCATATTCACTCAACCCAGTCGATTTGGGTTGATTTTTAACCCAACTGATTTTAGAGTGTAATAAATAGGGTCCAATTATTAAGTGTTCTGTATTTGTATTGGGTTGAATGTATCACGCTCACTGCATCAAACATAATTACTGAAAACTTCACTTGTCATTTTTACACACAAGACATATATAAAAGATCTATTAAACATTCTTTGTTTTTTTTCTCTTTTGACAGGAGGGAGATACTTGCACTTCAAGCAGAAAACTATGCACTGGAGAAACAGTTATACAGTTACCAGCAATCAATAGCTAAAACCAACTCTCCTAAGGAAGAAGAGGTACGTCGCGAGGAGGAACCGGACAGAAATAAATCCCCTAATGTGCAAAGAAGGGACAGCAGAGATCCCAGAAGACGAGAGCGCAGATCTAGAGACAGGCCGATGTGAGAGTTGAGAAAATGTTAAATGTTTGAATAGACGTAGGAACACAAAATGCGTAAACGATCTTCTGTAACATCAATTACAAGGTGAAACAGAAAACATTGAAAGGTCCACTAGGACGTAGTTGAACAGCATTCTTTGAATAAAAAAGACAAGCAATTTTCCAATAAACTGTTACTCGATCTGTCCTTTTCGTCTTGTGTTCCAGATTAACAAATGAGGCTAAATCTTCATATGATTTTTCCGGATAGGTAGTAATGGGTTGAAATGGGGCTGGGCAGATTTCGCGGAGGAAACCGATTGAAGGGTGTGGAAGTAAAGGCTTTTGGTGACATGACAGTAAAGTCATCAGCTGAAAGTTTGCTGTACTTAAAGGTTTCGTTCTTCAGATATATCTCGATTTTAACACCACAATGGGGATGATTTCGCGGTTCTAAATCGGTATTGTTCGACAACATACCAAGAATATCGAGTAACAAGGAACAACAAAATACACATTTAAAATATTTTTGCCCGTCAGCTGCCTACTGCTCGGAAAGTTTCCGAAGTCTTTGATCCCTTAAAAAGCATGAACGTTTTATTTTATTTCAGCTCCCGTCATCGGATCAATAATTAAATTTAGAGATCGACGCAGAGACCAAATTTAAGGCATACAAGCCTTAGGAGGTCTTATTTGATATTAGTTCCGAGACGACTACTCTGAGCCAAATATGTTCCACTGCGGTATGAGTGTGAGATAAAAAGAGCCAACAGAAACAGTGCATTGATTGCGTAAGTCTTCATTTACCCGACATCCATGTTGGTGAATGGTCTAAGGTGTGCTTTCTAACCACACAATCTTCCCGAGAGCAGGGGTGTGGCCAGGCCAAATGAACTTGGGATGACAAAATATTTTTTGCAGAAAATTATTTTGTCCCCTCCATATCATTTCACCTCTTGCTCGGTTAGGATTATGGATTCCTCATATGTTAAGCTCCATGATCTTACCCGCGGCAAAGAACGTATCATGTCAACTGTTGCAGCTTTGGTACATTTTGAAGGCTTAGATTCCCAGACAGAGGAAAAAGTGGAGCAAAATGATCCAAGAAATATCAAGGTGAGAGTACATGAAGCAGTTTAAGTGATTTCAAACATCAATGAAAATAGGGTTGACATTTTTCAGGATAAGTAAGTGTGGCCCTGACTACGCCGCTTGTTACGTTCCTTTTCGCGAGGCTAGTTCTGTTGTAAAGCAATAGTTTTCACTGCCATTTTGGTCACATTTGCACTTTAGCGGGAAATTATTCATTTGACACATTTGTGTATGTTTCTTTAGTGATATGTTTGGATTCATGTAAATTCCAGAAAATTACTTGCAACATCTAATATAATATTAAAACGTTCCTTTTCATGTTCTATCGGTCGATAGTACCTGAGTTTGTGTGATTTTTTGAAATAAAACCTTCAGCAGCGCTGAACGTGAAAAGAAACGTTCTAATTATTTTATTATGCCGAACAAAAAATGACTTTCATTGTTAAGCGTTAACTGCAACCTGCCATCAATCTTGTAACAACAATGTAGTCGAATCCAAAAACATGACGTCATTTCGAACGAATGACGTCTCTTTGAAAATGACTTGTCACACAAGTGCCGTCGCTTTGGGAGTTTCAACAAATGCCAATGTTTACAACTGCATCATGCTGTTCATGTTATAATTCATTGTTAATGCTTGTGTGAAAAGTGATTTAAATTAATGGAATATAAATTCATGTTTCTCGGACGACAAGAGTTGATAGAATTAAGCGGAGTGAAACAATTTATTTTGAACTTGAGGCGGTGGCTCAGTAAGGTCGAGGAGTACTAAACTTGTGGAAATATAATTGATTGAAGTCATAACTGAGCCTCATATTCAGGATTCACTGAAGTGGTGAACAACACGTGAGTGAGTTTTTTAATATTTCTGATTCTTTTGAATTCATTGTTTGCATATAAAATTGAAAACACACCCACTGAAGATGATATATTTGTTGGTAAGTTTGTGTCTACCGGTGTTGAAAAAGCTAAACGGACACGGAGCCAGCCTTTGGTGTTGAGAAATTCCAATCGACGCTGATCAATGGAAGTGGAGCTTACATTTTCTTCGTTCTCTTGTCTCCAGGGAAAAACGTTCCGATAGTACCCGTGTTTTGCCCCAAAACTCCAGTACTATGACTTTTAGAAGGTGTCAAATTAACCAATCACGGCTGATGTTACAAACGTGAGGCATAATAATACATATTAGAATTGAAATGAGTTATCTGTCATTTATCGGAGTGTGAATGTGGTATGAGGGTGTTAAGTTGTGTGAAGTGCGTAGCACTCCATACAAAACCGAACACGCCCGTCGCAAATTCATACTCCCATAGAGCAGCAGATAATAAATAATTTAATCTAGAGTGTTTGCTTGTAATAGAATGTACCCGTACGCGATCGAAAACTCCGCCATTGCAGTCATATCATTTTTGTGTGCACACTACAGTTTTAATATTTTCAACATTGGCTAATACACGTGGTTTCGAATACTGAAGCGAAAACTCGTGTGAACAAGCCAGGAAAATACTAACTAACTGACCGAATGTAGCAATAATAGCTTAATTGCACCACTGGATTACCTGTACGGGACCAAGCAACAACATTCATGTGATTGGAGCATTTTTCATCGAGTTATGAAAAAATCACCTCGACCAATCATATACACAGAAATCGGATATCATTAACTCTTTACCCGCTGAGTATTTTCAAGATACTTTGTTATCAGATATGTTCATGGCTCCTTGAAGCAGCCATGTCTAGATTTAGTGAATAATTCATATAAAGTTAACTCAAGGCGTCATTGGTGAAAAAGATCTATTCAATGTAGAGGGTGAGAAGTCGATTAAATAGGCCCAGAGTATACTTAACTCACAGTGGCAAGAGTCAGCAGTCCAGGCTGGAATATTCGCCAGCAGCATGCAAGAAGTTAAAGAAAACTAAATTATATCCGTTTAAATTTATTCCTCTGAAGCACACAATGCTTATATGCATTTATTAAATTCATTTCTTCCATTAAAAACGAAGATAAAACCGAAAATGTCAATACCGCCCGGCTCTAATTACTTCACTTTGCCACCCACTAAAGTGAATGGGGCATACATTCTCATTGTGGCTAGCATAAAGTGGCCGAGTCTTCATTCATATTCATGTGATAAATAAACAGGTCTGATGGTGTTTGTGAGTGAAAGTCTTTGAAAATTCGGTCAAATCAGTTCTCGATTGAGGAACATTTTTGCGTTGGTTCAAAGAAAATGAAATTTTATATTTTTTTAATTCAATCGGACGGAATATTTCAGTTGGTCGGAAAAATGATCCATCGGCTCGCTTTTCTGACCATCTGAAATATTCCAGACGAGTGAATCTAAACAGGCGATGGACTATTTAACCCTTTACCCAACGCAGACGATATCAAAATTTATTATTTTAAATATCATTTCTTGAAATTTGTCAAAACATTTCAACAAAACCATATCATGTGACCCCTCGTTGGAACGAGCTCGACGAGCTCGTTCCAACGAGGGGGTCACATAATATGGTTTTGTTGAAATGTTTTGAAAAATAATATTTTTTTCAACTGCTGAATTTGCATATTACGCCGGCGGATGCGGTCGATTGGTTTGGTAAAGTGTTAAGGGCAACACTTGTTCTACCATTGATTTTATGTTGATTTAATGTGTTTGCAGGAGGATGGTATTCCACACTAGTGAATCGAATCTAATCATGGGCGATGAACTGTTTAAGAGCTAGACTGGTTCTACCGTTGATGAACTGTTTAAGAGCCAGACTGGTTCTACCGTTGATTTAATGTTGATTTACTATGATGTACCTTTATTCACAAATATATTTTATCGTGCTCTTGTTATAGATATTGCAGTCAACAGATATTTAAAAGTAACAAGATATTAACGTAAATGGTGAAATAACGCGGCGTAATCAAAAGACAACAGCCGCGACGAATTTTCATTCAGAAGTAATTTGATTACAAATGTTCTAACAGAAAAGCAATGTCATTTTTGATCGGCCAAATCACTGTTCTTGATTGAGGAACATTTTGTACGTTGATTCAAAGGAAATGAATGTTTATGGTACTTTTAGACTCAATCGTCTAACATATTTCAGACGGTTGAACCTAACACACAGGCGATGGACTACTTAATGGGATATTATAATCCCCGATGGGTACGGGTGTGGTATGGGACAATCTCACCCGAGGGCCAGATTTTTGGGCCAGACACGAGGCTTGCCGAGTGTCTGGACCAAATATCTTGTCCCGAGGGTGAGATTTTCCCATCCCACACCCGTACCCATCAGGGATTAGTTTTCTCCCTTCGCCATACAGCGGTAACGTTAGCCAGAGGTAATCGGCGGTGACGTGCTGATATTCGTTGTTTTGAAAAACTAATGACACAATCGGAAAGAGCATGCAAAAGTTACGTATATACCAAAGGTATATACCGCGAAATCAATTAGGAACGGTGGCATCTTGGGGTTTAAAGAGTTATAGAGCATCAAACTTTGATCACACGGCATTCTGATGACGTCAATATGAATTAGTTGGTAGCAAAAAACTGATACGATATGCATAACGTCATAACAAAGTTATAAATGTATAACGTCATGTGGGTGGGGTGGGATACAACTGTCTCTCTCTGCTATCTCACTCTGGACAAAAGTATGTTACACATGCAGTGGGGGAGATAATCTGGTTCCAGGACATAACAGCCATAAAAGCGTCGAATTACTCACTGAATTGCACTGGTAGCTTGAGAGCGTAAGTGCCGATCTGGATATATGTAGCACTAAAACATTTTACATTATAAACCTGATACTCAATTAGTGATCGGAGGATTTGATTTCTCAGATTCGGTTTTGGTTCGGGTTCAGGCAAAACCTCGGTTTTGGTTCGGTTTTTCTATGTGTTAATAACAGATAGCAAATAACTCAACAGACTCCTTAACTGGGAAAATAATCCGCAATAGGACACCACAAAACTCATATTTGTATTAGGTTCAGCCTAACTTTCCTTTGGATTTTAGGAGATCAGTTGTTAAGCCTATTTAGTTAGAAAAAAAGATAAATCCGGGTAACAAATGAATAAAGTTCATCTAAATCATGTTGTGTGCTAATTGTCTTATTTTCTATCTTATTGACTCGTCCGGTGGACGAGTCAATAAAGGAGAAATTGTGACAATGAGAACACGGAGTATTCGCCCTTTGCCGGATAAACTGAGTGATGGGAGTCAAGAGTGATTGCTAGTCTAGTCCCCCACCCAGTAAGATGAACGATCTGTTTATGCGCAAACACAGTAAAACGGTTCGGCCTGTTTTTGTTGGATCTTGCGGTTCGGTTTTTCCAGTTTGCCGCAAAAACCGGAATCGAACCGAAAAACGAAAAGCCACCCAGCCTTATACTCAATAAGAATTGTTAATTGTAGAGTGTAATGCCATTTAAATCGTTTATATATAGAATATAGCCATAGTAGCTTGGTGTACCAAATGTTCACCACGAGTGGGGAAGTGGTGTTAACACCACTAGGTGAACATTTGGTACGCCAAGCTACTTTGGGTATATTGTATTTATACCATGCTCGTCAGCTTTTTAAGAGTCGCTATTATTTTTTCTCGATTTTACTGATCACCAGACGAACATACGTACGAATCTGTTTTTGTTTACACGAGCATCGGTGGGCGGTACTTCCGCTGTCAATTTGTCGCCGAAACGAAATGGAAAATGAAACGGGACCTTTTTCATTTTAATAGCATAATAACATACCATTTCGAGTCATGGATGCTTTATTGACACGAGACAATGCATGTTGGTAACGTTTTGGTGGCTTATGGGGTAAACTCATTAAATAATTGTCACTTTCATTTCACTCTTCGTGAGGTGACGTGCAACAAATTTAGACAAGTTGCATTCAGGTCGACGTCACCAAAGGTCAGCTTGGATGTGGTTCCATTGTTGGTGTAAATTTTAACTATTGAAATCCCATTGCTGGCGTGTTCACGACGGATCGTGTATAAAGCTAAAATTTATGTCATAGGCTTTTCATATATTGTAGAATAGGTAACCATGGTACAAATTTAGAATATACACAGAGTAACAGTATGTCGGAAAATCTTAGGTGATTAACCCTTTACCCAACGAATCGGCCGCATCCGCCCGCGTAATATTCAAATTCAGTAGTTGAAAAAATATCATGTTTCAACAAATTTCAACAAAACCATATCATGTGACCCCTCGTTGGGTCACATGATATGGTTTTGTTGGAATTTTTTGAAAAATTTGAAAAAATGATATTCAAAAAAAAAATAAATTTTGAAATCGTCAGTAGGTAATATAGGCGGATTTACCAACCACTTTGTACATGTACGTGTACAACATACGTACACGATGCGTTCACCAACGTGGAATTCAGTGTTAAATCGCACGCTTGTTCACAAAAATGTACAGTGGTCTTGAATCCCCCATGTTTTTTTGTGACTCCTAGATCGCACTTTTAACGTTCAAATACTCGTGGTGAACGCGCGTTTTTTAAAAAAGGTGAAATTGTACATCTTCACTTTTATCTTTTACTTTAAAAATTTTTGTCGACGTCCCATCGCTGATCAGACCATCGATCCATCGTTGGTGAACGCGAGCAAAAATTTCTGGGCTATCATCAAAAAAACGGTCTGCGGATTCTAGACCAGTGGTCCAGAACCCGCCATTGTTTTGAGGCGGTGGGTTTTTCCCATTTATGACGTCATTAGGGGAATTCCCCACTATGGGAATTCCCAAACTCAGCTAATCGACCGATCGGATCGCTCGATTCTCCGCCAATCGATCGATCGGATCGCTCGATTCTCATAAACTCGATCTGAACGAAGAGTGTTGTCGGTGTGTTAGAAATTCGCGAGCCCGCTGTCACGTCTTCCTGAAGTAAAACTAACACATGTTATCGTTATGATTGAATGAGGTTTTTTGTTCAAAAAGAGTCGATTATGAATATGGTCTGTATTATAGACATTCATGTTTTCTCTTGATGAGACGGATAAAAATTGAGTTTTGGAGGATATTGTTTGAAGGAGTCGATCTGTAATAGACATTCGCGTTTTGTCTTGAATGAGACGAATGGAAATTGAGTTTTGGAGGATATTGTTCGAAGAGGCAAACACTTAGTGGAATGTTTAAAACGCATTTTCCGCTCAATTAGGTTTTTGAGTGGTAAATTTTTAATATATTCATGATAGCAATCAGAGAGAGATGAAATAGGTTCTCAGCGTTAAAATTAGTTTTCTGTTGTGTGTTGAAACTGTTTAACAGTCATCAAAGGGATTCTCTCTTAATTCGACACTGAGTGAATGGTTGTTTGATGTGTGAATGGTGATCTTTTGACAAAATGTAAAAAACTACTGTCAAAATGCGTTAAATCAGAAACCGGTTTGTCATGTACTGTTTAAACGTATTCTTAAACTTCACCAATTCGATTAACAGTCAGTTTATTATATTAAAGACGGAAAGATTTTTATTACTTAAAACATAAAAATATAATTAAACATTTAATTTTGAAAATAATAAAAACAATTAAAACGAAGATGTTTTTACAGATGGATCCTAGACATCGAGATCTAATTTTAGACGAGTATGAACGTGCTAAGAAGAGCATTCAGTCTGCTGATAGGAGCAGACGTCTTGGTCAGATGGAACTCAAACGCGAAGCCACAAAAATATTTAAACCCGTGACGGAGGGTCAAGAGCGAAGCAGGAAGGAGATAGTCGAAGAATTGAGACCTATAAAGGAGAGTTCTTTGAGAATGGGTTCGTTGCCTCCTAGTTTTGGAAATCGGTATTCCGTTCAATCTACACCGGATTACGTTCCCAAGGGAATTCAAACAGATATGAGCGAGAGCGACGATACAGCTTCGACTATCATCACTAGTAGCGTCGCATCGTCTGATGATGATGGCGGTAAGAGAGATCAGTCATATGGAATTTATAAGGATTCTGAGGGTAGAACTTTTGTGGGAGACACAGAAGTAGAAATTGACGATGATGAATTGATCGTGGGTTCGAATAAGTATAAAGTAACTGATGGTCTGTGCAGATTGCTCCTTTACGACAAGCCAGGCGATTACACGGAACAGGATTTCGATAATTACGGAGACATTCTGGTTCAGACACACGCCATGAAGAGAAATAACGATGCCAGAGAGACGAGACCCAAAGCCAACAGAGGTTACAAGTGGACGAAAGTGGTGAAACCCATATAGGATATGAACAAGAAGTTCATCGAATCGGTGACTGGCAAAGGGGTGAAAACCACTTTTCGATTCCGACGCTCTGTCTCAGAGATTGAGTTTGTTGATGGCGAGCAGACGGGCTGGTAACACAGGACTAGATAATCAGATAGTTGCTATATCTGACGAATTGTTAAGACAGAAGGTTTTGAATAAAAACCAGTATAAAAGGCTGATGAACGAATTGAAGGATTGATGTGTATATAATAAGTAGAGAGAAACAAACAAACAAACAAACAAACAAAAAATAAAACAGTAAATTCTTACACTAGAATAATAAAAGTATTTAAACGGCAAAAACGATTTACCAGTGAAAAAAACAAAAATATATCATAAAAATAAAATATGTTGGTGATAAAGAACAGGGGATACGTCAGGACATACGTTCAAGGCGGTTCTGGCATCGTCGATTCTATAATGCGAGCGTTCACGGGCGATGCGAGTAGAAAACTCGCATCGACCGCGTTTGAGGTCGGTAAGAAGACGGCTTTGGATGCTGGTAAGAAAGCCGCTTCCGAAGCCAGTGGTAGGATAGCTTCTGTGGCTGGCAAGAGGGCAGCCGATGCGTTGATCGACAAGTTGATCAGTCCGCCGGCGACGCGATCTGCGTTAGAGCGAACACCGAAAAGTTGGAAAGATTTTAAGGATGCTGTGGTGCCCATACAAGATTTAGCCAAAATGAAGAGTGGATCCGGATTGAAGAGAACTCGCGACGGTGCGATATAAATAAATAATAACATTAAAAACAGAGTTTGAAAAACATAAAAAATTTGCGTTTGAAAAGAATCTAAAATAACAAAAAAAAAAAAAAAAATAAAACAAAGATGAACATTAAAGATATGTCTTGGAACGAGGCCGCGACCAAGAGGTCGAATAACGAGTTCTTTCCCAAAAGCATAAGAGGTTTGATAGTGGGAAAATCGAATTGTGGAAAGACCATTCTGTTGATGAATCTGTTGTCCCGACCCGACTGGTTGGATTACGACAGATTGTTCATGTTTGGCAAGAGCTTGTTTCAACCCGAATACAGATTGCTTCGAGAGTGCATGGATCGCAGATTGCCCAAGGACGTCATAGCCAGAATCTTTGACAGTAGGGAGGAATTCGACAAGAGCGGAGCTCCACTTTCGACCATTTTGGACGGTGCGGCGATGGAACTGATGAAGAGAAATGCAACTTCGAACGTCGAGTGTCGATTTTATGAGAACGCTAGCGACGTTCCGGATCCTAGAGAACTGAAATCGGAAGATAAGAATCTCATGATTTTCGACGATCTGCTTTTGGAGAGACAGAACCGATGCGAATCGTATTACGTTAGGGGTCGACACAGCAACGTGGACTGTTTCTACCTGTCGCAGAATTATTTTCGATTGCCCAGACAGACGATAAGGGAGAACGCTAATTTTCTATGTCTCTTTCGCCAAGATCTCAAGAATCTCAATCACATCTACGGCGATCACGTCGCAAACGACATGAGCGCTGCGGAATTCAGGAGATTCTGCCAGAGGGTTTGGGATGGTGGCCTTTACAATTTCGTCGTGATCGATTTGACAAGCGAATTTAATCGCGGAAAATATCAGTGCGGATTCAACAAGTTTTATGTTTCTGATGATAATAATAAGATAGAGCGTGAAAATAAAATTTAGAAAATAATAAATCTTCAAATAATTAGTTTTGAATAAAAAAAAAATTAAATACAATGTTCGAACATGGAGAATTGTTAGAACGGATAGCCGAGAATACGGCTGCAAACAATCCATTCAAATCGTGGTGAGTGGCGATTCGACTCGATTCGCTACGAAATTCGAACCTTCCATCGAATTGAATAGAGAGAAAAGTTGCGAGATGGCGTTGGTGAATCTGGAAACTTATTATTCCTTTCCCAACGTCACTGAAAAGAATAACTCGTTCAAGTATTCCGATGGAACGGATTGGTTAGAGATTCGAGTTCCCAAAGGGAGTTACGACATAGACGATTTGAAAAATTACATTCATACGCGAATGAAGACGGATGGAAAGGGAAGCAACAAGATCAGACTCGCTCCCAATCCTAATACCTTACAGACGATGTTGGATTTGGAAGATAATTTTCGAGTGGACTTCAACACGGACGATTCTATAGGCAAGATGTTGGGATTCGATCGAAAGATGTATCGAGGCCACGCAGCATCTGAAAATACGGTCGACATTCTCGCAGTCAATAGCATTCTGGTGAACGTGGACGTGATTGCTGGAAGCTACGTGAATGGTAGCGCTCAACCAACGATCTATTCCTCCTTTCCAAATGTGTCGCCGGGTTATAAGATCATGGAGCGACCTCGAAATTTAGTTTATCTACCAGTGATTTTAGACACGTTGTATAGTCTCAAAACCACGTTGACGGATCAAAATGGTGAACTGTTAGATCTTCACGGAGAGAGAGTGACAATACGATTTCACATAAGAGAAATATAAAAGCAAAAAAAAAATATTGTGTATATATATAGATAACAAAAATAAAATAAACGCAATATTAATTTTACAAAATTATTTTAATATAATTATTAAACAAGAAACAATTGAAGTAAATAATTTTTAAAAAAAACAGAATTATTACAGAATACGTGATTAAAAACGTGAACATATCGCCTGGACCAGAAGTCAAATCAAAAGGATGGAGAAAGCGATTCGTGATGGAAGAGGGTTGACGGTGAGAATGAGTCCCGCTCAATTGAGATACAATTTGAGAATGAAAGGTGGTTTCCTACCGCTATTGGGAGGAATAGCTGCAAAACCATTACTCTTCACCGCAAAGGCACTACCTTTTCTCTGAAAGACTCTCGGTGTGGGAGCTCTCACGGGACTCGCCAGTTCAGCAGTTGAGAAATTAATGGGTGGCAGCGGACTGTTTTTGAAGAAGGGAGGAGCCGTGTGTCACGTCCACGTAGTCGACAGCGGTAAAGGATTGTATCTAGAACCCGTTAGAGGTGGCAACTCTCTGAGAGGAAACGGTCTCTATCTGAAGAGTGGACGGAACGTTGAGCGACTCGGCAAGGGTTTGTTGCTCAGTGAGAATTCGCCGTTTAAGAATATACCGATTTTGAATATGTTATTATAAATATAAAATTATATAAAATATAAAATCATAGAAAGTATAAAATAATATATTTAAAATGGATAAAAAGGTGGAGAAACAATTAGATGATAATGACGAATATCGCGAGACAGAGTGCGAAGAAACAAAAAAAAAATGAGATCAAAAGATGATCTCATTACTTTTTTTTTTTTTTCATTTTTCTTCACTAAAAATCAATCTCTCTATTGCTTATATTTCTAAGTCCATTATTAGCATGTTGACACTCGTGTCTTCTCCTTTTTCGAAAACGTGTTGAATGTTTATCTTTACTCTTTTGAGTTTTTTTACATCGGTCAACTCGCTCTCACCACCCAATTTCTTCACGAGTTCGAATGAGATGTTTGGAAATATGTAATTTCCATAGGGCAATGACAAATCGTCCTTGTCGAATTCTCTATCTTCGGCGATGACGATGTTCTGCAGGTCGCTTTGGCACTCATAAATCAAATCGAGCGTGGCTTCGTCCAATTTCAAAGGCATCTTATATTTGTCATATTTGTGCTCTAAGCCCTTCGTCTCGACCTCGTTCAATTCGATGGGATCGTGTCGTTGTAATCTATAGATTTTCTGACCGAATTTCTTATTCGTTTCAACTCGTTTCAATTTCAATTCGCATCTTTTAGGTGTTGTTGTCCTCATGATTGATTATTTGTTTTTTTGTTTTTACGAATTCTTGCAAATAATGTATATTTTAAATTTTGTATTTAAATAATAATTTGTTTAAAAAGTTTTTTTTTTGCTCTTTATATATATATAAAAAAGTTGTTTTTTTTAATTTTTAATTTTTTTTTAATGTAAAATTTTTTAGTAAAAGATTTGTTTCTCTTTATATATATATAAAAAGTTAAATTTTAACATTTCAATCTCTCTATTGTTTATATTTCCAAGTCCATTATTAGCATGTTGACATTCGTCATTTTTCCACTTACGAAAATGGTATGAATGTTTATCTTTACTCTTTTGAGTTTTTTTTCATCGGCGAATGTGCTCTCACCACCCGATTTGTTCACGAGTTCGAGTGAGATTATTGGATGTATGTAACCACCATAGGACAACAATAAATCACCCTTGTCGAATTCTCTGTCTTCAGCGATGATGATATTATTCAGCAGATCGCTTTGGTACTCATAAAACAAATCGAGCGCGGCTTTATCCAATTTCAAACACATTCGATATTTGTGGTAGTAGCGCTCTAAGTCCACCATCTCAACCTCGTTCAATTCGATGGGATCGTGTTGTTGTAATGTATAGATATTAAAACCGAATTTCTCATACCCTTCGTCTCGTTTCAATTTCAATTCGCATCTTTTAGGTGTTGTTGTCATGATCGATTATTTGGTTTTTATGAATTCTTGCAAATAATGTATATTTTAAATTTTGTATTAAAAAAATTGAATTTAAAATTTAACTTTTTTTTTTTTTTTTTTTTTATTATATATATAAAAAGAGTAAAAAAGCAAAACTTTTTTAACAAATTATTTAATACAAAATTCAAAAAAAATATTCTTACAAATGAAGCAAACAGATAAAACAATGGTAAATTTAAATGAGAAAACCATACCTCAGTTAAACGAGATTTGTAAACTATTACAAATTTCAAATTTCAGAAATCATAGAACTAAATCAAAAAAAATTGAAGTCATACAAGAATATTTGTGAAACGCTAGAAAGGCAAACGAAATGTCGATAGCAACAACGTCAAAAGATGCATCGGTTGTGAAAAATGAGAAGATAGTAAAAGGAATCAAAATGCCGACGTCGAAAAAAACCAAAAATGTTTCGATTGTGAAAAATAAGAAGATGACTAAACGAAAAGCCGTTGAAGAACATCAAGTTTCTGAAGAAAAGAAAGGAAAAACTAAAACGAAAACGAGTGATGCACTTCAGATTCAAGACAAACGAGATATATCGAGCGAAATTCAACGAGCAATCGACGAAGAGAAAGGAGAAGAATATGTAACATGACTCGTTGCGGAACTATTCCAATCGAAACCCGTAGAACGGGAGAGTGCGATTAAAGGCATTTTTAAAACTTTCGATGTGGTTCCCTCATTCAAGAAAGTCGATCCGAAATTGTTCATGGAACGGGTGAAGAAAGAAGTATTGGATTTGTTTCGCGAATACATGAACATGGGATTAAAAATTAAGATGATACTCCATTGCATAATGAATAAAATCGACGTGAAGTCCGGCGAGAGCATCGTGAAAAATGCATATTTCAGATCTAACGTCGAACCCGTATTTCGAGGTTCAGATCTATCGGACGTTTTCGAAATGATGAAAGACAAGATGTTGACGTCTCTCACGAATTATCAACATGAAGGTAGTAATTGGACGTTCGATGAGGTGTTGAAACTCGAAATTCACATAAATAAAAATGGTCCATTGAAAGGATCTTCCTACTTGGAATTACTGTATTTCTTGACTAAGAAACACGCCGTGGTCAACGTGAGAAATAAAGATGATCAGTGTTTTAAATGGGCAGTCACCTCCGCTTTATACCCTGTCGAAATACACTTCGATAGAGTTGCTTGTTACGTGGAAACTTCTAAAAATGTCGATTGGACCAGGGTGACTTTCCAACAGAGTTAAAACATATCGAACGTTTCGAGGCTCAAAATCCCACCGTAGCGGTGAACGTCCTTGGATACGACGACGAAAAACAAAAGATCTATCCTCTCAGACAGACTTCATATCGCGGAAGAGAAAAGACGATTATTTTATTATTGATTTCGAATGGTGACAATCATCATTATTGTTGGGTTAAACATCTGACCTGATTACTGTCGAAACAAAATAATAATCATAAAGGAAAGATATCTTTATGTTACAATTGCATGAACATATTTAAGACTGAAAAATCATTAGCGAAACATCAGGAATATTGCAACAAAAATCAAGGTGTCGCCGTCGAAATACCCAAACCCAACACCATCATGACGTTTGAAAATCACAATAGAAGGTTAAAAGTACCATTCGTCGTGTATGCCAATTTCGAATGTTTCACCATGAAAATGAATCCTGTCAACCCAACGCTCTTCAAAGTTACGTCGAAAGATATCAAAAACACATACCTTCGGGCTATTGCATTTACGTGAAATGGGCTTTCGACTCGCAACACGACATGGGTCCCTTCACCTACATGAAACAGTATGAAGACAACGACGTGGCTCAAAGGTTCGAGGAAGAGTTAGAATCGAAAATTCAAATGTTATACGACAAATTTAAAACTCCGGCAAAAATGATCATCACGCGAGAGCAGCAGAACGAAAATAACAGAGCCACTGAATGTCACATATGCAGACAATCGTTCGATGAGAATTCGGAGGAAAATAAGAAGGTCAGAGACCACGATCATTACACAGGTCTGTATCATGGTCCGGCTCACAGCAAGTGTAATTTAAAATATCGAGATGCCGCTTTCTATCCGGTGATGTTTCACAATCTCTTGGGTTATGACAGTCATCTGTTCGTGAAAAATCTCGGCACCTCACATGAAGAATTAAATTGCATCGCGAACAGCGAAGAAAGATACATTTCCTTCACGAAATGGAAGCTGATGGAGAAGAAAAGAGTAATCAGCGGAAATATGTTGAAAAAAAAATGAAATCCATTCATAGATGGATACGTTTCATCGACAGTTTTAAATTCATGTCGACCGCTCTGGAAAAATTAGTCGATAACATGAGCAAGGATAAATTTAAAATCATGAGCGAACATTTCGGAGAACGAGTAGATGTCATGTTGAGGAAAGGAGTCTATCCTTACAATTACATGAACGATCTAAAGAGATTCGAAGACACCGCACTACCTTCGAAAGAAGATTTTTATTCGAAATTATACGAATCCGACATTTCCGATGAGAATTACGAATACGCCAAAAACGTGTGGAAATTATTCGATATGAAAACCATGAGAGATTATCACGATCTCTATCTGAAGACCGACGTTCTGCTCTTGGCAGACGTGTTCAAAAATTTTCCAGACGTCTGTTGTCAAAATTACGATCTGGAACACGCTTGGTATTTCACCGCACCCGGTCTGGCATGGGACGCTCTGTTGAAGACCACCAAAGTCCAATTGGAATTATTATCCGACGTGGACATGTTGCTCATGTTCGAAAGGGCTGCGAGAGATGGCGTCTCAATGATCTCCCACAGATATTCTGAGGCTAACAATCCCTACATGAGAGAAGGTTTCGATTCGAAACGGTCGACTAAATACATACAGTATTGGGACGCCAATAATCTGTATGGTTGGGCTATGAGTCATCCTTTACCGATTAGAAATTTCGAATGGGTGAAGGAACTGGAAGAGATGCAAAAATGGAGAGACTATCCTTGCATTTTAGAAGTCGATTTGAACTATTCGGAAGAATTACATGATCCACACAACGATTATCCGCTAGCTCCCGAACGAATGGAACTGAATGAAGGAGACGAGGAAAAACTCATTCCCAATTTATTTAACAAACGTAACTACATTGTCTACAGCGAGAATTTGAAACAGTTCGTCGATTACGGGATGAAATTAGTCGACATACATCACATCATTCGATTCGACGAAGAGCCTTGGATGAAAAAATACATCGATCTCAACACGAATCTCAGAACTCGAGCGAGAACGATTTCGAAAAAAGATTTCTTCAAACTCATCAACAACTGCATGTACGGCAAATCGATGGAAAACATTAGGAAGAGAACCGACGTTCGACTCGTCACGTCTGAGAAAAGAGCTAAAAAATTAGTGGCGAAACCCAATTACAAACACCGAACCATATTCGACGAAAATCTAGTGGCCGTTCACATGCAAAAGATGCACCTGAAGTTCGACAAACCATATTATCTTGGACCGATCATCTTAGATATCAGCATGCGATTGATGTACGAGTTTCACTACGATTACGTCAAACGAAAATTTGGTGACAAAGCCAAACTACTGTTCACCGACACGGACAGTTTAGTTTACGAGATAGAGACGAAATATGTCTACCGAGATATATCTCCGGACGTGGCCGAGTGGTTCGACACGAGCAATTATCCCGTCGATCACCAGTCCAACATTCAATCGAACGACAACAAGAAGGTGTTGGGTAAATTTAAGGACGAGAGCGGCGGTAAACAGATCGTCGAATTCGTGGGCTTGAGACCCAAACTGTATGCTTATCGTCTAGAAGATGATGAAGAGATCAAGAAGTGCAAAGGAGTTAAAGCGTGCGTGGTGAAGAAAAACATCTCTTTCCAAGAGTATAAAGATTGTCTGTTAGGAAGTGGTCCGGTGTATAAGACTATGAAATCGATTCGAAGCGAAAATCACATCTTGTATACCGAAATAGTCAACAAGATTTCGCTGACGGCCGATGACGATAAGAGATTCATGTTAGACGATAAAATAAGCACTTTGGCACTCGGACATTGGACTGTGGATCTAATTAGAGACGATATGAATATGGATGATTGGATTCTAGATACGATTGTGGATGATAAGATTCCAGATACGATTGTGGATGATAGGATTCCAGAAAATCTAGAAGAATTAGATGAACACAAAATTATAGAAATCGATAGTGACATCGAGAAAGTTAGTTTAAAAAGAAAAAGAAAAAAATAGAAAAAAAAAAATAACGTCATTTTTAGTAAATTATAATAAAATAAATAAAAAAAATATATACGCATTTATGAATAAGAAAATAAAGATATCTGTAGAAGGTGTCGTCTTACCTAACGAACCCATATCCAACATCGATCTGTTGAATGCGGCAAAAGATTTGAAAATCAAAGATTTTCTGGGCGTGTTTTCCAGAGATGTCTTGCCGAAGAGAAGACCTTGACAACCGGAATGCGGAATTTTAAATCTAGACGATTCATTGGGTGAAGGCACTCACTGGGTGGCATGGATCAAGAACGGGAAGAAGAAAAATTATTATTTTGACAGCTACGGAATCTCGCCACCAAAAGAAATAAAGAACTATTTCAACAAATCGATGGTTCGTTACAACACGGAACAAGTGCAATCACCAGATCAAGTGTTTTGCGGTCACCTGTGTCTCTACGTTCTCAAGAGATGGTCTGAAGGAGATCGATTTCAAGACATTCTCAATGATTTACATTAGAGAGAGATTTTTTTTTTTTTATAGTATATATAAAGATAAAAAATTATTTTAAAAAAATTTTAATCGAATAAAAACGAAAAATAAAATAACATAGTTCATTTTTAATAAACTGCGTTTGAACATATTTTTTCTAAAAACAAAAAATCCTCACAACAACATGCCAGTCGATAAAATTGGTAGAAGTGACGACGAAAAAGTCAACCCAAGAAAGAAGAGGAAGACGTTCGAAATCGACGATGGTTACGACGTTGCCAACTTGGACGAACGTTACATTCGGAGATACGAACCTCGAGAAGAACCTTTGAACATGAACGATAAGAAGCTCTACAATCTTCCCGAGCCGATAGATCTCGCAGATGCTGCAACTAAAAAATACCTCGACAGGGGGAATGCCAATTTTGAACGAATCCTGCTAGATAATTACGTGGATAATACCATGACCGATGATCTGGATCTGAAATCCAAACGTTTGGTGAACGTCGTGAATCCCGTAGATCCTACCGATGCCGCGACCAAGAAATACGCGGATGACTCTCACGCGAGATTCAGCGAACACCTGAGAAATAGATACGTTCAGAAAATGATGCACTCGGAAATGAATGCTAATTCTAACAAGATAACGAACATAGCCACTCCCACGAATCCCAAGGACGTGGCGACCAAACACTACGTAGATCTGGAACAGAGAAAGTCTGACAGACGAGAAATGAAATGGGATCTGAATTCGGGATTCCACAAGATATTGAATCTGTCGAAGATTGACAACACGGATGCAGACTCAACCGCGGTCAACAAGGGCTACGTAGATTCTGCTGTGATACAATCACAAGAATACCTAGAATCGCAAGTGGACGATCTCTACCTGAACAAAGAATCTGGCGGAACCATGGAGGGTGGCATCAACATGAACGGTCACAATTTATTCGGTCTCGATCACGATCCTGAATTCGATTCCAACATGGTCAGCAGAAAGTACATGGACGACAACTCGGTCTGGAGAAAGGGTGACATCATGGAAGGTAAACTAGACATGGGTGGACACGCGCTCACGAATCTACCGGATCCCGTGAACATGACGGATGCCTGCACCCTGATTTCGGTGGTGGAGAAAGTCAAATATGCTAGACAATTGATCACTGTGTGGGCCGAAGAGGCCGGCGCCTTAGATGAGGGAAAAGCTGAGTGGTCTTTCGGAAATGGAGGTAGCGGACCGAAACATGGTCAGGTGGGATATCCCATGCCGTTGGGAGGTGAAATCCTTCGAATGAGTCTAGCTTCCTCGGATTTGAATAACAGAGCAGTCGTCAATCTCATGGTGAATGGTGTAGAGAGCGATAAGAGATACAGCATCGACTGAGAATCAACATGCAAATGTTAGCACGTTCAGCATGCCTCTCAAAGTGAACGCCAGAGACAGTATTGGTTTCGTTACGAAAACCAATAATCCCGAAGCCACCACTTCCGTGGTGAGTCTACTGATCGAACTAGATCCTTTGAACAAACAGTGAACGCGTGGAAAATAATGAATTAAAAAAAAAATAATGTGTGATTATTAATAACAAAAAAAAAACCAAAAAAAAATGAGATCTAAAGATGATCTCATTACTTTTTTTGGGGTTTTCCTTCTTCACTATCACCATATATTATAATAACGTTTCCTTTTTTCTCAATTTTCAGCGTCGATTCCTCTTTTTCTTTTTTTCTTTTTCTTTGTGATATGATACGTTTATAACAACACTTTTGTTGATCCGAATCATAATTATGAACGAATGTTGTGCATCTCTTGGTAACACTCGCATCATTACCATTCTCTTCAGAAGGTAGTGGTGATGGTGGAAAGCGTCTCATTCTTTTCATTTCCAACCGTCTATCCCGCTGTTTACCTAACCATTTTTCCACATCTTTTTTTTTGTTTTTTGGCTTGCAGCACAGGATGGAACATCTGATGGAAATGGAGAGACGATCGCACAGGATCGAACAATCTAAGATCTGTTCGAGTTTTAATATCTTCGTCACGAAATATCCTTTTTGTTTCTCTCGAGTGAATAGCACGCGATCTTTTAAATAATTCAGAACGTAGTCATAAAATTCTTTTTTTTCAAACGCGAAAATGGAACGTGTATTTCGTTTTCTACGTGACTACTTACGAATTGTAACATTTTGGACGTCGAGAATGTTGATAAAAGACGATTTTTTCTCGGATGAAACTTTTTGTATGTTAAAAAAATATCATTAAAAACGAATTTATTTTTTTATTTTTTGTTTTTAATAATTACTCATTACTTTTTATTTTTTTTTTTTTTGTTTTTTATTTTTTTTTCACACTCGTCTCTCATCGAATGATCGACATCTTATTTCCATCCGATTTGAATTGTAATTCTCTGTCCAACAGGACCAGGGTGAAGGCTTCGGTTTTTCTCAGAACGTTCCTATCGAATTGCATCTTGATCTGAATATCTAAGACGCTACTCTTGAGTCGTTCACTCTGTTTACTGACGTCGAATACAAACATGGGATACATCGACTTGTATTCGCCGGGAGACATGTTGGGGTTGCTCATCAATTCGTCTAGACCATGATACTTCTTTCTAAAACCAGCGGCATCGCCGTACAGTCTGCAGAAATCGTTCTTGTCGAACGACGCATTGTAATCAATTGCTGGATATCTTGTGGCGTTCAGAAACACTTGCATGTTTCTCAAACTGCAGTGATCGAACAACGATGCATTCTTTTCCTGAGACCCGTCCCTATCAGTCTGAAACACAACCACGATGAAACGCGGTCTCTCGGAAGCGGAGTTCACCGTCAATCTCCAATCGAAGTGATTCGTGGAGGGAGGAATGCTAGCCGTGTCGCACTGTCTCATTCTAAATCCCACGGGTAATTTACTCTTGGATTCTATGATCTTGTAGAGACGCGCTTTCTCCACGATCGAAGGCTCCACGTGCGGAACGAACCACGATATCTTGTGTAGAGTTATCTTACCCACATCGGTCGCAGTGAGTCTCACTATTGCGTCATCGTTTCCTTTTCGAATCAACGTCAGATTGTGTTTGAATCCGTACATGATCTTGTTGTAATCGTCCGCAAATCCGAAGATGTGTTTCAAAGGTATCCTGAATGAAAACGTTCCTTTAGGTCTAGACGTCTTGACGACGTAGTCGAATATCAAGGTGGCGCCTGTGCTAGCAGGGCCTATGGTGTCTTTCACCCACAACTGATTAAGTCCTCTGGATTTTGAAAAATCATCAGGATACGTCAAGAGTCTGAACATTGTGGTGGCCTGACCGGAATGAAACACAGATTCTATCTCTTGTCCGGATAGCATGTATTTTATGTTACTGAATAGATGCATGATGCCATTATTGGCTAGAGTAACCGGGTCGTCGTCGGCATAGTCGCTCCCATCTTCCTTGGTGAGACGTCCCTGCACCACTATGTAACTCTCGCTAGGATGTACGAATAAATCTTGAGTTTCGACGTTGATTCTTATCTCTCCCACATTGTTCAAACTCGTTCCAGTTACCGGTTTGTATTCGTGAACCTCATATTCTTGAATACTTTCACTATGCTTTGTGCTATATCTAGTATATTTGTCATTTTAAAGGATTTTTAATTTTTTTGTTTATTAATTAACTTGCTTTTTTTATCTAAAAATAGTTTTTAATTATTTTTTATTATTATTTTTTTCTCTCTTATATATATGTGTGTAAACAAGAAAATGTTAAAGAGAGTAAATAAAAAAAAAATTGTCTTCTTCATCAAAACTTCGTCTTCTGTAATTGTTGTTCGTAAAACTTTCCGATGATCTCTTCTCCATCCAAAGCTTCGATTTCGTAAGACACCGGATCGGTGTGAAATATTTTGATTATCACGAAGATTCCGAGGTCCATCGAGGAGTATAACCCCTTTCGAAGTGCTTCTTATAAGCGTAAATTCTCACTCGATCACCGACCGCAAATTTCGGTGTTCTAGACTTCTTCCTGATCTTAGATCTCTCAGGATATAGATTCGCGTAGACCCGTTTTTCGTTTCGAGGATCGCTAGCTTCCGCGGGAGTCATCTTGATCGAGATGTGTCACGTGTTGTTGTAATCTTTGACCAGACCGTTCAGAGCATATATGTATTTCTTGGTCGAATTCGCCGTGAAGTATCTGTGCATCTTTTCCTTCATCGTTCGATTCCAACGTTCCACCACGTTGGCTTTCTCTTCGTTTTCGATCGAGTAGAGGTCTACCAATCGACGAACGTCCTTGTTGTAGAATTCCTTTCCCTTATCCACCCACAATTTACTCAGTTTTCGAGAAGACGAGTCGAACACGCTCTTCAGAGCCTCGGCGACGCAAGGTCCCGATTTATTCTTCAAAGCTCTGATCCAACCGTATTTGGAAAACACGTCGATGACTGTCAATAGATATTTGACGCCATCGTTCCACCTCGAAAACGATCTCATGTCGACCAAGTCGGCAGACCAAATATCATCCAGACCCTTCAAGAACACCCTTCTCTTTCGAAATTTACGCACTATGGGTTTGTGTAACTCCACGGCCAATTCGCTCATCAATAATCGTTTCTTCTTCTTTTCAGATGCACTTTTTTTTTTGAACGCCCCATCCGAATCGACGTTTCGCACCGATCAGATTGCCGACCAGCGAACGTTCCATCTTCTCTCTCCTGGTCGGATTCGATATGCCTCTCAATTTCCCCAACATGTTTTTGTCGCAGACGTCGTTGCGAGTCTTGGTGTCGGGATGTCCGGCGTAGCACAGATCGTGATCATACGCGGCACAGGTTTGCTCCAAGATTTGGGTGTCAGATCAGCGTTGAGTCTCTTGTTCAATTTCGTTCCGGGTCCCGTGAAACTGTGACCGGGCAGATTCATTTTGAAAGGTAGATTATTGATCATTTTATTCACGATGCCTTTACCTTTGCTCGCGTTCTTTTTTTTTGATGAATCGAGTCTTGACAGAACCACACACGTTGCAAATTCCGCGAAGCATCTGTCTGTCGTTTTTAGTTCGCACTTCTCTAGAATTACTCGTCTCGGTAACTCTCTTACACTTTACGCAATACATTTTTAAGAGTTATTTAAATTAATTTTGTTTTTTTTATTTTATATATAAATTTAATTTTTTTTAAAAATTCTGTTCTTATTATATATATTTTTTGTTTTCAATCGCTGCTCTTGAGTTCTATCATCTTACTGAATTCCTCCCTGGCCTCTTTCCTCCCCTTTTCCACAAGAGAATCCTTCATCTCTTCCCTGATGATCTGACGAGTCTTGATTCTCACGGCTTCTTTCATGGCATCGTATTTCGTTTTCTCGCTCAATATCGCAAAGTATTCTCCGTCCGATATCCTGCCGTCTTTCAACGCCATAGAGATCATTTCGGATATCGTGTCGATCTTGGAGTCGGCCAAGACGTGAATCTTGTCGTGTTTCCTCGCCTTCAGATATAATTTCCTACTCAAAAAGTTTCCGAGCGTGCTAAACAATCCGGCGGCGAGGGCAACTCCTTCTACGGTCAACACGATCGGAATGCCGACCGCGGTCGACAACAATCCGATGCCGGCCGCGTGTAAACCCATGGGAATCGTGGTGAGTGTCGTGTCGATCGCGTTGACGAATTTCACGAAACGCGAATACTTCTTCTTGAGAGAACGACGAGAATCTCTCTCTCGAGTTAGATACTCTTGGATTCTACTGATTTGATCGATGCGATACCTCTCTCCTCTTTCTCTTTCTTCTAGCGACGGCGCCGTCGGCAAAACGTCAATCGGCTTCTCATCCTCGTCGTCCACTAACGTCGGATACAATTTATTTCTGGTTCTCATTTTTGTATTTTTTTTCCCTTTCTAATATTAGATAAAAAAAATTTTATGTGTGTATTTATTTTTTATTTTCTATTCTCCCTTATTTTATATCAACGAAAAAAACTTAGACGTATGCTTCATTCAGCAATAATTTCTTGATGCATCCCTTGTCTTCTAAAGTCAGACTTCTACGCGCCAATTTCAATTTCAATTGTCTTGATTCTTACAGAAGACTAATCTCTTCCAAAACGTGATCACATCGTCGAATCTAACGCGTTCGAACGCCGGTTCGAAATACATGACGACCATATCTTCCCTTTCCATCGTCAGACATGAATGAATCTCGTGATCGAAGTCTAGATGATCCCGACATCCGACGCATCGTTCTAACAAGATGGAACGTAGTTCATCGTTCACGCAGATTGCGTATGCTCTCATCAGCATGTTTAAAAGAATCCTCGCTCTAATAGTCTGGGAAGCGCTCATGATTTACGTTTTTTTTTATTATCTATTCGATTTGATATATTTTTTTTTCTCCTATATATATCGATCACTTTTATTTATTTCCTAGGATATTCCCCCACCCCACGACGAGGGGAGATAACTCCGTATGATCGAGTTTATGAGAATCGAGCGATCCGATCGGTCGATTGGCGGGCAATCGAGCGATCCGATCAGTCGATTAGCTGAGTTTGGGAATTCCTATAGTGGGGAATTCCCCTAATGACGTCATAAATGGGAAAAACCCACCACCTCAATACAATGACGGGTTCTGGACCACTGGTCTAGAATCCGCAGACCGTTTTTTTGATGATAGCCCAGAATTTTTTGCTCGCGTTCACCAACGATGGATCGATGGTCTGATCTGCGATGGGAACGTCGACAAAAATTTTTAAAGTAAAAGATAAAAGTGAAGATGTACAATTTCACCCTTTTTTAAAAAAACGCGCGTTCACCACGAGTATTTGAACGTTAAAAGTGCGATCTAGGAGTCACAAAAAAACATGGGGGATTCAAGACCACTGTACATTTTTGTGAACAAGCGTGCAATTTAACACTGAATTCCACGTTGGTGATCGCATCGTGTACGTATGTTGTACACGTACATGTACAAAGTGGTTGGTAAATCCGCCTATATTACCTACTATCGTCTGCGTTGGGTAAAGGGTTAAAAAGGTTGAGAAAATGTGTTCAGTCATTTCCACCTAATATTATGTTGTGTTGAGTTGTGCAATAGAATCTGACCACGTGACAGAAAACCAATTTCGAACTGAACACACATTTGTTTCCAAAATAATCGAATTACTATAGATTTATTCATTAATTTTGAGACTAACATTTCATCAGAGTTATGCAATGTATACCTCATGTTTTTTAGGGTGCAAGAGAGCAGACAGGACGGCATGAGAATAGGTAGCTAGAAACATATGATTTAACACTTTACCTGCTGAGTATTTTTTAAAATATTTTCATGAAATCCAGTCATGTCTGCTGTAATGCAGCCATGACAGGATTTGATGAAAAACATTCAAACAAATGAAGCCCAGCTATCATCCGTGATATGATTGATACAGTGATGCATTCTTTTGAACAGAAGCCAAATTAAACCCTTTTTGTTGACAATGGTATTAGAGGTCCTGGCGGGAATACCTGCCAGCAGTATACAAGGAGTTAACCCTTTACCTAACATGAAAAGCAGACGACACTTGCAAAAAAAATTCTTGAATAACTAATTTTTTTCATTTTTTGTCTCAAAAACATAGGTTATGACCCCTCGTTGGAACGAGCTCGACGAGCTCGTTCCAACGAGGGGTCATAACCTATCTTTTTGAGACAAAAAATGAAAATATTTTGAAAATTAATATGCGATTTTTGAGAATAGCGCTTGCTGGTTTTGGCCGTAACGTTGGGTAAAGGGTTAAACTAGACGTATTCCCTTCAAGAGGACAATGATTAATCTATAATGTGGCTTACCAAAACAATCCTTTAAATCCTTTGGGCATGTTCTAAGCCTAGTCAAAAATACATTAGTTGGAAGAATCCATCTTTATTATTGGGCTAGACCAATTAATATTTTCAGCGTACAGCCTTGATACTGCACGTTGAATATATTAATTGGTATACCCTCACACTTCCACTGAGCAGCCACTTTTCTTCATGAAATTTTGACGTCATAGACCTGAACAGGAAGAGGGGTCCTACAAGTTAGAGGGTTAAATGGCGTATAGTTTTGTTTTTTTTTTTGCATGCGAGTTACCTCCTACTTATACTGACGTAAATTCTTGTAATCTTCTACATATGAGTTAACCCTTTCGCTTAAGTTCACAATGCAGTCAGCCTTATTCACAAAAATTGACATTCAAATTCAAATTTTCCAATTTTTGCCTTCACAACATAGCTTATGATTCCTCATTAGTGAGGTCATAAGCTATTTTCTAGAAGCAGGAAACAAATATATTTAGTAAATCAAGATATTAGTTCTGCAAATGTCAACCCCAGCCTTGTTAGGTAAAGAGTTGCTATCAAATGTGGGTATTTGTAAGTTTATTATCCATTTCTTAACGGTCGATGGAATCTGATAAAGCACTATTTACAAGAATCGCTGTTCAAAATTATGTTTTTTTATTAATTGGTTAGACTAAAAATAGATAAAACATAAAGCAATAGAGAAAATGCAGACGCCGTATTTTTCATCTTGACCGACACAAGACGTTCGATTACGTTATTTAAATCGTATTTGTGACTGTAGGTGCAACGGGCAAATCACAGAGAAAATAATATCAAGGAACACAAAATAAACGCCCTAAAAGAGAGTAAATGTGAGAGATATTTATTATTTCGAGGTGAAACGTTTTTTTGTTGTTGTTTTTGTGTTATTAGCTTAATATCCATTTACGTTTCTGAGAAACTTTCAGTGAAAGAAAGGTTGAGGCCTATGTTTTGATGATTATCTGTATGTATGTTCAGGTACGCGCAGATCAAACCTACCATCTGATTAGTTGTTGGAAAGGCCTCAGAGAGTCAATCATAACTGTTTCATTCGTGACTGGCAGGTGAATATAAATTTTCAACAAGTCACGGCAGGTCCAGGTGCAAAATTGATGAACAAATATTTGGATTAGCTTGAATAAATTAGAAGGCTGTTCAGTTTCAACGGAGAGTAAACCCATCTATTAATATATTTACACCGAAGCCGTGGGCTGTAGGATTAATAACAATAATTAGTTAAGAATGGACTTTGCCGTGTGGCAACTGCAGAAACCAAAAGGTTGGATGTGTTCATGCTGAGAAAAGGGGTTTATTTGCCACTCAGCACGCTTCGTTCTCTATAACTAAACTTTGAACAGTGGCAGTAAGTGGTTTACAGTCATTTAATCGTATTTCTAACGACTTCATCTTTTATTTCGCAAAGTATCAACCGTAATACAAGTCTGGGCCTGAACTTGTAATTGATGCCCGAAACATCAGAGGCACAAAATTCTACAAAGCCATAAGACTAAATAATAGTTTAATACTATTTTTAAAATGCCATCAAAAACAGAAAATATACATTATTCCTTTTCATTTATAAACGCGATTTTCATTCTGGAACCAAGAAAGTGCGTAAATCATATGATTGTACTGCGGCGACACAAAGTAAAAAGTCTGATTTTTTCCGAATTGAAAACCCCATTTTTATTATTCGGGAAATACGTGATGTTTTCTTCCTCAGTGGGTTCTATGTGACAGGTTGGTTAATTTTTAAAATTATTCACTTTTTATTGTCCACCGATCTGTAATTATCGATTTATATATCAACACACCCAAGCTCCCAGACCACCAGCCTAATTATGTAAGGAATTCGACGATGTTATGGGCTGTTTGTTTACACACTTTTCGTGGTGTTTGTGCGGAGACTACCGTTTATTACACATCCATTAAACTTTAAACCCTTGTATTCAACGAAATCGCCGATATGATATAAATGATTCTGTATTCAACGGGTGATATACAAGCCGGAACTTTTTTACCGCACCGTTTAGTTACGCTTCGAAAAGTTTCCAAATTTCGTTATTCAATCATCGACCGTCTGTTGCATAGTGTGAAAATGAAAACGTCCAAAGCAAAATAAAGTCGGTTCGCAAAAACTTAGCCAAAAATGAGATAATATTTTTAAAAAACCCAATCATTTCCAACCAGAACATTAACCCAGTCCCGTTGCCGTCTCATTTTGTGGATCCCATTGTATCTAAATTGGTCAACTTTATTCCGGTAAATCTTCGTACACCTTGACATGCTTCGAACTTCTTTTAAAAACGTTTCTCCCAGCTGTTTTGCAAATCTGCTCATATTTGTACTTATATTTTTACTAACAGTAATAGCCACCAAATGGTTAGGCGCGCCCATTCACGCCTAACCATTTGGTGGCTATTACTGTTAGTAAACAGCGATAGGAATTTCAACAAACACTGGTTCCGAAAAGGTTGTTTTGATTTTTTATCGATCCATATGATCAGTACAGCTTCAGTCAAAACAAACTCTTCACCTTTGGGTTTAATTATCGGAATTAAAATTTGTTTATTTAAATGCATTTTAATGCATGGGTTGTGTAATACGGCTCTCGCGAAATATGACTACGCCATTTCAACTCGTTATGTAAAACACCCACCGATTCAAACACACATCGCGTTCTGTCTATTAATGTAATGTGATGTGATATTCTTTCACTCACAGAGGTATACAGATATTCTGTTTTGTCCCAGTTATATACATACCCTAACCAATAAGTATTTAAGCCACCTTACAGAAATCAGGATATTAAACACAATTAGTGAAGCAAGTCGACATAATCATAAAACTACTGCTGCGGGAAGTCTTCATTCCTAATGATAATTTCATCATACATTCTGCAAATCAAGTTTCGATTGGGTAACATTAATCGCGTTAATTAAAAAATAATATAGAGGATATACATGTATAGTGTTTTTGAGTGGATACCAAAAATTATCTAATGAGTGACCGAGACAAATGGGTCTTTTTCTTGAGCTCTTGCGCAAGCGAATTTCGGTATACACTCAAAAACACTAGATTTTCTTTTTACTATACGTGTTTTTATAACAAACTGATCATTTCTATCGATAATTCCACTCGTTTCAACCTTGAATTGATGCATGAAAGTAAACAGCTAATGCGCATTGATACGTGGAAGTGGTTTGATCGATACTCGGAACAGGTAGCGTCTTGCGATCTGATTCAGCTGGCGGGTTTCATGCATCAATTCAAGGTGAATACGTGTTGAATTATTATTGCTGGGAATGATCGGTATCCACTCAAAAACACTAGATTTTCTTTCTATTATACGTGTTTAGAACAAATTGATCATTTCCAGTGATAATTTGACTAGTGTTTTTGAAAACCGTAATTTTGATTGATTCCGTGAAAGTGAAAATGTCTATATCTTCACAGTGGGCGATACGATTTCTATCTTTCCGCAATGTTTTCGATAATCTATCGTTTAGCGTATAATAAAAATGTTTATGGTATTTTTTTCGATTCTATCGTCTGGAATACAACAGTTTGTTCAAAAGGAAAAAGTCCAGACGAGTAAACGTAAGCAAATGCGATGAACTATTGAAGGGCTGGACTAGGCCATAACAACGTCAAATTCCTTCACGCAATTAGGTTGGTGGCCCGAGAGGTCGCAAGACACCCTGAGCTATATCACACTTCACATTTCAAGTTAAATTTGTTCGTCCATGTTTTTTTTTACTTTAAAACTACCAAACTGTGCATTCCACTTAGATGTACAATAAGTTTTGCCCAAGAATCAACATGGCAATCTGTGAGTGGGAAAACAGCGGACATCAGGTAGTAAATGGGATCAGTAATATATGGACATTCATCATATGTCGAGATTTCATGGGATGCTTATAAAGCGTGTTCATTTTAGTATATTCAAGCTGAGGTTTGAATTTAATTCAGTGGGTTAGGTTCAGAATAATTTAGTACAGAATCGTGTGGAATTTGGATGGGATGCTCACATGTTTAACTCTGACTAAATTTAACGAATTATTGTCTTTGTTCGTCAACGAGGTTAACAATACATACAACGTACTATGGCATGTCAGTAGAGTGTAGATGAAAACCGCTAATTGTTACATTGTCGCTCTTCTCTCATCGTGTCCAATTTTTAACCCTTTCAACAAAATACGCAGAATTTTTTCCGCAAAAGAAACTTCTGTTGTCGGTTAGCAAACAGCATAACATTATTGGACAAATTTGGAGGGTTAGTATTACGTTACTTCAACAGCCTCACTGGGCTGTTGGGTTAGATTTTTACTTTATCTCCCCACAGATACAATATGATTTCTTCCAATCCCTAACGCCATTAATGTAAGTTGTAAGCGGAAATCGCATAAGTAACTCAGTGCTGAAATGTTAATATCATTTGACGCACTTCAAAGAAAACCTTGCGGAGAAGTGAAAATGAAATTCATGATATTCCCTATAGTGTTTTCTGGAAGGATATCGCCTTTGAGTACAATTTGCAGTGGGATGGGTAAGTCGAATGTCAATACGCAGTGAGGATAAAATAATAACTGCAGTCTGCAGCCTTCCGGCTGCAGACTGCAGTTATTATTTTATCACAAATGCCCCGTGTGTAGACCTCTTATAATAAGACAAAAATGGGCCGAAATTATGCCTTGAACCGAAAAATCGGGCTAAGGAGTATTTTGGCCAAACAATAATAATCTGTTCCCATAAGCTACCTTTATAGCATTTGTGTGAAAACAAAAATGATCGCACCATTTTATTTTGGAGTTAAGTATCTATATAAGAAAGGGAAATTAGTTTACTTTGAAATTCTCAAGTCTGATATTCCATCAATATAAATTAAGTATACACAAATTATGCATCATTAAGATTATGACGTATAGAACACGAAAAATATATGCAATCAACTCAACGAGTTGTCAACAGGCACCAATGGTCCCTGGAAGTCTGCTACCTTACGAGAACAGACAACCAAATAATTCTTCACGAGAACAACTCGTGGCTAAATATACTTATATAGCACCTTATAAGACCTTAAAATATATCTATCGAGTATTGACCCTCATACAACTTGTTCTGTTTTCTGTTGTCCGTGTTGTAAATAAGAGAGGAAAGAAGAACCGGACACTTGGATATTTTTCTTTTTTTTTGGTGGAAGATATGGGTAGGCATTCCCAACGAAAACCATCAATAATTACATCCTTGACTGGAAAATTCACCTTATCCTGTAATTTCAAGCAATGATACACACATGGAACAGAATGCTTCAACGGGTTTAACTACAATATATTTAAAGGCTGCTTATTGTAGGCGATTGTATCACTTCCGACTGCCACTTTTCAACATGATTAACACTCATTCAATTTTTAGTTGTTTTGCCAATAATCCACCCCGGCCTCTTCAAACAGAAATTTTATCTATTTCATTTGGTTCAATAGCCATTTGTACATTAAAATGGATATTTTATATTCTTCTGAATCAAACACGTGATCAATTTGAATATTTTCTGAAAACTTTCATTTTTCAAGACGTGTAACTCTTGTTCAAGTGTATGTTACTGTTGTTCCATCTAGTTGATAAAGCAGTGCTCTTTCGCTGAATTCATAAGAATCGATTTAGAATGGCTAATGAATATTGAATCCTGGTAATCTGACCAACGTAATTTGTTTCGTAATTCGACTAGACAGTCAGGGCATATTTTTCATCCGTCGGATTTTGAAATTATAATGATCACGCAAAGTCAATTCAGAATCAAATTAGTTGGTTCTGATTACGCCATAAAGTCTGAAAAGTATATTTGAATAATGTCCTTCCGGATTAGCACGGACTGGTCAGCACTCACCTCGAATTCTCTGTTGAACAAAGATGTCTCCATCCGAATTAAATCGTTACACTCAATTCTTGGTAGGCCTAGACTCACCTTAACCCCCCTCAGCGGCATATTTTTCTTTCAACTCTTTCATCCCGATTTGCATATTTTTGTGCAAAGAAAGATTGGCAGTCCGTGATCAGCCAACGAAATAATCACTAAAGTGGAAAGGGGATCAATATTAATTTAATGATACAGCCCTACAGGGCTGTAGGATTAAATTATCATTGAACCTCTCTGCAAATACAATAAAGACCCCCCGCTCCCATCGAGGGTAATGCATGAGACGATACCACACACGGTGGAAGACTGTAGGATAGAAACTTTACTTGTATTGTCAGACGTACAAACCATTTCCTAACAGATCGGCCGCACCCGCCTGCGTAGTATACAAAATTCAGCAGTAGAAAAAAAATATTAAAAAAAAAAAATACAACACAATCATATCATGTGACCTCTCATTGGAACGAGCTCGTCGATAAATAAACCATATCGTGTTACCGCTCATTGGAACGAGCCAGTAAGGGGTCACTTGATATGGCTTTGTTGAAATTGTTTGAACCATGTGAACAAATGTGACCCCCATCAGTGGAACGAGTTGGACAATCTCATTCCAATGAGGGATCACATGATATGGTTTTGTTGACATTGTTTGAAAAATGTGAACAAATAATATCTAAAAAGAAGCAATTTTGATATCGAGCGCGTTGGATAAAGGGCTAACTTTTTTTATTTTTATTCATTTTTATGCTCTCCCTGTCCGTCCGTCCGCATCTAGGGTACATTGTTTTAGAAATCGTTTATTTCACAGGATGTTTGTACATACACCAGAGGTGTTCATATTGTCACGATTTTGATTTGCTTCAATATTTCACAATAATTACCGGTTGTTGAACCTGGTCCTTTTTTGTAGACGTTCACCTCTATGGTACGTGGTTTGTGTGTGGTAGACTTTGTGAGGGCACCATATGTGTCTTGCAGACACAGCTCATGTACGAGTAACAAATCGCAGTTTGCTCTTCGACCTCCTGTGTCCATATGCTGTTCGGGGACATGCTTCATTCTAGTTTATATTCTATGTCGGTTCAATGTCATCAATTGTAAGCGTCCATCTTCATTTACACATTAACTGTTGATTTGGTTTGCACGTTAAAAATATTAATCAGTCCACTTGCAAATTCACTGAACAACCATTTACTTCAGTAAAATAAAGACGTGTCATGAAGCTGGGATGAAATAGCGCCCCACCACCTCCTTGTTCAAAGTGTCAACCAACGGAAACTTTTCCCACGTTTATGCAGTACGCAAATATTATGACGTCCACTGTTCTTTGTGTCTTTGTGCACCGGGACCTCGATAAGGGGATATGTGTGTGTGTGTGATACCTCCCTATTAATTATCCAATGGGGACAATTTCGTCTACGTTGGACTTTTCGATATAGATTCACTTTTACTGGTAATCATGTACTTTCTTTCAGACTAGATTTGTTACTTGGATGAATGTCACACACGCAGTCGGCCATACATATTGGATGCCCGTACTATCCGATTTGGACTGTTGGGGCCCGGTAGACAATTTGGAGTACAAACTCGGTCCGTGTTAATTAAATAAGAAGTTGCCTCACGCCCTCCGATGCGTAATTTATTTGAACACAAATAAATTTTCAAGAGATCTTGATTTTTTTCAACTAAAAACACAGAACGACACGCGTGTGTGAGTGAGCTAATCGATATGGCACGAGTGCCATTGCGGGGAGATAGAACGAGAGACCACAGGCCTCGAGTTTATCCTTCCGCGATGGCACAAGTGCCATATCGATTAACCCTTTCAATTCACACACGCGTGTCGTCGTTCTGTGTTTATTACACGCCTTCACTGTCAACACAAAGAACACATTTTAACGCCAACCAACTTTGGGAGGGGAACACGCGTTACTATTTCGTCCCCCTGAATTCTATTGTGTTCTATGTGCTAACTGGTACAAAGAACACACTGGAACTCATGGGGACGATTTGCAGCTATCGCTATGGATTAAAATTGTAATTGCGGTGCACTCTTTATAGAAAATTCCAGTGAAATTTCGCTTCTATTTAAAAATAGCCCGTCACCAAAGGCATGCGCCCTGATGATGTAGTTAGAATATTTTATCAGTCGGTACCTGATTCATTTCAGCTCGGACAAACCAGGTTTACAATCCCAATCGATCATCTTCTCCATTCTCCGGTTTATGCTTGTTATGGTTCATAAAAGTCTGTTCGCTTACCCACAAGTTTCCTTTGGACAAGAATGTAAGTTAATACCTGTTCAGATATTCAGAGATTTGAAAGAACAAAGTGCAGGTTTTCTTTACAGAAGAGCATTATCTTTAGAAGGCATCCATCCATCAGAGTCAAAACAAGATATACAATAACCCATCTTCATCATCAAGGCATGCCTTCGTCGATGCCTTGATGATGTAGTTGGAATATTACCCTGTAAGGATTATAGTTTATCGTCGACATTGCCTTGAAACCTTAAATTGTATTCAATAGTGGTAGGGACTAGTGGTATTGGAATTAGCATGGCCGGTGGAATGAGTTATACTCGGTCTTTTATTTCAACATTTTTTATATACGATTTCCATCGGAACTATAAGTTTTAGTTTAAACAATATTTTATTTCCTTGATTTGACAGAATATTATGATACATTTCATCAAGATACATAAATTTGACAACATATTATGATACATTTCATCGAGATACATAAATGTGAAAGAGGAAAGAGGATTCAGCAACAAGCTATAGCGTATGTAAGCTGTGAGACGATGAAGATCACTGACACCAAGCTATATTCCTATGAAAAAGATTCGAGAGGAAATGAGTCGAATCGAACCACAAAGATCTCCTTAAGATTCGAAATCCAATCGAATCTCGAACCGTCGCAGGGCCCTGATATATACATACCACGTTGAATGGATAAAATCGTAAAATTTGGATTTCTGATGAAAGTTTTCGGTGAAAATTTAATTTTTGTCTTTATATGTAATACAGTAACATTTTTATTTTAGCTTTAGCATTTTGATCATGACTTTAGGAGAAAATCTTCAACCCAGTTTTAATCGTTAGCAGTTGCAAATTTTTTAAATGCCTAAAAGTGTTCATGTTTTGGCTCGAAAATAGGAATCTGCGAATCACAATTGTTTTGCGAATCGAATCTCGAATCGAATTGTGTCTCTGATATCGATATCGAATCGAATCTTAAAAAACAAAGTTATTTCGTATTGCGACAAACGGAAGTTAAGGAACACTGTGATGACGCTTACAAGACTGAGTGAACACCTTAAACACCAATAAATAAATATTCTCTGTAGCACCGTAGCTGAAACAGCTAGGCCTACTATCCCATAGTTTTTGTTTTTGAAGGCTTAACTTGTTATTATTCACGTTCTTAAGAACGTGAACAGTAACAAGTTAAGCCTTCAAAAACTAAAACTCTGGAAAATGTTCTGGGCAAAATTCACTGCTTACCTAACAATTAAACCTTTTCAATTACTCAATTAAATAGGAATTGAGCCTACATGAGTGAATTGGATAATGGCAGTTTTATCCAATTTTTGTTGGAAATGTAACAAATTGAAGTTAGTACAAGAGATTCGAAAAAAATGGAGTCTCGAGACTGATTCGGGATCGATCTCGAAGTAAACGTATGGTATCGATATCGAATCGAATCTCGAATATTCGCAGGACCCTGCTCGAAAACAATTTTATTATACGCCTGTTCTTTGACATCCCCATCAACAGCAACAGCAACAGCGGAAAATGAAAATCCGTTCAGCATACATGAACGGAACGGAAATCGTAGCTATTTTTAAATATGGAAGCGAAATTTCACTAGAATTTTCTCTAAATCGTGCACCGCAATTACAGTTTGAATCGCTAGCGATAGCTAAAAATCGTCCCCGGAGTTCCAATGTGTTCTATGTGCCAGTAGGCACATAGAACACATTGGATCTCAGGGGACGAAATAGTAACACGGGTTCCCCTCGCAAATTTGGTTGGCGATAAAATGTGTTCTTTTTGTTGATAGTTGTCAAATGAATTGCTGAGTGTCCTAATAAATATTTTTATAGACATGAAGGCGTGTAATAAACACAGAACTACATGCGTGTGTGATGCGACCTCTCCTTTTTTCCTTCCGCGATTGCACTCATGTCATATCGATTAACCCATTCACACGCGCGTGTCATTCTGTGTATTTTGTGACCCCTCGTTGGAAAGATCTCAACTAGTTCGTTCGTGTCATAAGCTATGTTTGAGAGGCCAAGTTTGAAAATGCAATTAATTCAATTTGAATGACAGTGTTTGTGAACAGCGCTCACCAGTTTGGACCTTACGTTGGGTAAGGTGTTAAATAAGCTTGCGTTGGTGTCTATATCCTTTTTTAACAACCAGACAATCTAAAACTTCATTCCCAGGAAGTTGTATTCTTCGTCTCTTCTTCTTCTATCACTAAGTTTGAAGTATATAACTGAACGTATAATAACACGATGTGTGTTGTATTCCAGCCAGACTTGTACATTCTTTCTTTCACGGTTATGTTCATGCTTATAATAATTTTACATTCGAATAAAATAATATGTTTTATTTAAGAAACTGAGTGCTTTGTAGATAGGAAGATATTATATAATGAAAGTAAATAAAAAAAAGGTATTTATTAGTTGCCTCACATATTTGTTATGATTCAGTTTACCCCATACCACTTACCCATTTCCTAATGCGCAGGTTAAATGTACCGAGCCTACACACAAAATAAATTCTCAGCAATGTCCCTGAATCAATATAACAACCTGACTTTATTGTCTTTTAAGGTATGTAAGCTTACACCGTGGCTCTATTGTCTTTCCGAGATATGCAAATAACTCGAAATACCTGATACAACATTGGACTAGGTGTTCAAGTGTCGTTACACCCTGGCTGTATTGTCTTTTCGGGGTATGCACACTTGAAATACCCCGTAGATCAATAGGCTAGGTATTCGGGTGACACCACTTGAATACTTCTGGTTCAGTGAGCGTAATTGAGTCCATGCGTTTTGTTGATTGAACAAAGGACAGGGTGTAAGTTAGTTAATAACCTCGCTGTGGGTATTTCGTGATGAACAAACTGTCCAGTTCTGAAATACTCAACGCACGGAACAGGTTGTCTGTATTCAAGAAATACATCCAGGTCGATTTGTAACTATTACTTACTTGAATACCTCTGGTCCACTGATTACACCTTAGTGCGTGTGACTGAACAAAGGACATGCGCAGAACGACACACGCTTGTGAATGGGTTAATCGATATGGCACGAGCGATGGCATAAGCGCCATACCGATTAGCCCATTCACACGCGTGTGTCATTCTGTGTTTATTACACGCCTTCGCGCCTATAAAAGCAATTATTAGAAAGACACTCAGCAATTCATTTCACAACTCGTCCCCTGAGTTCCAAGGTGTTCTATGTGCCAATAGGCACATAGAACACCTTGGAACTCAGTGGACCAACTATCAACAAAAAGAACACATTTTATCGCCAACCCAGTTTGCGAGGGGACAGAACACATTGGAACTCACGGGACGAACTCTCAACAAAAAGAACATATTTTGTCGCCAAACAAATTTGCGAGGGGAACCCGTGTTACTATTTTTAGCTATCGCTAGCGATTAAAATTGTAATTGCGGTGCATGATTTGCTGAAAATTCCGGTGAAATTTCGCTTCTATAAAATAGTCCGTCAACAATTTCCGTTCGATACCAGTGTGCCGAACGGATTTTCATTTTTTCGCTTGGATTAGTGTAGCTGTAGATGGATATTTCACAGAAAAGGCGTGTAATAAATTATTTACCAACCGCACTGTCTCAGTTGGTCAAATTCATGAGATACCTTGAAATAGATTGGTAACTATAGCACGTCTTGTGCCAGTTTTTATCCAACTGTGGAATGCAAGCGTAATATTATGGTGTTAAGACTTTAGAGTACCCAAAAGCTTCTTAGGTTCATTTCTCATTGAATGCGAGCTGATGTTTTACGTGCCATTGTTTCTGTGTAACAAAACCTATTTCCAACACGTTTTCTATTAACAACATCTTTACAGAATGTTCGATGTTCTGAATATCTCCAACAGTACAATAAAGTACTTATTTCTTGAGTCACGTCTTAACCCTTTCAACCCGATGTTCATAATTTTTTGCGTGAAGAAAAAATCGGTAGTGGACGAGCTGACGATATAAGGAGCAAACCGTCTGAAGCGAGGCTCGGTAATAATTTAATCCAACAGCTCAGACGGTTTGCTCCTTATATCGTCTGCTCGTCCACGCTGTTGGATTAAATTATTACTGAACCTCCCAACAAACCAGGGTGGTTTCGCCCATATCTCCCATTTCGCCGTTGATAGTATTGATGGAAATGATACCTTCCAGGGCGTCAGTGTTGAAAGGGTTAAGCGTGCTTCCAAAACTCCTTGGTCTGACAAATAGATTACATTAGTACAACGGTTGTTGTCCTCCTCATAGTTTATCTGTTTTACTTTCCTCTCCTATCTCTTTGGAATTGTTGGCCCTCATGCAAACAAATTTGACTAGAATTGTTCTGTAATTTAAAGAACATATTTGACTATACGTTTACTGGGATTAACCCTTTACCCATCGAATCGGCCGCATCCGCCCGCGTAACATGCAAATTCAGCAGTTAAAAAAATATTATTTTTCAAAACATTTCAACAAAACCATATCATCGTCGAGCTCGTTCCAACGAGGGGTCACATGATATGGTTTTGTTAAAATTTTTTGAAAAAATGATATTTAAAATAATAAATTTTGATATCGTCTGCGTTGGGTAAAGGGTTAACTCTGGCGTCTATGTCAATTTCCAAAACTTCCCACCTTCACTTTCTTTTTTCATTTTTGTCTTTTTTTTTGTTTGTTTTTTTTTTTTTTTTTTTTTGGTTCAGTCGAGTTTCTTGTCCAGAGGCAGCCAAGACATGACTGGGAAGCACTGTTACAATGATGATTTTACTTTCGTATGCACGACTTCCTGGCGACTGCATGTTCGGATAGCTGTTACAAGTCTGTATACCTTGTCGCAGTTTGAAATAGTCCCTTGGGGTCCGACGATTGGAATCAGATGAACGTTTGGTTCAGACCAGGTTTAAAGAAATCATTTCGTAAATTTCCAAATTAGCTTTGCTCTCGTCTAATATCCCCTGTTGATTTAATACTGACTTGTGCCAATTTTTAGGTCATCGTCCGCTGCATCCACGATGTGTACTATGTGCAACTCCATCGTCAATGTATGAAGTTTTTTTTAAAGTTAACCTCGGTGTTAATTATAGAGAGATAATAGGGTTCCCAAGTCTTTCTTTCTGGTACGCAAGTTATAAATCAGTACCAAAATGGGCTTCAATGGGTAAAAAAAACTTAACATCATGTCACAGTTTTCGATCCATTCAGTGTTTTCGGTGTGACAAATTCGACTCTAAACAACGAGTGGCATACAGACAGAAGTAGAGAAATAGAGGAACGGTGGCCGGGGAAGGTGAGGGTACATCGCTGGGTATTCTCTTGGAACCCTGTACGCTCTGACGGATTCAACAAAATAAACTAAAAAAAAACAAACTCAAAATCGTCTTAGCCATCAGGGGGAGGCCACCAACAATTTGCAAGACGTGACGTGGGGGTGGGTGGGTCTCTTGAGTGCGCCATAAATGTGCATTTCCAACTTGTGCAATTTTTTGAATTTTTAAAAAATATATCAATATATCAGCTAATGTATACCATCATTTGTGTTTGAAACCTTAAAGATGTTGTTGTACATCACACTCTTAACATAAATACAACATCAGGAGGCTTTATATGTGAGAATATTGGGCTTAATCTGGGAAGATTTCACACGTTAGTAGGGGGTGGGTGTCTTGTTCGAAATGCAGAAATTGTGCAGACAATATTTCGGGAACAATTCAAATGAAAATTTGTTCCCGTATATGTACACCTGCTCTGGCCAAGCCTGATAATGAACAGCTTGTCATTTGTAGATTGGGGCCCACAGCAGCCCATAGAGGTTTAAATTGGTGGTACCAGTTTAACCCTTTACCTAACATGAAAAGCAGACGACACTTGCCAAAAAATGATTGAATAACTATTTTTTTTTCATTTTTTGTCTCACAAACATAGGTTATGACCCCTCATTGGAACGAGCTCGACGAGCTCGTTCCAATGAGGGGTCATAACCTATGTTTTTGAGACAAAAAATGAAAAATAATAAAAATTAATTGGCGATTTTTGAGAATGGCGCTGGCCGGTTTTGACGGTACGTTGGGTAAAGGGTTAAGAACATTATGAAAACCCCCTAAAGACAGCTGTGCCTACTACGTTTATAAGCTTATTTTGGATTTTAATGGGGGAGTGTGGGGGGGGGGGGGTGGGTGTCTGAGAACGGTAGTAGAAAATTTGCACGTAGTGGGTGGATGGGTGTAAAAAGGAGCCGAATAAAAAATAGTACGTCACGTCTTTCAAATTTTTAATGCCCCCCCCCCCCCCCTGTAGCTATTGGGAAATATAGTTCTATGGCTGGTTCGCTATCCGACAGAAATTCTCTGTCAGCTTTTCACACAGTTGAACCCACAACCGTCGAACAGAAATGAAACGCCATCAAATTTAAGATGCTATTTTTATTTGCTTTTCTTCCCAGAGGCCTGATTTTGCAATATTTTATTGAATCCATAAAATCTCGATCCACTGATGTATGTGTTTCGCATCCGGGTCTGGATTTCATCGAAAAAGATACCACGTTTGCAATTTCATCATTTCGCATTACACTGGGAGATTCAACAGAATCAATCCTAAATCCAGAAAGTAAGGGATACAACAAAATTTTCATTTTCCAATTTATTTTACATTTGACGTGACCTTGAACAAGAAACAAAACAAAATGCACGGATCTCATTAAAAATTAATGTTAATTGCCAACAGAGTCTATTTTTGACTGCAGATCACGTTTGCATTTCCGGTCTCGGCAAATTACCTTGTTACCCAGTTTTTGTCAATGATTGTCTCATTTATTATTTAGAACAGTGACTGCAAACAGTCAATGGAATGTTATATTTAATGGGAGGTTAAAATGAGAACGAACAGGACTGATTTATTTCCCATGTGTTCTTTCGACAATAGGTTGAAATAAAATATTTATCACAGTGATAAAAGAGGATCGATCAATGTGTGCATGTTATTAACCCTTTATCCAACGTATGCGATATCAAGATTTGTTTTTATTATTTCTTTTTCCCAACCTTTTCAAAACAGTTTCAACAAAACCATATCATGTGACCTATCATTGGAACGAGCTCTAAGGGGGATGGGCGGGACAAATGGTATGGTTTTGTTGAATTGTTGGACTTTTCTTTCCACCGCACAATTTGTAAATTACGCCAGAGGATACAGCCACTTTCTTAGTCAATGATTTTCTTATTTGTAAGCAGGTGTACCTGGACGGAACCACATAACAACGGCGAACAACTGCCAAACTTCCCAATGTACTAACTCCACACAAGCAGGGTTAGCATTGATTGAAGACAAGTGCACCACCGATTTGCAGTATGCCTTAATACACAGCGCCACCGTGTCCCCACATGGGCAATCGGGATCAAGTGCCGTTCCCAAGGACACAACGCAGTTACCCCTGACGGGGAACGACCCGTGGATCTTTCTGTTTGAAGTTCAATGCCGTAACCACTGAGCCACAGCGCACCCAGTCAAATGTTTAATACTAACACACTGTGCAACTATGTGTAATTCATTGCCACTTGCTGGTTTGTAGACCGTGTTTCGTCGGGGATAAGTAGATTCTTTTTTTTTGTTTTTATGGGGTTTAACGACATTTTCAGCAGTCAAGATTACTTATTTATTTATTTATTTATTTATTTATTTATTTATTTATTATGGTTTAAAGACACCCTTGACAGTCAAGGTCACCTCATGTCGGACAATTTTACGGATGGAGGAAGCCGGAGGGAGTACCCGGAGAGAACCTACGAGCAGCGGCGAGCAACTGTCAGGTTATTCAACGTACTAACTCTGCAGAAGCGGGGATAGTAGCGGCTGAAGGCAAGTGCAGCATCGATATGCCTTAGCACAAGACTCCACAATGCTCCGACTTTGGCAATCGGGATTTAGTGCCTTGCCCGACGACACACCGCTGTTGCCACTGGTCAGGACCGAACCAGGGACCTTTCGGTTTGAAGTTCAGTGCTCTAGCCACCGAGCCACTGTGCTTCAAGTTAGATTGTTAAATCGAGTTGATTTTTCGGGCGTGATTAACCCTTTACCCAACGAATCGCCCTTATCCGCCCGCGTTAAATGCAAATTCAGCAGTTGAAAAAATATTATTTTTCAAAAGATTTCAACAAAACCATATCATGTGACCCCTCTTTGGAACGAGCTCGTCGAGCTCGTTCCAACGAGGGGTCACATGATATGGTTTTGTTGAAATTTTTTGAAAAATTTGAAAAAAATGATATTTAAAATAATAAATTTTGATATCATCTGCGTTGGGTAAAGGGTTAAGAGAACAAGAAATATTTAGGTTTTTAAAAAGGATCATAATGATGGCTTTTCACTCAGCAAGAAACAGTTTTATCACACGCCTGTTCTATGAATTCTCCATCTACAGCAACACTAAACCATGCGGAAAATAAAAATCCGTTCCGCACACTTGTGCAGAACGGAAATCGTTGACAGATTATTTTTGAAGAGAAGCGAAATTTCACTGAAATTTTCTACAAATTGTGTACCGCAATTGCAATGTGAATCTCTAGTGATTAGCTAAAATTAGTAACACGGGTTCCCCGCGCAAATCTGGTTGGCGATAAAATGTGTTCTTTTCGTTGATAGTTGGTCCACTGAGTTCCAATGTGTTCTTTGTGCCTACTTGCAAACAGAACACATTGAAACTCAGGGGACGAGTTCACATTGAAACTCAGGGGACGAGTTGTCAAATGAATTGCTGAGAGGCCTTCTTATAATTATTATGTTTTAGAGACGTGAAGGTGTGTCATAAACACCGAATGACACACGCGTGTGAATGGGTTAATCGATATGGAACTTGTGTCATAGCGGAAGAATAAATCTCGAGGTCTGTGGCCTCTCGTCTTATCCTTCCGCGCTGGCACTCGTGCCATATCGATTAACCCACTCACACGCGCGTATCGTTCTGTGTATTAACCTCTCTTTGGTCTCCCGCCAACCTAGCATTAACCTCTCTGCCTTGATCACAGTTCAAAACTAGTTTCCAGCTTCGCTATCGTGACAATAGATATGGAAAAAATATTTGTTAGACATTTTCCACTATTTTGTGAGGTAGCATATATACACAGAACGACACACGCGTGTGAGTGGGTTAATCGATATGGCATGAGTGCCAGCGCGGACGGATAACATGAGAGGCCGCAGGCTTTTATTCTTCCGCGAAGGCACAAGTTCTATATCCATTAACCCATTCACACGCGTGTGCCGTTCAGTGTTTATTACACGCCTTCACGTCTATAAAAACAACTATTAGAAGGGCACTCAGCAATTCATTTGACAGCTGCCAACCAAAAGAACACATTTTATCGCCAACCAGATTTTCAAGGGGAACCCGTGTTACTATTTTATCACTGAGTTCCAGTGTGTTCTATGTGCCAACTGTCACATAGAACACATTGAAACTCAGTGGACGAGTTTTAGCTATCGCTAGATATTCAAACTCTAATTTGTAGAAAATTCTAGTTAAATTTTCTTCTATTTAAAAATAGTCCGTCAACGACTGCCGTTCCACGCATGTGTGCGGAACACATTTTCATTTGCCACATGCTTTGGTGTTGCTTTAGACGGGGATTTCATAGAATAGACGTTTATCAAAATAACATGAAATCCCAACTGTTATGAATTTTGCGTCTCGAAATTGGAATATACACAGATTGGGACACTTTATTCAAAACCTCTGGTGAAGTCTGTCTGGTTAGTAAAATGTCCGTTATTGTGAAAATGTTTAGCCTGTGTTGAACATGTTTTTTTATTTTTGGTATATAAATTTATTTTCGTAAAAACACCAAAAAAAAGCAGTAATCTACTCGTCTGTAGATTGACCACGTTCATTGGAATCACTAGCCAAATCGTTTTTTCACTAGTGTTGGTCTTTGTGAGATCTGAGGACTTTTATTTACTTTTTCATTCGCATGTTGCTTGTCTAAATATCAAGGTGACCGAGATGGAATACTGGCATGATAATACAATAATAATAGCAAGATGGAATTCTAGAACTACGTTTGTTTTTCATGTGTGATCTTCTCGAATACCACGACCCTCTTTATAATCACGATAAAACAAATCGTTTTTTAGGTTACAAATTGAATGGTGTGATTTAACACACTATTGATGAGGTATCTTTGGATCTTTCCAACATTGTATTACATCACAGCACATTATCAATTCGAAAGATGAAGCCCATGGAATTATTGTAGTATTCTTGGATGCTAATTTATTTCAAAATCGCCATCAAACGACTCATTACGGCAATGTCGTTCACAACATGTCTAATACATGTAATCGCGTGTAGTCAACGTCGTCGTGATCTTGTGAGCGAGTTGGTTCCGGAAGTAGAATTGAATTATTTTTTGTTATGTCATTAACTACTTTTCTCATATGATTTCCAGACGGCAATTGCTAACATATAGCTTATGACCCTCATTAGAACAAGCTCAACGAGCTGTATGTTTTGGAAGGAGAAAATGAAAATATAATACAATTTGGAGGTCATTTTTAACAGCGGTACACAGTTTTATTCGTTACGTTAGGTAAAGAATTAATTTCACAGTATGTGATAAAAAGAATTTAAAATTCGTCACGATTTGATACGTAAATTTAGAACCTTCATCAATAAAATCGATCTGAGCCTCAGTAAACATCGGCTCAGGTCCATTTAGTGAACTCGGTTCATAAATTTCATATCCAATGGTAACTCATTAGATATCTTCTATTCCATCCTTTGTAGAAACGCAGGCAAGCATATCATTATTACCATAGAATACTCCTTTACTGAGAAAAAAGTCAACCGAAAAAGAAGCTTGTCTGAAAGTAGTTCACCCTGTCCTTTTGCGGGTTACCTTAATTTCTATCTTGATCAGAACTGTCCCCCAAACTTATGGGCTGTGTATTTGTTATTCAAAAACACTGCATTAGCACAACCTCCAACAAAATTATTCCCACTTGAAACGTTCATCGAGAACACATTATAAGCTATTCTGATGAATTGGCGGTAACATGGTCTGAGGTTTGCGGCTCGGAGCTCATGTTCAGCCGAGGCGCTCGCCTCGGTAGGACACAATCTTCGAGTCGCAATCCTCAGACCATATTACCGCCAATTCAACACAATAACGTATATTTTCCATTAAGACTCTACCCATAGCTCAAAAATAATATCGTGAAATTACCATGGCAACTTTTAACGATAACACGTTAAGTAAATAGATCATCCGTGTACCCAAGACGTCATTGGACTAATAATCAATAAATCCGAGACTAAAATCCGAGACTAATTCGTTGACTGATACACCGGTGACGTCGAACAACGACATATTATACTATAGCCGTAAACATAGAAAAAACTACGCCAGTTCTCGTCCAATCAGAGGGCGATGATTTTAGTCTTACTGGAACGTTGATATTTTATATTTTACATCAAGATTGCTACCTTTACGCTTCTTTCATGTTTTCACCTCGTCATCAAATACCATGGAACTGAGTTACGGAATTTCTACATCTTTATCCCGAGAGCGAGACAGACAAACTGAGCAAGAAGCTATTATCCAACAATCACTTCACCATTGGATGTTGGTGTTGTCAAAATACTACGAAGCATGTATCATTTGCGTGAACTGTTTTCTTACTAGACGAAAAATGTTTACAGGAGAAAGAGGTCATCCAATTTTTATCTGTGTCCGTCAATTCCAAACGCAAATTTTATAATACCGATGTTTTGTAAATTCGTACATATTTTTTTTTCTGGGGGGTGGGGGGGGGGGGGGGTTAACATACGATGAACTATCATCAATTAGTACACTACATGTTAATCTCTAGGACTTAGATCGATTAGGCAGATACATTCTGCTTAGTTTGATATCAATTGGGCCTTAGACTAATGGACACTATATCTTTCGTTCATCAAACTGCTACAATTGCTGGTGAAACGTTGGGAGTGATATAACGACCGAAACCTTCCCACCTTAACCCTTTGAACCCTGGTGGTATCTTCCATATTAGTTCAATGACAGACTGGAAGAGTCCATGTTCATTATTTAGGGGTAGATCAATTAATATTTTCAACGTGCAGCCTTGGGGCTGCACGTTGAAAATATTGATTGGTCTACCACACACGTGCACTTAGCATCCATCCTATTTAACGAAATTATGACGTATTATGTTCCTGGCCAGGCCAGGGAAACGGCCGCTAGGTTTCAAAGGGCTAATGAAACACATAAACCCGTTGAGTAGGATGCACTGGGAACATTTGAAGGGAATTTTAAACTTTGGTCGAAGTATATGATTAAGCTAAAGTGGTTTGTGACTCGCTGCACATCGTCGGGTGTACTAATAAGAATAGAAGTTCGATGTGCTATGCAATATGGATGAACTATTTAAACACAACCTGTAAAAAGCTTCTCGATTTGGGTTGATAATTGCAGCGTATATTTCAATCGTTGTAACTGAAAACAGTCCAGTACCGTTTATTTCGGTGTGCACAGTCGGATGATAAAACTTCATATAATTTGAGAATAAGTTGTTATTGAGTCGAATTTAGTCCGATATTGATTCAAAATAACATTCTTAATTAAACTATGACACGAACTTGATCTATTATGCACTTTTCCACCGGAAACTGTTCTTCTCTTTCGTGTTGTCTGGCGAGACATAGTGGTCCTGTCTAACAGCTAAGCACCTACCAGCCACCACTATAGGGCAAGAGTACCAAGAATGGCCAATAATATATGTATTTTTCATCGTTTCGAAGAAGAGCTGCAAAATGTTGTCCTCAATGTTTCGATTTTAACATTTGCTGTCTACCGTATCGCGTCGCAATAAGTTCGCGAGCTGCCTGGCGTAATTGTAGGCAACGAACAGAACGTCCGTGTGTCGTGGGTCGCAGAGGAGAAAAATAATTCTTTCTAGAGTATACCTCGAAACGCTGAACACGGACGAGTCGGCGATTACATCTTGGATTCAAACTGAAGTTAAATCGGCCATTTCCGAATCGCAAAATAATTTATTGGGCAGCATTGAAGTGATGATTCGTAATGAGTTATGTGTTATTGGCAACTCCATACACTGCAAAAAATATAGGTTCTCTTCAGAACCAAAACTGTTTAAACAGTATTTATTTCAAATCAAATAAATTTACCAAGATTAGCATTGAATTTTAACAGAATATTACATGAACTGAAGTAGATTCAGTAGTAAACTTGGAGCTTATTCAACGCAGTCGCCAAACATTTTGAAACACAGGAGATATGAACAGTTGGCATATCGAACCAGTTCTCGTTCTGTATAGAACCAAAACTGGTTCGATATGCCAACTGTTCATATCTCCTTTGCTTAATAATGATTTGAGACAACCTCGCATAAGCTCTAAACTTACGGCTGAAACCCCCTCAATTTATGTTTAATTCTGTTAATATTTAATGTTAATCTTTATAAATTTATTTGATTTGATATAAATACTGTTCAAACAGAACTGGTTCCATCTCAGGGACAAGATTAGAACCAGTTTTGGTTCTAAAGAGAACCTATATTTTTTGCAGTGTACAGGGCAGTCACAGACAGTTGTCAGAGGCTCCGCTATCTAAAATAGACAAATTAACCACTGACATTTACACGTTCAAGCGAAAAGGGACAGAGGAATAGTTTAAAGGCAACGCTAAAGTTTTGCGCAATGTCAGCGAGACCAGGTTATTGACTTGAGATAGCGGTTTTGCAGACAGCAGATTTGAAAGAGCAACCCCCCCTCCCCAAAAAAAAAATAAAAAAATAAGGGTATGGGCATTTAAACTCATCGGCAGTAACGTATTAAGCTTGCTGATCAGTGAGAGAGTGGGTGGAAACGGCCAAGACGACAGAGTAATTACTAAGCAGAAAATTCTTACAATGAAAATACGACTGGTAGAAAAGAAAGTGTGCCAATACAGAGGATAATACCAGACAGACAAAATAAAAGAGAATCAGCCGTATTCTAATCATGGCATTAACTGGTAGAGTGCTGAATTATTTTGGGGTGTCAAAATTTATCCGCATGTATTTGCCTTGTTATAATTTATGGGTTAGTGCCTAATGGCCCTGACCCATAATTTTCAATAAGGCAGACCCATGAAGACTACATGATGTCACTCCAAAGATAATAGCAAAGTGTATCCATAGAAAATGAAAACCTTTAAGTTGTGGCACCCTCACTTTAAAGCAGAACCCAAATATGTGCTTCCAGTCAGGGGGAGACCACCAAAAATTTGCAAGACGTGACGTGGGGGTGGGTGCGTCTCTTGAGTGCGCCAAAAATGTGCATTTCCAACTTGTGCAATTTATTGAATTTTTTTAAAAATATATCTATATATCAGCTAATATATGCCATCATTTGTGTTTCAAATCTTAAAGATGATGTTGTACATCACACTCTTAACATAAATGCCACATCAGAAGGCTTCATATGTGAGAATATTGGGCTTAAACTGGGAAAATGTCACATGTTAGTAGGGGGTGGGTGTCTTGTTCGAAATGTAGAAAATGTGCAGACAATATTTTGGGAACAATTCAAATGAAAATTTGTTCCCGTATATGTACACCTGCTCTGGCCAAGCCTGATAATGAACAGCTTGTCATTTGTAGATTGGGATCCACAGCAGCCCATAGAGGTTTAAATTGGTGGTACCAGTTTAACCCTTTACCTAACATGAAAAGCAGACGACACTTGCCAAAAAATGATTGAATAACTATTTTTTTTTCATTTTTTGTCTCCAAAACATAGGTTATGACCCCTCATTGGAACGAGCTCGACGAGCTCGTTCCAATGAGGGTCATAACCTATGTTTTTGAGACAAAAAATGAAAAAAAATAATAAAAATTAATTGGCGATTTTTGAGAATAGCGTTTGCCGGTTTTGGCCGTTATGTTGGGTAAAGGGTTAAGAACATTATGAAAACCCCCTAAAGACGGCTGTGCCTACTAAGTTTATAAGCTTATTTTAGATTTTAATGGGAGAGTGGGGGGGTGGGTGTCTGAGAACGGTAGTAGAAAATTTGCACGTAGTGAGTGGGTGGGTGTAAAAAGGAGCCGAATAAAAAATAGGACGTCACGTCTTGCAAATTTTTAGTGCCCCCCCCCCCCCCTTGTTCCAGTACTCTACAAGTTAATAAAATCGCCCAAATTCCAACAAGTGTCAGTAATCAGGCTTCGTTCACAGGGCGTCCAAGTCTCTGTTTCAAGTGTGGTGTTACTGGACACTGGAGGCGAGATCACAAACAATTATATGTGCTTCAGCAGCAGTCCCGTTCAGCTTTAATAAGATAAGTATGAATTTTCATTCTTTGTTCACAGATACAGAGGGCGAGTTTTCTGTTTCCGGAGGTGTCCACGATTTCCTTGCGTTGAAGGGTCAACAGAATGAAGTAAATACTGGCTAAAATGTGGGGTTAGTATCGACAGTGGGTCGTTTGAGAGAGGCGCGAGGCAAATGGCAGCACCTCGATGCATACGAAAAGATTATTGTCATAATCACAAATTGTTGGAAATTACCCTTTTATGTCGTACCTGATCACGCGATGTTGAAAAATAATAGGTGGCCGTTGTAAAAAAAGTGTTAAATCTGAAATTCTGAATTTAAGGCAGTTGGAATGTATTTACGAGGTACCATCAGCTCCATTGGTGGTCAACCCGCTGACAGTTGAAGAAAAGGCAAAAGGTAAGAAATTGTTGGTGCCCGATGGTAGGTACACGAAAGGACATTTGTAGAAATTGTTCGTAATGTATGAAAACTCGCCGGTGGCGGAAAGTCTGTTTAAGAAAGGTGCTCTTTGTATACCTTCCATTTTAAACTGAGCTTATCACAACACTGACATCTTTCCTGAACACATGACATATTTGGATTCTGTCTGAGTAATGGTTTGTCATACTAAATACTATGTTTTCAATGAACTCCCTTTTGGTTTTTCTACAGAAAGCTACATGTTCACTAAAGTAAGGAAACCGCTGTTTAAAGTTTGGAGACAGCAGAGTTTCCACGTTTTAACGTATTAGGGCGATGGTCTCGGTGAGAATAAACATTGGAGGCGACAAGGCGTGTAAGTGCCGTTGTTTTACGTGACTTGAAAGCGTTTAGTTTCGTGAAAGCCGGGGAGAAAAGTCAATAGGATTCGCTAGAGAAATTGACTTGGTTGGGCCCGGCTGGAGACATACAATTAGGACGAGCTGAGGTCACAGAAGGAAGGGCGAATAAACTCACGAAGGTCGTTAGTGATATATTAGAAAACGTGAAGCGTGGTATCTGTTTATTAAGGCTGGAGTTTTGACATCATTGATTGGTCAGATCATTTCAATACAACTGACAATGGGTCCGATGGATAAACTCAAAACACGGAACATTTGTCAATGTTTGTTAACTAAAGCTGGTTGAGATGTACCGGTGCAAATGAATAGTGGCGTGTCAAATGAAATTCTGTTCTGGTTTGAAAATGCTTTATCTCTCAATAGAAGGGAACAGGAAGTAAGTTACGAGGATAATTCCAAGGTGTATATTCATGCGCCCGAGTTGGGGTACGGCGGTTACTTCGTCAACGGCATGGACATAGCTGTCGATGGATACTGGGGAAGCTACTGTGGTTCCAAAAAGCTCCAAAGGGCGGGTGATGGAGGGTGTAAAACGCGTTTCGCATGCTTTACAACCGAAGGTTAAGGGTAAAGATATTTTATGGCACACAGACAATGGAACCCTTGTAAGTATATTAACGATGGGTAGCAGGAAGTCTTATTCATATGTCTTTCTGGTGGAGATTTCAGATTTGTAACAAAGAGAACGTGTGGATTAAGCCTTTGTCGATGCAAAGATTGCAAAATAGTGCAGCTGGCGCATTTAGTAGATAAGCGGATTACGATGAACTGGGATACAGCAAAAGGTTTTTGATTTGCTGGACGGCCAATGGGTCCCTTATTATGTGGACAGATTTGCAGCTAATCATAATGTAAAAATTGAAAGATTTAATTCCATAAGACTGAAGGCACGCTTTCAATCACAACTGGTACGGTAGAAATAACTGGTTGTACCACCAACCTCGATGATTGGGAATTGTTTGAAAAAAGTTGATATTATTATTATTATTTATTGGTGTTTAAGGTCACATACTTATGCACAGTGGCTAATCGTGACCGTGACAGCTTTACGGGTGGAGGAAGTCGGAGTACCCGGAGAGAACCACTGAGCCTCGACGAGCAACTGTCAGCTCCTCAACATACTAACTCTGTTCAAGCTCTGCTCAGGCTGGGTTACAGCGGTTGAAGACATGTGCACCATCGACGTGCAGTACGCCTTAGTACACGGCGTCATCGTGCCCCAATGTAGGCAACCGGGATAAAGTGCCCTGCCCAAGGACACAGCGCGGGTCGTCCCGGACGGGGATCGAACTCGGGACCTCTAGCATAGAAGTCCAACAGTCTACCAGTGAGCCACCACGCTCCCTTGAAAAAAGTTAAAGGCGCCCATACTTGTAGCACTTTTGTTTTACGTTTCCGACAGCCGGCTTCCTTCTGGTCTCTTTGCAATACGGCCCATGTTTGGTTCGACTAATTTCAAATGATCAAATGATAGCTTTACCAATTTGATTCTACGTCTATTATTGTTTTATAATTACATTGTTAATGTAGTTATACGTTTTGGGTCCAAATACTCAATTCCCATTGGTCAGCTGGATGAAAACGTCATGACCAAATGTAATTCATTTGACGATAGAGCGCAATTGACAGAATGTAATTCGGGTGGTGTTTGGGTGGGTTTTTAAAATTTTAGCTGAACATTCCAAGTTTTGTTGCGAAAAACGGCAATTTGACAAATTTGGGCCAATGCCGAAAACCGGCGCTCAACTCAGAGTTGTGCGCTTTGTGGTTTGTGTGAGGGTGGTTTTTCGCCTCGTTCGTTCGTACATGTTTTATTTCGTATTTCTGTTTTGTTGTTTGGTAAAAAGTAGTTTAAACAGTTACGGAATGTAATTATAAGAATTGAATGCAATTTTTATAATCTTTATTGGAGTATGAACGTGTGGGAAAGGGTACAAATTGTATGAATCCCTTCGGGATTCATACATAATTTGTACCCATTCCCACACGTTCATACTCCAATAAAGATTATAAAAAATGCATTCAATTCTTTATTGCATTCTGAAAGGTCTGAATCTCAGTAATAGAATTTCAGAGGTGATTCAGAATGAGCAGTGTAACTTTTCATTTGTTTAGGAGTAAAAGTGATAACACCGCGGTGAAATATTATATAGCTTTCAGTGAGTAGGAAAACTTTATTCTTGCAGCTGATGACACTGCCCTTCCAGGTCAGTCTGTTCAGGTTGCGTTATATGTAATTGATTTATTGAACAAAGGTTTTTCATCACACGTGATTCAGACTGCAGTTGATGCGATAAAATGGGCGCATGCAACTTACCGATACCACCAGATATAATTGTTTGATGAAACCTGTTGACACCTCATTAAGACAAAATTCCAAACCAAAACTTAAGAAAATGCATGTTCTGTCCGTGGATGTTATTTCTCCTGTTGACAAATGCCAATCTTCTGAAGATCTGTTAATCTTTAGAGCACTGACAATTACCATTTTAAGTATTAAGAATTACGGGTTTTCTTCGTTTTAGGGAAGATATTAATTTGATATGTAATGATATCACGTTTCGTGATTCGCACCTCAAGGTACATATTTCTAGTGGTAAAATAGAAAATATGGATTAGACAGTCAGGTTGTAATATCCAAGGGCATTTCTGCTGCTTATCCGGAAGACCTGACCAAAAAGTATTTTGATTTAAGTGAGGTTAGCGAAGCTTTATCAGAATATTTGTTCAGACCCCGTCACAGATGAGGTGACAAATGTGCTCTTGTTTGCAGTAAAAAACCTTCAAGTTTTAGCTGGGCATGCGAGTGTACTGTACAGAGGACCAAAGGGGTCTGTGGGGACGTTAATGTCGGCCTTCAATCTCTGACAACCGGGGGTGGTAGCTGTGTTGCTAACTAAGATGTTAATGAGCGATGCTGGAAAAGTCACGGTCGTTAGATAAGTCGAATAGCCAAATACAGTTACGTCGCAGATGTGTCTGAGGAAAAGTTGGAGGTTACGAAAAATCTGGATTTGTAAATCATAATACCTTTAACTGGTTGAGGGCTACATTATTTTAGGTGATCAAATTTGTTCTTCAAAATCTGTTTTATTAAAAATTATTGGAAAGTGCCTTTTGGCACTTTCCAATAATTTTTAATAAAGCAGATCCTCATGTTGAAAATAATATTTTGTTTTTCACTGAATACGAAACATAGGTAAAGAAAAGGGTAATTTTTAAAAGGTACCCTCCTTTTTGCCAAAGCCCTGATAGTGGCTTCCAGCACTCAACCAGTTAATGCAATTGTATTTTTTTTAAATCTGTGCATTTGTTGTGGCTTGCAGATAACTACGGTCGTTTGTGAGGAGCAACGTTGGTCGTTGTACAATAGTTTGGGAAATATTTATTTGTTTGGAAAGAGAGACAGGTAGACATACATAGAAGGTCACGATGTGTGAATGCGTTCGTCAGTGCGGCACGAGTGCCAGCGTGGATGGATAGAAGGATGGGTGCCGTATTGACGAACGCATTCAAACGTTGTGGTGTTGTGTGTTTATTTCACGCCTCTATGGCATAGAATCTACTAATTTAAGAATTCAAACATCAAACACAAAAATGTCAAACTTTAAAACTCTTTGTTATTTTTCTAGTTGACATTCAATTTATCGGCTGTCACCGCAGCTTCCGAATTGATTTGGGTCAATATGCGACGTTACGATTTGCCGATTACGAAGATGGGCGGAGTTTAGCTCTTTTGATGGATCCATGGCGTCAAGTGGAAAATAATCCGTCTACGGAAATCCGTATGGATCAAGTGCTACATGCGGATTTGTAAATATGGAAAAGTAATAGGAGAGTAATAATAATATATTTTAGTAGTTTTCACTGTATTCATCTGCTTTTCTGATCACTGTGCACAGATTACTGCAGCGGCGTGTTTTTTATTTTATTTTTTTTTTGTTGTTGTTGTTGCATGGTGATCTTGGTTTAGGGAAATTGTATAGGAACAGGGTAGAAATGCATTTTTCAACTTTTCGAAGTGGATCGAAACAATGTTGTCTTCAATGTTTTCGTTTTTGTTGCATTTACGGTCTACCGTATTACGTCGCAATATATTTGTGAGCTGTGTTGGCGCAGTTATTTGCGATCGTGCAGGAATTCCATGCGTCATTGGATGCAGAGTACAATGATTCATTCTAGTCTTCGCACTGAAACGATAAAACGTTCGCGATTTGTTTTTGAGGATTAGTGTATGGAAACTGTCATGAAAGTAAAGAAACAAGTAAACGAGACAAACAGAATTTACTGCACCCAGTAAATTCAACTCTGTATGAAAAGGGTTAAAGTATCAGGAATAAACTATACAGAAAGAGAATTTATGGAGGCTTATTTTCAGGAGTAAAATATTTTTAAACAAATCAGAAATGGATTTTCGTTAATAGTATTTACAGATATTCATACGGGAATCAGATCAGTTTTTTATAAGAAACCAGAAAAGGCATATATGTGACCAGCATTCAAAGGGTTCGATACACGAATCAGAAATGGACATTTTTGGCTCTGCCCACTAATTTGAGTGATGAAAAACGTTCATTAGCTTTAGAAATTCATTAAATGTAATAAAATCCATTTCTCAGTCTTTCTGAATAATATACACTTGATGACTTTGGTGACCTCTTTCAGACGGACCCCTAGGTGACCTCCTTGACCTTGACCCATATTTTGAATCTCCATCAAGTGTCGACTCATTTGGTGTTAGTCCCAGGTCCATTCATCATACCACGATTGAGGTATGAGCGTGACCCACTTTCAAACATTTTGGCCACGCCCACTTTTTTAACGTGAAAATGCATGTATGGACCTCAGGAATGCTTTGGGGATCAACAAATGTGATTTACAGCAATTATGAAAAATGCACTCAATGACCCCTAGGTGACCTCCATGACCGTGATCCATATTTTCTCCATCAAGTGTTGACTCTTTTGGTGTTAGTCCCAGGTCCATTCATCATACCAGGGGGCACGATGACGCCGTGTACTAAGGTGTACTGCACGTCGATGGTACGCATGTCTTCAACCAATCTAACCCTGTCTGTGCGGCAGTGCAGAGTTACGATGTTGGGGAGCTGGCAGCTGCTCGTCGTTGCCCGGTGGTTCTCTCCGGGTACTCCGGCTTCCTCCACCCGTAAAACTGTCACGGTCATGATTAGCCATTGTGCATAAATATGTGACCTTAAACATAAATAAATAAATAAATTCATCATACCATGCTTGAGATATAAGCGTGACCCACTTTCAAACATTTTGGCCACGCCCACTTTTTTAACGTAAAAATGCATGTGTGTACGCAAGGAATGCTTTAGGGGGTCAAAAATGTGATTTCCAGCAATTATGAAAAATGCACTCAATGACCCCTAGGTGACCTCTGTGACCTTGACCCATATTTTGAATCTCCATCGAGTGTCGACTCATTTGGTGTTGGTCCCGGGTCCATACATCATACCACGCTTGAGATATGGGCATGACCCACTTTCAAAACACCCCTACGGACACTCCTAAAGCACCAGGAACCTGCAAAACGTAGGTGGCCGAGAACTTGTGACTGTCTATGAGCATGCCAAAAATGAACGAGATAGGACAAATCGTTTTCGAGTTATCATGCGGACAAGGAAGCGCATAGAAAACAGAAGAAAGGAGAATAAGAAAAAGAAAAAGAAGAACAAGAAAAATAAAAAAAGAAGAAAAAGAAACCATTCAAAAACAATAGTCTGTGTGTTTCACACAGACTAATAAACGAAATGAAAACTTTAGCGAATGTCCGCGCCTCAATATAATAGTGTGTCCAGACAATTGTTGTTATCTACGATTTACAAGGTTGTTTATATGTACTTCTGTGTAAATAAACGTATCTCGTCGACTCGTTAATGTTCACGGCGAACTGCATTGGCAGTTTTTGTTGTTTGCTGATTTTGATTTTGGGAATGGAAATTGCATAGGAATAGGGTAAACAATATGATCACTTCCCACAACACGAATAGCTGAAGACAGTGGCGTACATTTTTCTTGTATAATTGAAAATTTTCCTTTTCCCTTAAATGTATGGCTAGTCACCTCTTTTTCGAACGATGCAACTGTGGAATCGTAAGCTATGTATTGCATGCATAATTAAAACGGTGGAATCATAGGTTATGTATTGCATACATAATTAAATGAAAAACAAATAATACTAGCTGTTTTCCTCAGTTACACTGGTAAATAAACAGAACCCCACAAACGATCGAATTAGTCAATACTTATGGCATGAGTTTGGATGGGTGCAGGAATACCACGAGAGCTGAAGCCTCGACTCATAATCTGTGCCAAACCAAACGAGTGCGATAAATATTAACACATTCAAAAGCGTGTGCGGTTCTGTATTCATTTCACAATCCATGTGAATACACAAATTAAATTTTCACAAGAAGGGGACCAGTCTTCGTACATAATTTGAATTTTTATTTTTGAGCTTCTGATTTGGTCCATGAAATATACCGCGAAACTCAAATACACCTTTGAGTGCAACATCACTTATTATTACTGGATAGTTTTTGAAGTGCCAAAGCGGACTTCTAGAAGTCAGCCAGTGAAGCACGACCAATGAGGAATCACCCAACAACGAGTAGAATGTGCCTATGGTCTTTTAATGCACTAAGCCACGGGATAACGCGCCCAACGTCGCTAACTGTCACTTGAAAGCATAGCTTCCTGTTACACCGGAATACCCGAGCCGTCCGTTGACAGTGAACTGTGGTCCGACTTCTGCGAGCAGCTTCTTACAATTTTTTGTGTTATTTGTATGAACTTTGCCTAAACAGGTCATACCATCTTCAACTCCTGAAAATGTTTTTAATTCCCTAAGAAAGCTTAGCGTTTTTACTAAATACGTGAAGACTCATCAAACGTTGAACGACATAAAAACGTCAAAAATGGCGATAAATCGAAAAACTGAAAACCAGCTGTCTTCTAATTTTGCATGAAAATCGGAGAGTATTTAATTTTTTATGAAACTGACGTCAATAACGTCACCCTTAAATTCGGCCATACCCGTTGGGAATTCCCAGGTTGGGAATTAATCTTTAGATTTATTTTTGTCGGAGATGATATATCCAAAATCTGAACTAGGAAGGCTTCACACAGCCGTTGGTGCTAAAAAGAGTAAGAAAACATGTTAAGAGTTACGTTGTTTTAGATAAAGGTTGAAATTTGAAAACATTAAAATGGCGTGCACTATAGCTTCCTAGCGTAAATAAGATTACGAAGTTTCTAGCTGTAGGGACAATACTGAGGGAGTTATACTTGTCGCCGTTTTCGCTTTTTAAGCAATTAAAAGCTAAAACGCGATAAAACTTCATTTGGCGTAAAAACGTCAAAAATGGGGATAAACAGAAAACTTGAAAACAGCTCCTAGTTTTTTGGAGCTCTACAACATACTAACATTTCAAGAGAATTCGACGTAATTTAATTTTTATAAAGCTGACGTCAATAATGTCGCCCTTAAATTCGACCATAACCGATATTAATCCCTTGGTTTGTACCTAATTTTTAAATATGGTTTTTATTAGAGATGATACGTGCAAAATATTATAACATTAGAAACTTTTGTTTTTGAGATTCATATCAGATCATATTTACCACCACAAAAGTCCATAAATGTTTTATTATATACACCATCCTAAAAAACAGTCTTCTATTTGTTAATTAAAAATTCAATTATATCAACCAGAAATACTTTTATTTAACAATAAAATACTTATCATCTACCAAATAACATAAAAATGAGACGGATGTCAGGTTTACTGCGTATGCACGTCCATTGAAATAGAACTGGAAGGGAATTTCCAAAAGCTATATTTAGAAAGTTGATATTCACATGGATTTTTATGACCGATCACGTATATGAGGTCCAGCCAATAGAAATGTGGTTATTTATAAAGTATATAACAAAAAAGAAAGAGGATTAATACAAAAGATTAAAAAAGTTAAAACTGACGGTGTTTTGGATAGGGCTTGAAATTTGAACATATTAAAAATGGAGTTCACTAGATCTCCCAATCGTCAACAATTTTATGAAGGTTCATAGTTGTAAATATTGTAATGAGGGAATCGTTAGTGTCGCCGTTTTGGCGTTTTAGGTTATATATAAAACCTAAAATGTGTTAAAACTTCTATTGACGAAAAAACGGAAAAATGATATAATTTGAAAACTAAAAAACAGCTATCACCAAAGTCTTTTAGCCCTATAACGTACTAAAAGTTTATGAGAATCCGATGACATTTTATTTCTTATGATGTTGACGTGAATTACGTCACTCTAAATTCGGCCATAACCGTTGGGAATTTCCAAGTCGGCTCCGACTCTTTAGTTATAGATTTGTTTGAGATGATATATCCAAAATTTGAAAGGAGGTTTGATACAGGTGTTGATATTGAAGGGGTTAAAAACGTTAAAATTGACGTTGTATTAGATAAAGGTTGAAATTTGAAAATATTAAATTTTCGTGCACCAGATCTACTAAGGTCGCGAAGTTTCATAGTTGAAGCTATAGTAATGAGGGAATTACGCGTGTAGCCGATTTTTGGCTTTTTAGGTTATAAAATATAAAAAAGGGCTAAAACTTCAAATGACGTATAAACGTCAAAAATGGGGATAAAGCGAAAAACAACTCCCCCCCCCCCCAAAAAAAAAAAAACAAACAAAAAAACAAAAAACAGCATCTAGGTCCTAATTGTGTTTAGCTCTACAACATACTAAAATGTCACGAGAACATGACGTGAATTCATGTTTGTGGCATTGGATGTCAATAACATCACCCTAAATTGGGCTATAACTATTAGGAATTCCCCAGGTCAGTAACAAATTTTTAGATATTGTTTTTGTTGGAGATGATATATCCAAAATTTGAAAGTAGGAGGTTTGATACAGGCGCTGATATTAACCCTTTGAACACGAGCGGTCGTTTTTTCTGACCGGGAACACGATGTGTCATAACGTCATTAAATAGGATGGCTGTTCAGTAAATATGTTGGGTAGACCAATTAATATTTTGAATGTGCAGCAGCGAGGTTGCACGTTGAAAATATTGATTCGTCTACCCCAAATAATGAATATGGACCCTTCTAATTGCTGACATTGAACTGGCATGGGGGATACCACAAGAGTTAAAAGGGTTAAAAGTTGAAGAAAGAAGCTAAATTGGACGCTGTTTTGGGATAAATGTAGACATTTTAAACTGTTAAAATAAAGTGCATTAGATCTCCTAAGCATCCAGAAGGTTACGAAGTTTCATAGCTGTAGATAGAGTAATAATGGAGTTATGCTTGTTGTCGTTTTGGCGTTTTAGGTTATAAAAGCTAAAAAGTGCTAAAACATCAGTTGACGTAAAAACGCACAAAAATGGGGATAGGTCGAAAAACTAAAAACAACAATGCTCTAATTTTTTTTTAGCTCTACAGCATACTAAAACTTCATCAGAATCCGACGTCATTTAATTTTTTATGATGTTGAAGTCAATAACGTCACTCCTGAATTCGGCCATGACGAATGGGCAATTCCCAGGACTATTCGAAATTTTAGATGAGGTTCTTGTTGGAGGCGAGGTTTGAAAGACGGGGGTTTGATAAGGCGTTGATATTCCAAAGATGGAGAAAAACCAGCCAGCGCTATTCGCAAAAATCACCATTCAATTTTCAATATTTTTTTAAAACATTTTTGTCTACAGAAACACAGCTTATCACCCCCACCCCCACCCCCTACCCCCTACCCCCCCCCCACCCCCACCCCCATTGGAACTAGCTTGTTCCAATGAGGGGCTATAAGCTATGTTTTTGACACAAACATGAAAAATATTAGTTACTGAAGAATTTTGTTTCCAAGTGGCGTCTGCCTTTCGTGTTTGGTTAAGGGTTAAGATCAGTGTTATCTGGACAATGATTGCTCTCTGAAAGTGATATTCCTCCATTATCTTTTAATGTAAAGAAGTGTGCCAAATTTCGTGAGTGTAGGTCACTGGGAAGTACCCGAAAACATGTCTGGCAAAAAAAAAGAAAGAAACTCTAGGCTGACGATCGCTGTAAGTCATTTCGACTTCCTTGAGGGACAAATTATGCCTCACTTTCATAACGCCAATCGTGAGCGGCTAACATGGTTTACACTTGGGCTGCACGGCATATGGGATAAACCGATACATATCGGTATTCAAACCAGCATCGATTGAATACCTATGTAATTACAAAAATATCGGCCTATCGTCATTATTTATTTACCCACAATTTAATTTTCAAGATGTCTTGAGTTTCAACTGTAGTCCTGAATGGCTAATATTATCCTTTTCCCCAACGAATCGACCGCGTACGCCCGCGTAATATACAAATTCAGCAGTTGCAAAAAAATAGTTCGTTCCATTGAGGGGTTAAATGATATTGTTTTGTTGAATTTGTTTGGAAAATTCACTAAACTAATATTTAAAATAATAATTTTTTATATCGTCTGCGTTAGGTAAAGGGTTATTTGAATTGTATCATCAAGGCATGCTAATTCGGTCCACTGTGACGGTGGTACGTATCGGTTCAGATGTCAGAACAGTCTTTCGATATACCAATATACCGCGACATTTTTTAATACCGATACCAGGGGGGTGGGGGGGGGGTGGGGGGGGGGGGTGGGTGGCCACTAAAAATTTGCAAGACGTGACGTCCTATTTTTTATTCGGCTCTTTTTTACACCCACCCACCCACTTCGTGCAAATTTTCAACTACCGTTCTCAGAACCCACCCCCACTCTCCCATTAAAATCCAAAATAAGCTTATAAACTTAGTAGGCACAGCTGTCTTTAGGGGGTTTTCATAATGTTCTTAACCCTTTAACCAACATAACGGAAAAAACCGGCCAGCGCTATTCTAAAAAAATCGCCAATTAATTTTTTATTATTTTTTCATTTTTTGTCTCCAAAACATAGGTTATGACTCCTCATTGGAACGAGCTCGACGACGAGCTCATTCCAATGAGGGGTCATAACCTATGTTTTGGAGACAAAAAATAAAAAAAAATAGTTATTCAATCATTTTTTGGCAAGTGTCGTCTGCTTTCCATTCTAGGTAAAGGGTTAAACTGGTACCACCAATTTAAACCTCTGTGGGCTGCTGTGGGTCCCAATCTACAAATGACAAGCTGTTCATTATCAGGCTTGGCCAGAGCAGGTGTACATATACGGGAACAAATTTTCATTTGAATTGTTCCCAAAATATTGTCAGCACATTTTCTACATTTCGAACAAGACACTCCCCCCCCCCCCTACTAACGTGTGACAGTTTCCCAGTTTAAGCCTAATATTCTCACATATAAAGCCTCCTGATGTTGTATTTATGTTAAGAGTGTGATGTACAACATCATCTTTAAGGTTTCAAACACAAATGATGGTATATATTAACTGATATATTGATATATTTTTAAAAATTCAAAAAATTGCACAAGTTGGAAATGCACATTTTTGGCGCACTCAAGAGACCCACCCACCCCCACGTCACGTCTTGCAAATTTTTGGTGGCCTCCTCCTGCCGATACCGGTATTCACTCTAGAATATTGTGTAGCCCAAGTTTACACTAAAAAAGTCACCCAACATTCAAAAGAAATCACAATTGCAGTGAAATACTTCAATAAAAAATAATAAAAGATAACATGTTTTCGTGATTGCCATGTGGCTGTTATTGTTCATCTTATTAGCATGTAAAGGTTTTAGTCAAGATTATGGTTGTTATTGTTGATTCATTCCATGTAAATTCAATGTATATCCTTATTTCCCAAGAGAAATGAATGTATTATTTACTTTCTTCCTCATCAATCATTAAAATCTGTGTTGTGGAGCTTAACAAAAGGACAGAAGCCACACGAATCCCAGTGAATACCGATGTCCACGGTTCGATCACCGCCAGGGGTAACTGCGTTGTATCCTTGGGCAAGGCACTTAATCCCGATTGCCCACGTGGGGGCACAGTGGCGCTGTGTACTAAGGCGTACTGCACGTCGATGATGCACCTGTCTTCAACCAATACTAACACTGCTTTTGTGTAGTCAGTAGAGTTAGTACGTTGGGGGTCTGACAGTTGCTCGCCGTTGCTCGGTGGTTCTCTCAGGATACTCCGGCTTCCTCCACCCGTAAAACTGCCCGACACGAGGTGACCCTGGCTGTCGAAAGTGTCGTTAAACCCCAGTATATAATAATGATGAATATCGACATGCTTGTCGCTGAACACACACTTTCTTTGGGATTTTGTTGATCCAAAAACGTACCCGCATGACCTCCTTTGCTCGACATGACGTCACGCAAAGTAAGTTTTTAGATTTTGTCTATATTGTGCGTAAATTAAACTGCATGTCTTTCAGTGCCATATCATAATTTAGCAGCCAGTCCAGAGGGGGGCACTAAAAATTTGCAAGACGTGACGTCCTATTTTTTATTCGGCCCCTTTTTACATCCACCCACCCACTACGTGCAAATTTTCTACTGCCGTTCTCCGACACCCACCCCCACTCTCCCATTAAAATCCAAAATAAGTTTATAAACTTAGTCGGCACAGCTGTCTTTAGGGGGTTTTCATAATGTTCTTAACCCTTTACCCAACATAACGGCCAAAACCGGAGAGCGCTATTCTAAAAAATCGCCAATTAATTTTTATTATTTTTTCATTTTTTGTTCAAAAACATAGGTTATGACCCCTCATTAGAACGAATTCGTTCCAATGAGGGGTCATAACCTATGTTTTTGAGACAAAAATGAAAAAAAATAGTTATTCATTCATTTTTTGGCAAGTGCCGTCTGCTTTTCATGTTAGGTAAAGGGTTAAACTGGTACCACCAATTTAAACCTCTGTGGGCTGCTGTGGGTCCCAATCTACAAATGACAAGCTGTTCATTATCAGGCTTGGCCAGAGCAGGTGTACATATACGGGAACAAATTTTCATTTGAATTGTTCCCAAAATATTGTCAGCACATTTTCTACATTTCGAACAAGACACCCCCCCCCCCCCCTACTAACGTGTGACAGTTTCCCAGTTTAAGCCTAATATTCTCACATATAAAGCCTCCTGATGTTGTATTTATGTTAAGAGTGTGATGTACAACATCATCTTTAAGGTTTCAAACACAAATGATGGTATATATTAACTGATATATTGATATATTTTTAAAAATTCAAAAAATTGCACAAGTTGGAAATGCACATTTTTGGCGCACTCAAGAGACCCACCCACCCCCACGTCACGTCTTGCAAATTTTTGGTGGCCTCCTCCTGCCGATACCGGTATTCACTCTAGAATATTGTGTAGCCCAAGTTTACACTAAAAAAGTCACCCAACATTCAAAAGAAATCACAATTGCAGTGAAATACTTCAATAAAAAATAATAAAAGATAACATGTTTTCGTGATTGCCATGTGGCTGTTATTGTTCATCTTATTAGCACGTAAAGGTTTTAGTCAAGATTATGGTTGTTATTGTTGATTCATTCCATGTAAATTCAATGTATATCCTTATTTCCCAAGAGAAATGAATGTATTATTTACTTTCTTCCTCATCAATCATTAAAATAAGTGTTGTGGAGCTTAACAAAAGGACAGAAGCCACACGAATCCCAATGAATACCGATGTCCACGGTTCGATCACAGCCAGGGGTAACTGCGTTGTATCCTTGGGCAAGGCACTTAATCCCGATTGCCCACGTGGGGGCACAGTGGCGCTGTGTACTAAGGCGTACTGCACGTCGATGATGCACCTGTCTTCAACCAATACTAACACTGCTTTTGTGTAGTCAGTAGAGTTAGTACGTTGGGGGTCTGACAGTTGCTCGCCGTTGCTCGGTGGTTCTCTCAGGATACTCCGGCTTCCTCCACCCGTAAAACTGCCCGACATGAGGTGATCCTGGCTATCGAAAGTGTCGTTAAACCCCAGTATATAATAATGATGAATATCGACATGCTTGTCGCTGAACACACACTTTCTTTGGGATTTTGTTGATCCAAAAACGTACCCGCACGACCTCTTTTGCTCGACGTGACGTCACGCCAAGGAAGTTTTTAGACTTTGTCTATATTGTGCATAAATTAAACTGCATGTCTTTCAGTGCCATATCATAATTTAGCAGCCAGTCCAGGGGGGGGGGGGGGGAGGGGGGCACTAAAAATTTGCAAAACGTGACGACCTATTTTTTATTCGGCCCCTTACGTGCAAATGTTCTACTACCGTTCTCAGACACCCACCCCCCCCCCCCCCCCCCACTCTCCCATTAAAATCCAAAATAAGCTTATAAACTTAGTCGGCACAGCTGTCTTTAGGGGGTTTTCATAATGTTCTTAACCCTTTACCCAACGTAACGTCCAAAACCAGAGAGCGCTATTCTAAAATATCGCCAATTAATTTTTATTATTTTTTTCATTTTTTGTCTCAAAAACATAGGTTACGACCGAGCTCGTTCCACTGAGGGGTCATAACCTATGTTTTTGAGACAAAAAATGAAAAAAATTAGTTATTCAATCATTTTTTGGCAAGTGTTGTCTGCTTTTCATGTTAGGTAAAGGGTTAAACTGGTACCATCAGTTTAAACCTCTGTGGGCTGCTGTGGGCCCCAATCTACAAATGACAAGCTGTTCATTATCAGACTTGGCCAGAGCAGGTGTACATATACGGGAACAAATTTTCATTTGAATTGTTCCCAAAATATTGTCTGCACATTTTCTAGATTTCGAATAAGACACCCACCCCCTACTAACGTGTGTCATTTTCCCAGTTTAAGCCCAATATTCTCACATATAAAGCCTCCTGATGTTGTATTTATGCCAAGAGTGTGATGTACAACATCATCTTTAAGGTTTGAAACACAAATGATGGTATATATTAGCTGATATATTGATATATTTTTAAAAAATTCAAAAAATTGCACAAGTTGGAAATGCACATTTTTGGCACACTCAAGAGACCCACCCACCCCCACGTCACGTCTTGCAAATTTTTGGTGGCCTCCCCCTGGCCAGTCGGTCAATATTCAAAATGTTATTCGACATAATAAAATAATTAGACAGTTTGATGCTCGGCCAGTGTATAATATCTGAGTTTATATAGAAATAATACAAACTCATGTACTATAGGCCTATAACATACATCAAATAAATATTTTGTTAATCGGAATAGGTCCGAGTATCCACAAAAGAATAATTGTTTCATTCTGGTATTGAAAAAAAGTGCAAAAACTGGTGTCAAACCCGTGTGCTATACAACTTTATTTTATCACACAACCGGGGTGGGGGTAGGGGGGGGGGGTGGGGGTGGGGGCACAAAAAAATTTGCAAGACGTGACGTCCTATTTTTTATTCGGCTCCTTTTTACACCCACCCACCCACTACGTGCAAATTTTCTACTACCGTTCTCAGACACCCACCCCCACTCTCCCATTAAAATCCAAAATAAGCTTATTAACTTAGTAGGCACAGCTGTCTTTAGGGGGTTTCCATAATGTTCTTAACTCTTTACCCAACGTAACGGCCAAAACTGGACAGCGCTATTCTAAAAAATCGCCAATTAATTTTTATTATTTTTTCATTTTTTGTCTCAAAAACATAGGTTATGACCGCTCATTGGAACGAGCTCGTCGAGCTCGTTCCAATGAGGGGCCATAACCTATGTTTTTGAGACCAAAAAAATTAAAAAAAATTAGTTATTCAATCATTTTTTGGCAAGTGTCAGCTGCTTTTCATGTTAGGTAAAGGGTTAAACTGGTACCACCAATTTAAACCTCTGTGGGCTGCTGTGGGCCCCAATCTACAAAGGACAAGCTGTTCATTATCAGGCTTGGCTAGAGCAGGTGTACATATACGGGAACAAATTTTCATTTGAATTGTTCCAAAAATATTGTCTGCACATTTTCTACATTTCGAACAAGACATCCACCCTCTACTAACGTGTGACATTTTCCCAGTTTAAGCCCAATATTCTCACATGTAAAGCCTCCTGATGTTGTATTTATGTTACGAGTGTGATGTACAACATCATCTTTAAGGTTTGAAACACAAATGATGGTATATATTAGCTGATATATTGATATATTTTTAAAAAATTCAAAAAATTGCACAGGTTGGAAATGCACATTTTTGGCACACTCAAGAGACCCACCCACCCCCACGTCACGTCTTGCAAATTTTTGGTGGCCTCCCCCTGGCCAGTCGGTCAATATTCAAAATGTTATTCGACATAATAAAATAATTAGACAGTTTGATGCTCGGCCAGTGTATAATATCTGAGTTTATATAGAAATAATACAAACTCATGTACTATAGGCCTATAACATACATCAAATAAATATTTTGTTAATCGGAATAGGTCCGAGTATCCACAAAAGAATAATTGTTTCATTCTGGTATTGAAAAAAAGTGCAAAAACTGGTGTCAAACCCGTGTGCTATACAACTTTATTTTATCACACAACCGGGGTGGGGGTAGGGGGGGGGGTGGGGGTGGGGGCACAAAAAAATTTGCAAGACGTGACGTCCTATTTTTTATTCGGCTCCTTTTTACACCCACCCACCCACTACGTGCAAATTTTCTACTACCGTTCTCAGACACCCACCCCCACTCTCCCATTAAAATCCAAAATAAGCTTATTAACTTAGTAGGCACAGCTGTCTTTAGGGGGTTTCCATAATGTTCTTAACTCTTTACCCAACGTAACGGCCAAAACTGGACAGCGCTATTCTAAAAAATCGCCAATTAATTTTTATTATTTTTTCATTTTTTGTCTCAAAAACATAGGTTATGACCGCTCATTGGAACGAGCTCGTCGAGCTCGTTCCAATGAGGGGCCATAACCTATGTTTTTGAGACCAAAAAAATTAAAAAAAATTAGTTATTCAATCATTTTTTGGCAAGTGTCAGCTGCTTTTCATGTTAGGTAAAGGGTTAAACTGGTACCACCAATTTAAACCTCTGTGGGCTGCTGTGGGCCCCAATCTACAAAGGACAAGCTGTTCATTATCAGGCTTGGCTAGAGCAGGTGTACATATACGGGAACAAATTTTCATTTGAATTGTTCCAAAAATATTGTCTGCACATTTTCTACATTTCGAACAAGACATCCACCCTCTACTAACGTGTGACATTTTCCCAGTTTAAGCCCAATATTCTCACATGTAAAGCCTCCTGATGTTGTATTTATGTTACGAGTGTGATGTACAACATCATCTTTAAGGTTTGAAACACAAATGATGGTATATATTAGCTGATATATTGATATATTTTTAAAAAATTCAAAAAATTGCACAGGTTGGAAATGCACATTTTTGGCGCACTCAGGAGACCCACCCACCCCCACGTCACGTCTTACAAATTTTTGTTGGCCTCCCTCTGACACAACTTAGAATTTTGTGAAAAAGGTTAATATTAGGTAAGTGTGTAATAAATTGTTATCCTATATTTCAGGTTCCATAAAGATGTTAAAGCAAAAGAATGTTAACACACCACTTGAAAATTGGAAAGCCTTTGGATTGGGTTGGATAAACATTCGAAAGTTTGTGCTACCAGCATATAATTTTATAGATTATATTACCAGTTGAAGATAGTTGGAATATGAAGCAATGTCTCTTGGTTTTCTTCACTTATGATACCAGATTTGACATTGATTTATCGAATCCTCGCCTTGAGAGCGTATGAAGTTTGAATATCTGAGCCTGGTACCAACAATGAAGAGAAACAGCGGATACATTTGCTTGTAATTTTATAGAACAAAAGTGGGTCTGGTTTTAGATGGAATGTTGTCGGTCTAAACAGATAGTGGATCATGTACGATATGTGGGGTTCACTTGGTGCCACGCCTCGAATATTTATATATATACCCTCCCAAAAAAGAAAGTGTGTCACCAAACACCGGCAGCCTTAACCCTTTGAACTCGAATGGTCACTTTTCCAGCCAGGAACATGATACGTCATAACGTCATTAAATAGGATGTCTGTTCAGTAAATGTGTGTGGTAGACCAATCAATATTTTCAACGTGCAGCCCCAAGGCTGCACGCTGAAAATATTGATTAGTCTACCCCAAATAATGAATATGGACTCTTCTGATTGCTGCCATTAAACTGGCATGGCAGATACCACTAGTGTTCAAATGGGTTGAATGTATAAGAAATTGCAGAAATATGACAGCCAAAAGGATTATGGGGTCAGGGGCTGCTGAGAAATAGACTTTTAATTTTTTTAAGCCTAATTTCTGTTCAGCAGAGATCCATGAGCTCTTGTCAAACAAGATACATGATTGAATGCTTAGGGTTCATTCCCAATAGACCAATTCCCTTTAGACCAATTCCCTTTAGACCAACTCCCACGAGGCCAATTCCCAAAAGACCAATTCCCCTTAGACCAACTGGTGTGTTCTACTTTAAAAATAATTCTATACTCTCCCAAAAAAGAAAGTGTGCATGCTAAAAAATAACACTAAAAAAAGATATATATTATTTTCATTCATGGAAATTTTATTCAATCACAGATGAATCAATTTGTGATCAACACGAGAAATTTCATTACGCTACGACGAATACTCTTGGTGCCATGGAGAGTCAAAGACACTAAGGGTCAAACACAAAAGTCACACACTCAATATCTGGTATGACCTCCGTCTGCATCGACTACTGCTGTGCATTTACGCCTCATGGAAGCGAACAAGTTAGAATGGAAGTGGGTTAGGGTAGGGTTAGGTTAGGGTTAGGTAGGGTTAGGGTTAGGGTTAGGTTAGGTAGGGTTAGAGTTAGGTTAGGGTTAGGGTTAGGTTAGGTTAGGTTAGGTTAGGGTTAGAGTTAGGGTTAGGTTAGGGTTAGGGTTAGGGTAGGGTTAGGGTTAGGTCAGGCTAACCCTAACCCTAACCCTACTCTACACCACTGCAGTCAAGTACGACCATGACGTAACGTCAAAATCGGACGAATTGCAGGTCTTCGAGGACATAAGCCGTATTCTCTCTGCCGGTTGATTACTGTTTGGGGATGTATCCATCTCAGGTTAGGGATGTTCCTGGCTGTCGTCATTGCCGTTTGTTGCCGGTTCCGGAGATGGACGATACGGATATACCGATCTTGTGCAGGGATGGTAACTCGGGGTCTCCCGGACTGGGGTCGGTCTCGAACGTCATCATTTTATGCATGTCGATGGACTAGCCTGTCTACAGTGTTACGGTGGCAGTTCAAATGCTGGGCAACCTCTCTGTGTGTTCTGCCAGCTCTAATCATACCCAGGGCAAGGAGACGTTGATTCATTGTCAATCTTGGCATGCTAATGTGGAGTCGTTTTAACAGCAGCGCAAGTTTGAATGTGAGCGATAGAAAGGCCTTAGTTTAGTGTTTAAATACCCAAGGATCCACACTGCTGCATGAATTTTCAGACTCTCCACGTGCAAAACATGCCTTGTCACAAACGTGCAGCACGTCATTTAACGTTAATGCAATTTTAACGGGGAAAGCTGCTTTTGTGTTCAATATAACTTATTCATGAACAGGTTAACACTCTTTACACCTACGAAATTATTTTTTTGGAGTTTGATCAATTTCTGCAATGCACACTTTCGTTTTTGGGTGAGTATATATACAGAATAAATATATTGTGTGTCAAAGTATTATTTTTGTTTGTTTTAATTATTTACGCCACAAACCTCTGATTCTTGTTAACCTTTATCAAATGAATTTAGGAAAACGAGAAACAGGAAATGAAGAAACAGGAAATAAAAAAAAACAACAGAAACATGTAACAGGGAAGGAAGTAGCATGTGGAGAAAACACTATTACGTATTTTATTTGGAATGTTAATTATCTTCTGCGGAAAGCTACCCCTACCCCCACCCACCCACAACTGAAGAAGAAAACCTTATTCCATATATTTCTATATTATTGGGGGGGAAAATTCGTACATACAAAGAAATGCATATTAATGCATATTAATGAATATTATTTACAACAAATTTGCCCAATCATGGTATGACATCAGTCTTTTAACTGAAAAGTGACACCTATGCAATATGTAATATGTTAACCTGTTTCTTGTTTCTGTTTTTTTTTGTTGTTCTTGTTGTTGTTGTTGTTGTTTTTGTTCTGTTGCATTTTTCTATGCAAAATTCTTTCTTTCCGCTCCCTTTTTTCCAGTTTCTGTCTTATTATCTCGTTTCCAAACAACATCCAACTCCTGACGATCATGGAGACGGCGGGGGCAACCTTTTTGGTATAGTAGTCTTACCATAGAACAATATAAAATACACAGCACTATCGACTACCTCACAGGTCACTCAGGGACAGTGGAGACAAGGCTAACAGTCTCACCCTGTAATTTGATTCGACCAAGGAATCCGTGCGACCGCCAATCGAAGACAGTTGTGAAATGCGTGTAAACTGTTCATCGGTTACCTTGAGTGTAACAGTTTTGTTATTCTTTTTCTTCAGAAGTAAATCTATGGCGCCACGATGAAACGAGACAAATAAACTTGTTCCATCAGATGTCATGAACCGTGGTCCGAAAGAAAAAAAACAATGCATAGCAGGTGATGTTTGTTTCGTTCAATATATCCATAACATAAATTCTTTATAGCGCAAGTCCGAATGGTCAGGAGCTTCATGCTAATATATTTGCCTTTGAAATTAACGAACGCCGTTAACCCACAGATAAGTGAAAGTCTCCTTTTAAATAATAAATTTGCATTTCTCAACGGGAAATTATTTTAAGTAGTGTAAGACCTATCCGAAGCAGTATGCCGGAGTAACAGGAACTTCGTAGATGGTTAATAGAGCTTTTTGTTTCTTCTGGTTTGTTTATGACGTATTTTAAAACTACAATAGATTATCTATTGTAGTTTTAAAATACGTCATAAACAAACCAGCTATTATAGATATGTGATAAATTGAAGAAGCGACGAGCAACTGTCAGACTCCCCAACGTACTACCTCCGCACGAGCAAGGTTAGCAATGGTTGAAGGCAAGCGCACCATCGACGTACAGAATACCAAAGTGCACAGCACCACTGTTCCCTCACGTAGCCATTCGGGATTAAGTGCCTTGCCCAAGGACACAACGCAGTTATCGCTGGTGGTGATCGAACCATGGGCCTTTCTGTGTGACGGGGCACGGTGGCGCTGTGTGCAAAGGCGTTCGGCACCTCGATGGAGCGCTTGTCTTCAAGAAATGTTAACCCTACTTGTACAGAGTTAGTACGTTGGGGAGTCTGGCAGTTGCTGGCTGCTGCTCGGTGGTCCTCTCCGGCTTCCTGAACCCGTAGGCCTATAACTTCCCGACGTGCGGTGACCTTGGCTGTTGAAAGTGTCATTAAACCCCAATAAAAAACAAACCCCAAATTTAAAAAAAATACTTTTGCAGTATTTTTAAGGGTATTTGTACAGTGATGGATTTTGCTTTGTCTCTTTAATAAACTGCTGAACCACATTATAATTTTCAATATTATTTTTTTAAACAGATTTAATATTAATACCTTCTACTACCAATAAACTCGCGTGGAAGGATATATCAGTGAATGCACCAGGAGGCGCTTATAACAGAATACCATGGGTTGCCCCGAGATATCTTTAATATCTGGTATTCCATGGTATTTTGGAACACGACTAAGATGTGTCTTTATGCTAAGATACTTAGAATTTTCCTGGGATCTGGAGGAGTTGGGCGTCTGGCCCCTTCATCGATTTCGTTTAAGGTTGGACTTCCTCGCCCTTCCTAATCACAATTTTAGTTTCTGCCTCTGACGTATAACCTCTGTACGCCACGCTTCGCATTTCCAGGAATCACGCCTTTACATCATTTAACTGTGTTTTAGGTTCTATGGTACAATTTCCGATTTGTAAGTATGTCATTTCAGCAGTTAGTTGGAAAACTAATCTAATTTGTGAAGTTCTTTGTTGAGTGGGTACCTTGGGCTAATCGAGATTCATATTGTTAATAACTGAATCCATAATTTTTCATCAAACGTTTTAAGTTTCTATTTTGCTCGACGAAAGAATGCTACTGTATGGTTTGTGATTAACGACCTTCAGCTGTCAGAACGAAGGAAGGCAAAGCTCAGTGTTCATAAAGCCGCCCTTTTCTCGATCGGGTCGTGACCGGATCCTGATTTCATGCAAAAAATATTGCGAAATCAAGACCGACTTACGAAAGAAAACAAGAATGAAATGAATATCTGAGATTTAATATTTTCGCACTTTTTTGCCGGGAGATATTTTATAATATTGTGAAAGGAGGTCATAGAATTTCGACCGGATCGTGACCCAGTGACGACCGGGTCGTAATTCTCTGTCTCTTTTTATACTGTACTGTATTATCAGTATACACTTTCTTCCTGGAAAATGTGGTTTCTTGGTTTTAAATACATTTTTAAGCCTCCGATTCAAATGTCTCGAAATCCACCCCTGCCTTGTATCGTCATGAAAATCGACTTTCAGTAAAATTACCTCCCTCGAAATTAATAGATATAATAATATATATATCAAATTAAGAAGCAGAGAGCTGAGAGAATACCAATGGCATCAGTAGAAAATAAAGCCAGGTTCTCTTTTGTAATTTTTAATAAACGGCAACAAGAGACGACTCCATGAGCTGTGTGTTGTTTTCGTTTAATAAAGGGAACAAAAGAAAACTGGGCTTATTATAGAAGGAACTAGTTCACAGATAACCCGTCGTTATGAATATCAGTATCACACCTACCAACAAGAATGTCCACTTTGGGTCTTCGTTTTAAGAATATGTTTTTACAGCAATTTGCTGGTTTATATTCTTCCCAGGAACAAAATAGCAAATCTCACCTCCTGAACTTCTAAATTTATGGAAAGGATAGTGTCCAAATTCTATGTTATGATGCACGCACAGTTGATATAATAAACCTAAAAAGGTCAAAGATTATCAAAGGATGGTGAAAATGTCGTTTTCTTATTTTTAAATGGGTTTGAATAGAGAATAACCAAACGTTCAACCCGACTGGGAAAACATCAGCTTCTGTACTGTAAAACTACTCTACAGAAAAATCGTTCCCTGAGTTCCAATATGTTCTATGTGCCTACTGGCACATAGAACACATTGGAACTCAGGGGACGAAATGACTGAAGTATGTGAAATGATACGCACATCAATGTTACAAATTCGTTGACATTTCGAAATTTCAATTTTATATGAAATTCCCATACTGTTGTAGAGTATTGGCAACAAAAACTATTTTTGGTTGCAGGTCAAGTTCACGCTTCCGGTGTCAGCATTTTGACTTGGTAATTATGCTTTGTCGATAATTTTCATTTATTATTTAGAGAGAAATTAATTAAATGTTTGATGATTATTCCCATAAGTAGTGTTTTGAATCTAATGTTATTGCGCCCGTGGAAATATTACCCGTCCGTGGAAATTGACCAGTCCACGACGACCAGACTGTACTCTCAGTATTGATTGAATTTACTGAAGCTTTAGGAAATTAATGGGCGCTAACTTTCCCGTAATTTCTTCCAATGAAGAAAATTGTCAGCCGTGGTGTTCTGCAGGGCTCAAAATAAGCAGTTTCGCGTCGCTTTTTGCTATACAAAACTTGCAAAAAGCTACACAATGATCAATTATGTATAGCATTTTGCGATACAAGATAATCAACTGCAGCCTATTAGGCTGCAGTTGATTATCTTGTATCGCAAAATGAAAATTTGCAAACAAATTTGAAAACTGGTTCACTGTTGCTTTACGTCTGATTGTGGAACATTCCAGGCATAACTCAGATTAACTCTCCATCAAGCATCATTGGCAACTTTAAATGTAAGATGAATTCTATCGGTTTAAATTCTTCCTGTTTTTGCAACATTTTGCATAAAATGTAGATTAAGCCCATCAAATTAAAAAACCCAACTTCCATTTTGAGAACCCTATTGAACAACCAAGACGCTATTTGAAAATATCCAAGTCCATGCAACCCTTAAAGGCAGTTCAGTTGAAAGAAACATAGTAAATGTTTCATGTGTTGCAGATTATTTGGAAATGCCCAGAAATGGATGGAAACTATTCTATCTACTTAGAAGAATTCAATACAAAACAGCATAACATAACTCTGGTATAACAAAAATAGCTATGTAATTTTTACAAAATGCTATTCATTTTTTTGAAATTTGTAGCATTTTGCTACGCATAGAAAAAAAAGTTATTTTGAGCACTGGTGTTCTGTCTGTACTTCAGTTAGTTCAGTAGTAAGTAACCACGCTCTCCGAGTACACTAGCATGTATATCGAATCAACTGCAATGCTGTTCTATTGTATTCTTACTTTTGTTATCGCGCAACCCCACAAATTTCAATACTTTCACCTACCAGCCAGGGGGAGGCCACTAAAAATTTGCAAGACGTGACGTGGAGGTGGGTGGGTCTCTTGAGTACGCCAAAAATGTGCATTTCCAACTTGTGCAATTTTGTGAATTTTTTTAAAATATATCAATATATCAGCTAATATATACCATCATTTGTGTTTCAAACCTTAAAGATGATGTTGTACATCACACTCTTAACATAAATACAACATCAGGAGGCTTTATATGTGAGAATATTGGGCTTAATCTGTGAAAATGTCACACGTTAGTAGGGGATGGGTGTCTTGTTCGAAATGTAGAAAATGTGCAGACAATATTTTGGGAACAATTCAAATGAAAATTTGTTCCCGTATATGTACACCTGCTCTGGCTAAGCCTGATAATGAACAGCTTATCAGCCCACAGAGGTTTAAATTGGTGGTACCAGTTTAACCCTTTACTTAACATGAAAAGCAGACGACACTTGCCAAAAAATGATTGAATAACTAAGAACATAGGCTCGTCGAGCTCGTTCAGATGAGGGGTCATAACCTATGTTTTTGAGACAAAAAATGAAAAATATAAAATTAATTGGCGATTTTTGAGAATAGCGCTGGCCGGTTTTGGCCGTTACGTTGGGTAAAGGGTTAAGAACATTATGAAAACCCCCTAAAGACAGCTGTGCCGACTAAGTTTATAAGCTTATTTTGGATTTTAATGGGAGAGTGGGGGTGGGTGTCTGAGAACGGTAGTAGCAAATTTGCACGTAGTGGGTGGGTGGGTGTAAAAAGGAGCCGAATAAAAAATAGGACGTCACGTCTTGCAAATTTTTAGTGCCCCCCCCCCCCCCCTCCCCTTGTACCAGCTCCCAAAATATAGAATAAAGTTCCTAAAGGAATTGTGCGAACACTATAGAACCTTTACAATTGTATTTTCTAGAATTGCATTTGCTAGTAATGATTTTAAATTGGTTTAAACGAACAATTAACTTTTGTCAAAGATGTGGCAATCTGCCAGTTGGCAAATTGTCATATATTTTATGATGTCTGATTCATCTCAGACAGTTGTTTAAGTAGGTAGAAAGTACACTTCTAGAAAATACAATCGTAACAATTTTATAGAATTGGCTCCTGGAGATTAGATTAATGCTGCATGAATACAAATTCATCTGTTTTAGATGATTTCAATGTGTTTTTGGAATCTTCAAATTAACTGGGCCCTGTCACTACCGCGAATATTGTTGGACATATCCGATTTTGTACTTTTTTTACTTCAACTGTTGACCGTTCACTCAAAAGATAATTGGCCACTTGTTTCAAGTGGAGTTAAGGAGGGTGATGTGTAGGTGTCGTGCACCAGATTTCCTGGGAAATCCATTTATCCTACAACAAGAATATACTTCCCCCTTTCCCATTACCATCCAAAACGTCTATACAAAATGCAATTCTGTATTGTGGGTATCAATCACCAAGCGTGGGATCCTTCGATTCAGAAAGAGAACGAAGTTTACCTGCACTCAATTGGCATCGATTATTACACAGGCCGCGGCCACCGTTTTCTATAACATTAATTAAATGATAATTACATCACCAGCCCAACTAAATAAATTAGACTCGGTCACTTTCTGCCATGATAATATTTTTATAGGCTGACCATGCGTTGAACATGAGAAATAAAACAAAGAAACAACCACTGAGACGCTACTATAAACTCAAGAAATGAAGAAGAACAATGAATGGAGATTACGCCACGCACACCACAAGAACGCAATACAATGACGCCATGATCGTCTTTTCATAAACAATCAATTCAAAGATACTGAATGATTGTCAAAACAGTCGTCGTTAAAAAGTGTACCCAATCCCTTCATTATGCGAACAGATCAAGAAAGGAAGAAATATTGTAAGATAAATTGATTATTGCCGCCATATGGGTTTCCGAGATGGAGTATTGAAGTCTTCAGCTCGCCTCTGGGTTTATATCGACTCGTCCTAACGGACTCGTCGATATATGCCCAGAGATGACGTCTCGACTTCAACACATGACCTCAGACACCTACATGTTGGTAATAACCTATATAGATGCGAAGAGCCATGCGGTAGTTGTTGTCAGAAATTCTATGATTTTGACTTTGTTCTAAGGAGAAAAAACTGTCTACGTCAGTGAGAGGGAAAGGCATAAGTATCCCTACAGTCAGAAGAAGAAAAGTGGTCGAATAACAGCTTTGTTGTCAAACATCATTAACCTTTGATGTGACCTTGGACGAGGAACAAAACATAATGTATATATCTCATTATAAATTCATCTTAATTGCCAACAAAAACTATTTTTGGTTCCAGGTCAAGTTCACGCTTCCGGTGTCGGCATTTTGACTTGGTAATTATTCTTTGCCGATAATTTTCATTTATTATTTAGAGAGAAATTAGACAATTGAGTTATTGTAAGAAGTAATCAATACGTACCGATTCCGACCTTCCATGCTGTCATTACCCTAGGTTTATCAGGAGACTGCGATTCTTGCCGGTGGGGGAGGTGAAGGGGGGTAAATCGAAGTGTGATGTTGGGTGTAAGGGAGGGATGGGTCGCGAAAGTTCAAGTCATATTGAATAACTCATTTTCAATAATGTTTTAAGGTAGTGATAGATAGGCATGTAGCGTATGTAACAGATTGAAGTGTGTGATGTGTGTGTGGGGGGGGGGGGGGGTGGTGGGTGCTCTTACAGAACTGTTTTATCCCGAGTGCGATGGCTCATGTCAGGCTGATCAGATATTCCAGCTAGATCATCAAGGCATGCCTGCGTTGAAGGAATGCGTTGATGATGCGGTGGGAATATCAGTCCGTCGAGACTCTGTTAAAACACTCAAGTGTTCTTGGAAGTGTATTCATGGATAAACATGTAGCATAGGCTTGCCAAAATGGTATTTAATAAGTACATACAGTTCTTTAAAAACCGTTATAGTGGGCTCCAAAAGCTCAAATCGAGTATGGCAGATATTCCCTTGTGTGACCAACTATGTATGCCATTGTGCCGACATATGTTCAAGTATCACATATAGTCTCGTAAGAAAGTACATGATTACTGATCAATGGAAATCGACATCTACAGTTGAAAGTAGGAGTCATGTCACAATTAGCGCAGACATGCTCGTTAGTTAATGTGCTCCTTACTGCAGAAAAATTAAGTAGTCTGAAATACACAAGAACCTTTGCGCTGTGCTGTGCAAAATATAGTCACTATTAGCGAGGTCGGTAGTGAAATCGTGAACTGAACCGATCGAACAGAAAGAAAATATTGAGAGTACAGTATGTGGGGTGTGGATTACTACTAAATCGCTAGGGGATAGATTTTTCACTCAGAAATTATTTACAATTTCTGAGGACAAGACAAAAGAAGTACTTGCCATCTTTCATTTTATGGACCACCGGGTTACACCCGGTGGTCCATGTAATGAAAGTTTCCAAGTGTTTCTCGTACTGTTATTTTATCGCGGAACTAAATATTGAAATTAGAGTGAACCGCCTTAAAATGTTGCACTCGGAAATGACGCAATCTCTAAAAATAAACAGCCTTGGGAAAATCCATTGTTTCAATAAAAGTTTGAAACATTCTATTGACATCTTGCATTATTGTTGAATATTCCTGATAAAAAAGAGGGTGATTTGACGACTTTTGGACCTAAAAATTACAATTTACTTTTTGTGTGTTTTTGTAGGGAATTCCCTGAAAATATGTGCACGTGACCGGTACTTCCCTTTGTGTCAGTTTTTCTCTCTTATTTGTTGCATGACCCCCTGTTTTCAGATCAGAAAAAGTTGTCTGAAGGGCTATACTTGACAGAGATATTTGAATGCCAAAATTAAAGTCATGCGATCATATTTTTTTTCCACCTGAACGGTATAATGGTCGCCTATGGGAAAATATTTAGTTCTGTGATACCTTATGAACAATTGTAAATAGTTTTCAAGTGGAGAATCAATGGCGCTGCGATTAAGTAGTATCCACTATTTACATTCTGGATATGCAGTCGAATTTTAATATCTATTTATATCATTACATATACGTGTATCCCAGTAGATGTTTGGAAAGATGCTAATGATCTCCATTTACTGGTATAGAATTGTTGGGCACACTGTTTTTCTATAGGAATGAATTGAGTTACGCTAATGGGGCAGCTTAAGTATGATAGGGACAAAAAGTGCAGTTACTCAGCGCGCTATTATTTACAAGTTGTGCACAGTACAGTGACAGGACTTCTAGCTTCAACTGTACGCCGTGAAGGTTTTTCGGGTATCATTTGGCTTCTGTTGAACGTAATCTGTAAGTAAATAGATCGATTTACTTTTTATAGAAAAAAGGACAAAACAAAAGATATCAAGATTTCAAATAATCCACTTGTCCGGTGGACAATCGGTTGATGTGAAACACGTCAAATCTGATTTTCACACATTATTTACCGCTTGCACTCTGATAGTGCAACCAGATTTTCTCCAATCATTCTGTTTTTCTCTTGTTTAACCAGATGGGAGGAGGGGGGGGGTCATAGTTGACGCCCCTTCCCTTCCCCTGGTTTAACTATGAATTTACCCAATTATATCTTGTTTGACAGAGCTCACTGAGATCTGGCAAACAAGGTACGTTTGGTTAAATATTAAACTGCATTATGAGAAATATTTGCTGCTGAGCATTTTGTCATTTTGACATCAAAGTGCAGAGGGTTAACCCTTTACCTAACCTGAAAAGCAGACGACACTCGCAAACAAAATTCTTGAATAACTATTCTTTGTCATTTGTTGTCTCAAAAACATAGGTTATGAACCCTCATTGGAACGAGCTTGTTCCAATGGGGGGGGGGGGGGGGGGGGGGGGGGGTCATAACCTATGTTTTTGAGACAAAAAATGAAAAAAATATTGAAAATTAATTGGCGATTTTTGTTAATAGCACTGGCCGGTTTTTGACCCTGTGTCTGGAAAAAACTTGCAGACACAGGGTCAAACATTGTTTTTCCACCATTCAGACACCCATCCACTCCTTACCTGCATTTTTATTACTTTTTTTCCGGGTCATTTGTGGGGACCCACACCCTACAATCTTAGCAAAAACGCACGGCAAAATGCAGACATAGCCCTGTCTAACCGAGAATTGTTCCATTTCGTAACATTTGAGACTGCTACCCTGACTCTTTCAGCATTTTAATAAACTTCTGAGGCTGCAAGAGAGATAATTCTAATGAGTTTGAATGGAAATAGTAGCAAAGTCAGATAACTCTTAATAAGTCACTGAATAAGTCTGAATAAGTATGAATAAGTCTGAGATAATACATTCCCTGGTGCCCTAGTCTGTACTGCATAATTCAGCAATCAGCAATTCTACCTGATTCTACTAAATACAAAACACTCTTCATTCCTCATTTTGGAGCTAATAGGGATAGCAAAATTCACCTTCCCTATTTCTGTGGTATGCACATGTGAGATGAGGGAGGTCACACTCACAGTATAAATGTCTGCATATCTTACTGGGGTGATGAAGGTTATTGACTCATACTGCATAGTAGTCATCTTTGTTCAGTTGGCCTCTTTAACTAATAAACAATGTTCAATTTATGTCAACTAAGTCTGGGGAGGGGGGTTATTTTTTTACATTGGTAGCACCAGGTGGTATCATGATTTTTGATTATATAAACTTTCTGAAATTATTCTGGACTATTTACTCCTTCAGTTAACATGCAATGGTCAAATAAGATTAGGAAGCATAGATGCAAGTCCATGCCTATACATCCATGAAACATTATAGCACACTAAATCAGACTAATTAAATCACAATCAAGTAGTTTCAAGTTGATATTTAAAAGTACTTGGCATGTAATTCAGTTTGCCTGATGCAAATTTGCCAACAACATCTCTATAACGATATGGACAGCATTCGCTGTGGGTACCAACATGGAATTTATATGGAATTGAACTTACCTGCACCCTAATATGATAGTTTATGTGTTTTAAATGTCCTGGTTGGCCATATAATTGATAACAACATGTTAAACAACCACAGAACTTAAAGAATTTATATGGAGGAAAAATTGCTGTTTTGGTCATTTACGCATTTTTTCCAGCAGAAACACGCCCAACCACAACCCTCCTTGTGTCTGGAAGTTTTCTGGTGACGCCCCCCCCCCCCTTCCTCCGGTGCAACTATGAATTTAACCAATTATAACTTGTTTGACAGAGCTCACTGAGATCTGTCAAACAAGGTACGTTTGGTTAAATATCAAACTGCATTATGAGAAATATTTGCTGCTGAACATTTTGTCATTTTGACATCAAAGTGCAGAGGGTTAACCCTTTACCTAACCTGAAAAACAGACGACACTCGCAAACAAAATTCTTGAATAACTATTCTTTTTCATTTTTTGTCTCAAAAACATAGGTTATGACCCCTCATTGGAACGAGCTCGTCGAGCTCGTTCCAATGGGGGGTCATAACCTATGTTTTTGAGACAAAAAATGAAAACAATATTGAAAATTAATTGGTGATTTTTGTTAATAACACTGGCCGGTTTTTTGCGGTTACGTTGGGTAAAAGGTTAACGACCAAACAAATACATTTCAATAGTACAGCAACACTTTCATTTGCATTTTCCCAGCCATGTGCCCTAATTTTTGTTGTGTTGTTATGCAAAAACAGCGTATCCGTAAAGATCTCACATAAATATTCCCAGTTGAGACGTTTATTGAGAACATGATGGTATCGATAACATCAGCATTACAGCCATTACTCTATTTTGGTATTTACGCATCGTTATGAAACCTAATGGAATTAAACCACGCAATTGCATTCGAATCCCTTACTTATACAGTAAGCGGAGTATGAAAAGAGTAACGAGACGAAGTATATATTTACCCTACAATTATTTCAACAACCTTATTAATCTTTCTGCGAAATTCTCTTAAAATAATGTGACTCATGTGTCCTTTGCGCGACTTACTTTCCAAACAAAAAGTGGGAAGATTGACGTTTCTCTCACTTTCTGCGTACTTTAACTCTTTACCCAACGTAACGGCCAAAACCGGCCTGCGCTATTCTCAAAAATCGCCAATTAATTTTCATTATGTTTTAATTTTTGGTCTCAAAAAAATAGGTTATGACCCCTCGTTGCAACGAGCTCGTCGAGCTCGTTCCAATGAGGGATCATAACCTATGCTTTGGGGACAAAAAATAAAAAAAATTAAGTTTTTCAATAGTTAAAATTTACACCTACAGTGCAACTACATCCAAGGTGACCATTGGTGACGTCGACCTGAATGCGAAATTGTCTGCATTTATCGGACGTCGCCTCGCGAAGAGTGAAATGAAAATGGCAATTATTTATTAAGTTTTTAAATGAGTTTACCCCATAAGACACCAAAAATTAACAAACGTGCATTGTCTCATGTTAATAAAGCATCCATAACTCGAAATAATATGTTATTATGTTATTAAAATGAAAAAGGCCCTGTTTCTTTTTCTATTTCGTTTCGGTGATAAAACTGACAGCGGAGGTACAGCCCACCGTTGCTCGCGGAAGTACCGCCCACCGTTGTTGCTCATGTAAACAAAAACAAATGCTGCTCAGTAAAATAGAGAAAAATAATAGCGACTCTTAATAATCTGACGATCATGGTATAAATAAAATATACCCAAAGTAGCTTGGTGTACCAAATGTTCACCACCCGTAGAGAAGTGGTGTTAACCGAACATTTGGTACACCAAGCTACTATGGGTATATTCTATATATTATCGATCTCACACTCAAGTACTAACATATCGTTTCTTGGGTGCAAAACGGCGCCATCTGCAATGCGTAAGTACTCAATGCACGCAACTAACGAAGATTTACATGCACCAAACACCTACTTACAACCCCAGAAGAGACTACAGCAGCATAACGCATTGCAGTTGGCCCCTGCTGCACGCGACGGATGCGTTTTGACACGTCTCACACACATCCTTATAAAACCCTCAAGATGCGTACGGCTGTATTCGAAGATAAATCGAAATTTATAATGGATTTCTCGATCACTTTCAGATCTGTCTTTGACATGCTAAATGGGTGACTGATATGTTTCGAGCGTTTGGTTTGTCATTTCTTTGTTTTATATAATGCGTCTCCTGTGAGATCTTCCTATTCCATAACTATTAACCCATTTTATCCAATAAACATTAATTTTTGTACGAGGGCTGTTAGGCAATCTGTGGTTTGTCTGGCCGTTTAGACTAACCAGTACTCTTCAGGTATTGAAATCTGTAACATATAGCATATTCCTTCAATAAATATTATTTAAACTGAACCAGTTATGAACCGCGCCAAAAAAATACAGAGTGTTCTTCGTCACATACCATATAGGGTGTTGTTCGCGGAGCACACGTCATGGAAACAAGGTTGACGGGGCTAATAGATTTTTTTCTCGCAAGACTATTGAAATCGTTGGGCTCTCTATATCATTTGATGGAATACTTTGATTTTTAATCAAAGACATAGATGAACCCACGGTACTCACTTACCTGCATGATTTATAAGCTGCACTAATTATTTTTTTGGCCCCGAAATTCCCCATGCCCTTTTAACTTGTATCCTGTTGAAACGTTGTTTGAAAATGCTGCCCAAACTGCTTTATCTGTATTTTGTAAAAGTAAATATATTATATCTGGGATATAACATTGGAATCCACTTCGGTTAAATCACATTTTTGATCACGGTGAGCGCATATTAAATGAAACAATTATGTGTTCTGTCGTGGTTTTGAAATATTTTACAGCAGCCATACTTAAGTGAACTGTAAATATATATTGCTCGTTTCTTTTATATCAAGAATATATTTTTTTATTACATTCCTCAGTTCATTTTGCATTGAATTTAATGTTGATTAAAAAGTGGTAATGTCACGAGTGAATTATGCCACTTCAATAGTAACTTTGGAACGACTGACGTATATAAGCCACGCCCCCACCGATTTGGTGATGTTTTGTTTTCCAGTTCCACATCTGTTAATTAAAACGAATTTTCCTTCTGCATATTTTTAAAACTCCTTTCTTTCCTCTATGAACAAGTTCGTTAGCACAGTTGACAAAATCCAAATAGAAATGTTTTATCTTATGGCTGAATGCCATTCCCCAAATGCGACTGGAACGCCACATAAAATAGTAAAATATCGAACGAAAGTCAAAAAAATAAAACTGGGCTATTTCCAATCGAAGATTTGACACAGAAAGTGATGTATTCATACGCGCTAATTTCAGAAGTATTTCAGAGTTGCATTTGCGAATATTTTGTGTTGAATTATTTTTAATGAAAGACATTTTGGTCTAAAATGTCATTTACTAAAGAGAGTGACCCATTCTTATGGCAAGTTACGATAATTCGCCTCGAGACAGGACTATTTCCTATTTCCTTCCTGCCAATTTTAGAAATGTTTCCGTGTTTACACTAAACTGGATTATATCTGACAATAGTTTGTGTTGAATTATTATAGTAAAAGACCTCTTTATTCCAAATGTCATGTAATAAACAGAGTAATCAATTTGTTTTGAGCGTTACGGTAAATAATTCATCTCGAGACGGGACTGTTTCGTAAATCACTCGGGCTACGCCCCCGTGATTTACTCACGTCCCGTCTCTTGATGAATTATTTACCGTAACGCTCAAAACAAATTGATTACTCTCTATATAATCACTCCACTGGAAGAGTTTATTTGTTTGCTGATTCCAGCCCCGAGGGTTAAAGCTAAAAGAAAAAAACTGGCGTTCCAATAAAAATTAATGTGGCGCAGACTACAAATTATTTCTATGAGGTTATTTTCAGTTTCAAACAAGCATAGTTTAAAAGGCATGGCTAATAATTTTCGTCATTCGAAGAGATTTACCGAAAAGTTACCTCTCTTCAATTTACTGTCAGTGTATTTAACAATAATGGTATGGGAGCAAGGCAGAAAATAAACAGACTGTCATCTGCAAAATGAGGTCCCCAGAGGGTAAATCGAGTGATGCTACCCTGCACAGCAGGGTAACATCACTAAATGTACCCTCTATGAACCTCAATCTGAATCAGGGTCTCAAAACTAAACAGAAAGAGGTACCCATGGGATACATTGGCCCACTCTTTGAGATAGCATCATCAAATTCACCCTCTGGGGACCTCATTTTGCAAATGTCAGACTGCTTATTTTCAGGCCTGTATGGGAGTTTCATATAAGAATTTAAATTTAAAAATATTATCGAATTTGTGCAATCGATGTACGCATCATTTCACATACTTCTGGCATATTCCGGTAGAATAGTATAAAGGCACCAGAAGCTGGCACTTTACAATTTTTTCCCTAATCTCTTTGAACGTTTGACTATAATTCTCTGTTGAAACCCATTTAAAAATAAGAAAACGGCATTTTTACCATCTTTTGGTGTTTTGCAGCATTTTATTATCTGTTCATTATATCATAAGTTAGCGCATTGTGACATATAATACAGACAGTGTCCTTTCCAATCATACAAGAGTTCAGATGATAAGTTGTGATAATTGTTTTCCTTGGAAGAATAAAAACTTGCAAATTGCTGCAAAACACATTCGCTAATAGTCGCGTCAGACGGGGACACGGATGGCCTTGCGGATGGATATACGTATAATAAATCTCGACCCCTCCGAACCGTGAAAATACCACGTATTTTGGGAAAATAGGCATATAATACGGATGAGATACGGATGGTCTGCGGATAAATACGGATAGATACGGATGTATGCGTGTCACTCTGCGGCCATACCTAAAACCTGCGGCAGGAGATACGGATAGATAGGCATAGATAATCATAGATACGGATGAGATACGGATCAATACGGATAGATACACTGCGATGCGCACGTCAAAATGTGGTATCAAACCTCGCGTTCGTAGACTCCCTTTTCCACCGTATTTATCCGTATCTGATGCGGATGAGATACGGATCAATACGGATTCATACGGATTTTGTGCGGATTGGCCATCCGCACACGGAAGAAAAAAAGTTTTGAAATTTTCAAAACTTTTTTCATATTGTGCGCTTCGTGATACGTTTTCACACGGATTGATACGGATGATACGGAGGTCTGCGGTCAGATACGGATGTCTGCGGATAGATACGGATGGTCATCCGTATCTATCCGTATCAACCGTATTTCCCCGTCTGATGCGCTTTTAAACAAAGAGCCAAAATGGACTTTAGTGTTGGTTGGTAGTTATGATAATGACATTCTTAACCCTTTACCTAACGTAACGGCCAAAACCGGCCATCGCTATTCAAAAAATCGTCAATTAATTTTCATTATTTTTTCATTTTTTGTCTCAAAAACATAGGTTATGACCCTCATTGGAACGAGCTCAACGAGCTCGTTCCAATGAGGTGCCATAACCTATGTTTTTGAGACAAAAATTGAAAAAAAAATAGTTATTCAAGAATTATTTTTGCAAGTGTCGTCTGCTTTTCATGTCAGGTAAAGGGTTAATGAAGGATTCTTCGTGAACTAGTTGCTTCGAATTAGCTTACAATTCATCTTGTTACTTTTAACCCTTTGAACCCCGATGGAATATTAGAACCATCAACTGGAAGAGTTTATAATAGTTACTTGAGGGAAGACCAATCAATATTTTCAACGTGCAGACTTGTGCCCGCACATTGAAAATCGTTATCGGTCTACCACACAAATTCACTGAGCAACTTTCAACTTTATGAATTCAGGTCGTATTACGATCCTGGACCCTAAAGATTGCCTTTTGGGTTCAAAGGGTTAATAAAAGAAACCAACAGACAGATATGAGAGCTAAAACATCCCGAGATAAGTCAAGGACGTTATTAGAGTTTGCTGAAGATAGGGCTGCACGATATTCAAAACTGAATACCGGTATTATTATTTTTTCAACTGCTGAATTTGTATATTACGAGGGCACAAGCAGACGATTCCTTGGATAAAGGGATAATATTATCCATTCGGGGCTACAGTTAAAAAACGCAAGACATCTTGAAAATTAAATTGTGGGTAAATAAATAATGACTATAAACCGATATTTTTGTACTTACACCGCTATTCAAACGATATTGGTTTGAATACCGGTATATATCGGTTTATCGATATACCGTGCAGCCCTAGCTGAAGAGTGTCGGCATTCACTTTCAATTAACTGTGATATTTTAATTATTAATTAATAAACTCTGACAGTCAAATTTTATACACGCCTTATCAGTTAAAGCAGGTGGATAACCTAACGCCAAATGTACATTTGTAACATTGATGTATCACGATTCGGCATGTTTTAGCTTTAATGTTTTAAAAACTGATCTGTCATTTAAAAACAGAAAACTCACGTCTGTATAACCCTCATCCACTCAGATCTCTGTTTTGTTATCTTAAAAAATCTACTTATTTATTTATTTATTTATTTATTTATTTATTTATTTATTTATTTATTTGTTGGTTTTTAACGACCTTTCGACATACAGGGTCACCTCGTGTCGGACAGTTTTACGGGTGGAGGAAGTAGGAGTACCCGGAGAGAACCACCGAGCAACGGCGAGCAACTGTCAGGCTTCCCAACATACCAACTCCACATAAGCAGGGTAAGCATTGGCTGATGACAAGTGTATCATCGATGTGCAGTACGCAGTACGCTCTAGTACACAATGCCACCGTGTCCCCACGTGCAATGGGGGTGAAGTGTCTTGCCCAAGGATATAACGCGGTTGCCGCAGGTGGGGACTTGCAGCCTGTGCCTCTACCTTCTGAGCCACCACGCCCCAAATCTCCCATCTACAAACGTGTGATGTGTTGAAGATACAATGAATAGACAACTGCTTTTCTGCCTGGTGTTGTATAAGCGGCAGTGAGGAAACGGAATGGTACTTCAGTTTAAAAAAAAACAGGAACGGAAGTTAGAATGAAGAACAATGTAAAACCGAAAACCTCACGTAGTTCACTCACGTTCTGAGATCCGCCGTCTAATTCCGTAAGGAATTCGACGCTGCTATGGGCTGTTTGTTTAACCACGTTTCGTGGAGTTTGAACGTGGACTACCGTTGATGAAATGTAATGTCCCTTTACACACACACACATACACAAATATGCCTTCGTACCCTAGTTATAGATATTCCAATCAGAAAGTACTGAATTTGCATTGAAAACATCAGGATATGGACAGAATAAGTGGAACTCTGAGACGGAATCATAAAACTACGACGTAAGGACTCATCATTCCTAATGATAAAACCATCAAAATTTCGGTCAAACAGGCTCGAAGCCAGTAGGGGTGCAAGGCGGGCAACACCCCCCCCCCCCCCCCCCCCCCCATGACAGTCTTCATCAGCAATTTTCAATAGCCGTCGGAAAAAAAAACCACAAAGCCTGATCGTTTGGATATTCATTACTGACAGATTCGCTCGATCTTTCGACAATATTCCGAATATTGCCGACAGATCGAAAGAATCTGTCGGAAATGAACATCGGTAAAGCATTATATTCCTCTTCTGTATTACTGTCTAGCTACAAAACACCTGATTCCTCGCTCATTCTCAGAGGCACCGAAAAGCAACCTTATCTTAACCATGTCCTATTGAGCTGCTAGAAAAACCAGATATCAAAAGCCAAGGTACTCTAGAATCGTTATCAAAGGCTTGTCTACACAGCTAGGTGGGGGGAAGTATGGGGGTGTTTGCCCCCAGAGGGACAACCCACTCCCATATTTTCACCCACCTGGATGCTACGCACGTCGGGTATCCTTTCGGCATACAGCTGCAACTTCACCCCGTAAATCGGGTGATTTTAACGCTCCTAGCTTCGGGCCTGCGGTCAAATAAACATTTCTTGCGTTTATGTTTATAGCATTTTTCTTTATTCAATCGCCTGGAATATATCAGTTGGTCGGAAAAGCGAACCTACAGTTCGCATTTCGGACCAAATGAAATATTTCAGACAACTGAATATATAGAACTGCGATGGACTATTTCAGGGTTAGACTGGTTGCAGATCATAACAGCGTAGAATTCCTTTCAGAATTTGACTAGTGGCTTGAGAGTTCGTAATACACTAATAACCTGCAGAGCTGCAAAAAGACGAAACCTTCTACTACCTGCCCATAATTTTCTTTATCAAATATAAAAAAATAAAAGAGGTTACTATTTATTTAGTAGCTGGGAGTTAAAAATCACCATTAGCAATAACCAGCATACATTTAGATAATCAATAAGCAATGGGAGTTCTATTTACTTGTGCAATACTAGAATTTCTGCCGCAAATGAAATAAATTTCCATGCGCTGGTGATTACTTCTGACGTATCTTACATTTAAAGTAATTTCAATATTATTATTTCGGTGGCGCTTTTTTTTCTTTTTTGTATAAATGACTCCAACGGGAATATGCCAATCCGTTGAAAGATATGTATGAAAATATCAACAAGCCAGAAAAATAAGCAGACTGTCACTTGCAAAATGAGGTCCCCAGAGGGTGAATTTAGTGATGCTACCCTGCGCAGCAGGGTAGCATTACTACATTTACCCTCTCTGAACCGCAATCTGTCTCAAACCGAAACAGAAAGAGGTACCCAGAGGATAAATTGGCCCACTGTATGAAAAAGCATCAGCAAATTCACCCCCTGGGGACCTCATTCTGCAAATGACAGATTGCTTATTTTCAGGCTTGAATATCAATCAATCAATCAATCAATCAATCAATCAATCAATCAGTCAATCAATCTTTATTGTACGATTACACCATTATGGTCAAGTGTACAGTAGACAATACAGTAACATAATCTTTGTTTACAAAACAAGGTTTCAACAATATTTTATGCATATTGCCATTGAGTGTATGCACACGTGCATACTCCACCCAGACACACAAACCCACACTCACCCACAGACACATCAATATATATATATATATATATATATATTTGTGTGAAATTCCCTGTTACCCAGTTCTTCATCATCGTTATTTATTGGGCATTGCTGTCGACTTGGGGCTGCCAGACTCCCCTTTTCTGTAGCCCAGGGTAGACAAAATGCGCCACATTATTCAGGGATTTTGTATCATCGCACGTTAGAATGAGCTTGAGTTTCTGTGTGTCATCATTGCTGTTATGGAAACTTTCGCCCACCCCTAAGTGCCTTAACAAATTCTCTCGCTCCGTATGAAGTAAATGACAGTGAAGTAGAAAGTGTGTTTCGTCATCTACCGACTTACATTGGCAGAATAGCCTATGATTTTCGGGTACATGGTGGTATCTACCTCGCTCAATCCCTAAGCTATGACAGAGTCTGAGTTTAGATAATGCTTGTCGATGTTTCGGGATTATGCATTTCTCCCCCCACTGCATGTGTAACATACGTCTGTCCAGGGTGAGATAGCAGGGAGAGACAGATTTATGCCACCCCACCCACGTGACGTTATACATTTATAACGTTATTATGACGTTATGCATACCGTATCAGTTTTTTGCTACAAACTAATTCATATTGACGTCATCAGAATGCCGCGTGCTCAACGTTTGATGCTCTAAAACTCTTTAGATCCCAAGATGCCACCGTTCCTAACTGATTTCGTGGTATATACCTTTGGTATATACATAACTTTTGCATGCTGTTTCTGATGGTGTCATTAGTTTTTCAAAACAACGAATACCAAATGAGTTGATTATATCAGCACGTGACCGCCGATTACCTCTGGCCAACATTACCGCTGTATGGTGGGGTGAGAAAAGTAATCCCTGATGGGTACGGATGTGGGATGAGAAAATCTCACCCTAGGGACAAGATATTTGGGCCAGACACTCGGCAAGCCTCGTGCCTGGCCCAAATATCTTGCCCTCGGGTGAGATTTTCCCATCCCACACCCGTACCCATCAGGGATTATAATATTCTCAAGGTAAGATGCTAATATATAATTTTCTTTGAACGTACGGTACGTCCTCAGTTTATTTGAACCATTCCGCCTTAAGTCAGCATTGATGGAATCCAAGAAGAAGGATTTGATAGTTTGTCTTTCGAGTGGGCATAGGTCTGATGCGTTTTGGTGCGACGAGCTTGCGGCACTGTTTTAGTGTCTGGCCCCAAGAGTTGCGGTCATCTCTTCCTGGTAGGTCGCAGGTTGCCATTGCCTCCTTGACTAATCGATCCGATGCTAAATTATCGATATTTGTACTGTTACATATTGACAATCATAGCAGCGGTTAGGGGCAGTATTCCTGTTTCCATTTTTGAAGCCAAGCCGCGCGCCTGTTTTGGCAAGTTTAATAACTGTTTACAGAAACTGTCTTGGGTTTGTTCACAAAAGCTACATTTTTAAGATGCGTGAGGATGTTGAAATTCGAGTCACGCGCAAGTGCCCTGTCTTTGACTTTAGCAATTTTAGTAATGGCCTCCTGAAACCAAATTTCTTATCCATATGTCATGATTGGGTTGATCAGACTCGTCATCAGTTTTAATCCCGTTTTCGGTGGTATCTGTTGGATAGGCAGGGAGCGGAAGAGAGCAAACGAAGCCTTTGCTGCTTTCTTTGAGAGTTCCTCTCTCGCCAGCCCAAACTGCCCCTTCCTGTCAATTGTCAGCCCAAGATACGTGTATTCTTCTACCTCAGCAATAGTAGTGTCATTGTATCTCAAATTGAGTTGGTGAAGTGTACATTTATTTTTAGAGAATGTTGTGGCCTTTGTTTTGTCAACATTTAGTTTTAATTTCCACTTTTTGTTATATGAGTTTAGTCTATCAACTTTTTCTTGTAGACCCTCTTGAGACGTTGCCAGTAAAATGAGATCGTCAGTGAACAGCAGGCATGGAACTTCGGAGCGGCTAAGAGAAGGGTTAGTACTAAGGCCCATAAGTCGTTCGGGTAGGTCATTTATGAATATATTGAAGAGTGTTGGGCTTAACTTATCCCCCTATGTTACACCTACATTTATATCGAAGTATTCCGTTCGGTTGTTGTTAAATTTTAGACAAGATTGTTGCTTCGTATATAGGGTTTATATTTCGTCTAAATTTGTGAGAATCCATTTGGATTCTCATGAAAATGGTTGCGAGAATCCATACCTACTATGAGTGTCCCAGGATCCCATGACACCACCATGGTTGAACCACTGTTGTGTACTGATAACACAAGTTTACAATTTTACCCAAAATACATTAATTTTTAAAACTAAATTTGATGATTTTTAAACAATAAATAATCAATAAATGATAAAATAATTAAATGAACAATATTTACCAAAAAAATCTTAGAAATATGTCTGTCGTTGGAACCGTCTCAATGAGCCGGTTCCAATGACAGCCATATTTGTAAGATTTTATTGACAAAGTGTCAGGATATTTCAGGTAATGTTAGCCTTCTGCTGGTTAATTTGTTGCCGCTGTGTTAAATAAAGGGTTAAGTTGACTCAATTCTTTTCACGCGAATCCTAGTAGAGGTGCAGCGAGAATCTACATGGATTCTCGCCAGTTTTATTGCGCGAATCTTTGTGCGAATCGATTCTTGGATTCTCGTCGAAATTTTAACCCTGGTATACATCGATTTTATAAGGTTATAGCATGTTGTCCCTATACCTATGTCTGCAAGTTTTTATTAATAGACCGGGGCGCCAAACAGAATCGAATGCTTTCTTGTAATCGACGAAGCTTGCATAGAGTTTTCTTTTGTCTGTAGTATATTTATTTATCAACGTTTTCAAGATAAATATACTATCCGATGTCCTGTGCTTTCTTCCAAACCCATGCTTGAACGTCGAGAATTTATCCTCATAGTGCTCCCGCAATCGTGAGTTTATTATAGAGCTGAAAGTTTTTGTCAGACAGCTCGTTATTGAGATTCCCTATAATTTGATGGTAGAGTCTTATCACCTGACTTGTGGATGGTGGTTATAAATGATTTATTTCATTGTGAGGGGTACATGCCACTCGACAGAATGTTGTTGAACAATTTAGTTACTGGTGCGGCTAGAATTTCTTTTCCATACATGAGGGTTTCATTGATAATTCCACCCGGGCCAGATGCTTGTTATTTTTTAGTTTTGAGAGGTGGTATTTGACTTCACCCACTGTGATAAGCTTGTCGGTTGTGGTATTGGACTCCAGCATTTCAGCGTGATTTGTGTCGCGTGTTACCTCGCGCTGGAAATGTGTTAGAGGGTCGGGATCATTTATTGGGTCTCGAAAGTGTTTTATCCAGCTATCTAGGTCGTCTGGGGTGTACAGTTCGGCGCTTCGTTTTCCACTGAGATTTTTTATCGTATTCCAAAATGACTTGCAGTCCCCATCTGGAGTTGAATTTAGAATGTTTACTTTTTCCCTGAAGATCTTTTTTTCTGCCTTGATTAGGTTGAAGCATTGTTTTCTAAGTTTGTCAAAATGTTCTCTTATCGTATTGTCTTTAGGGTGCAATGATATTTGTTTCCCCAAGTTCTTCAGTGTTTGCACCAATAACCTCACATATTTTGTGTACCATATATTACTCGACGGTTTTCGTATGTTTTTCGTGCGACGTTTTTTATCCCAGGTGAGATTATCTATTAGCCCTGTTAATTTTTCTGTGGCTGCGTCAATATTTAAAACTGAGTGTTCTGTGTTTAGCATTTAGAAGTCGACAATTTCGTTTTTAAAATTTTGTGAATCAGCCACCTTAAGAAGATAATCGCATGAATTGTCATTCCATCGTTTTATTGTAGGAGGCTGCACCAGGGGCTTGTCTGGTTTCTTTTGTTCAACATTTTTTACAAAACACGCTTTTGCCAGTCCTATCTGGCAGTGGTCAGAGAGGTACGTTTTGAAGTGTGTTCGAAAAAGTTAACACGTAGAGTAGCGGCATTGGTCCCGGAGGTCCTCCTATTGCACGAAACATAGGCCTCTATTTGTACAGCTGATTGCACTTGGAACATAAGTCCAAGTTCAAAGTCTAGTCTCGCGAGAAATTACGCGATGACTAGCAAGGGCGAACCATTATCTAAGATTTGAAAACAGACGAAAATGACCAGAGTGGAAACGATGTTCGTGGAGGAGGTTACACATCACCAACCCCTCCTCGCTACTTCCTTGATATTGAGAAGGCTTTGTTGAAGAGTTAGCTAGAACTACAGCATAACCCATAGTAGTATGCCACGATAATAACACTTTACCTAACACAACGTTTGGCGACATCTGGAATAATGTTTCCCAAATAATTAAAAACTGATCATTTTAGCTTTCAAAACACAGCTTTTTACACCTAACTGGAGCGAACCCCGAAGAGATCGTTCCAATGGGGGGGGGGGGGGGGGGGGGGGGGGTGTTGTAATGCTCAACCATTTCAGCATGTAGCAATAAATCCTACTGATCAAATCCAATGCTATTAGAGATTCGTTCCGATTCGAAGTTTTAAGTTGGCTTCGAATCGACATTCACAGCAAAAACAACTACAACAACAAAAAAGAAAAAGAAGCGCGACTCACATTGACGTAAGTGCAAGCGTTACGTGACTATCTTCCCTTGTATGAATGAAGCAATTCATCTTGATATTTTGACTAAAAAGGAAATCCAACGAGGAATATCTGTAGTACCCCACCCTTTTAAAACTTCATTACCAACAATTCTACCGGAATGGGCAAGGGAATTAACTCGAAATTCTGATGTGAACGATCGCTGAAGGCATCCACTTGTCGACGATTGGAATTACCTTTTCATTGATTGAACTATATATGGCATGAATTTTCGGGAGAATAGAAGTGCTATTCCGTGTAGGATCTCACTTAATTGGATGTCGCTTGATTGATTAAGCTTGTTCATTGAATATAATAGTCAAAGTCCTTACAACAAATATTTAAGGAATGATCGTTTCTTTTTGTCTATTTCTTGAGTTATGAACCCCAAAAAACAAAGCCCAAACTGTGTAAATGAGCCCATTTACACAGTTTGGACTTTGTTTTTTGCAAAAGCTGAATGTAAGAGCCAAAACCGGCTAACGCTATACACAAGAATCGCCATTTACATTTTTATATTTTTTTTTTTTTTGCTTTCAAAACTTGGGTCATGACCCCTCATTGGAACTAACACGTCACGCTCGTTACTACCCCCTCCCTTTTTGTTGGGTCCCTGGGGCCTCTCCAGAGGGAATCGTCATGAAATGAAAGCTTCAGCTGGGTGAATTCCCATAGTAAGTTTGACCAAAATTATTTTTGAAGCTGAGCAAATATAGTATCACACTGACTGACTTTCAGAATACCAATTTTAGGGAGAATTTTGCTAATCTTTGGAAAAGATCGTGGGGGGGGGGTACCCCTCTAACCACCCTCCCCGCCCTCTCCTGGTTTCTGCGCCATTGTTCCTATCACGTTGCTCACACCCACCCACATCAAATTGTGATTAATCCATTCCCGCGCTTCTAACAGACGCCTCTTAGACTCAATCTGTCTGCTTGTTTTGCGCGCTATGTTTTGGGGGACAAAAATTCAAAGCATAATGGATGTATGATTTTTTTATATCAGGTAGGACAAGTAAATAATGTATTTGGATAGTAGTTATACATTATTTATTTAGTTCTCTGATATTAAAATAAAGTTTTAAAAAAATTAACAAAACCCTTTTCAGAAACGGAAAAAAGGATATTTGTCTCTTCAATAGTGACATTAAGGAAGAGTTTAGCACTGCATTAATTCATTAATCCTCTTTTCATATACATATACATTAACTGACCTCTGAGATTTAACTAACTAAGAGAAGATAACTATCAGTAGTGGGACAATGAACAAATGCCGACAGCTAATAACTATTTACCCAACGTAACGGCCAAAACCGGCCAGTGCTATTCTCAAAAATCGCCAATTAATTTTCAAAAGATTTTCATTTTTTGTCTCAAAAACATAGGTTATGACCCCTCGTTGGAACGAGCTCGTCGAGCTCGTTCCAACGAGGTGTCATAACCTATGTTTTTGAGACAAAAAATGAAAAAAATTAGTTATTCAAGAATTTTTTTGCAAGTGTCGTCTGCTTTTCATGTTGTCAGATGCATGTTTTCTGTCCTCAGTCGGTATACACAGAGATTTTAAATTAGAATATCAAAAAAAAAAAAACTAATTTTCCTGACATAGAGAAAAATATCGGGGAAAATATCGGGAAATTTTCACGAGATAAATTCGATAGGGTATCCAACATTCGATGGACTACAAATAGTGGTTATTTTTTAAAAAACAAATCATTCATTTTAAGCTTTTTCGCTGTCTACAGAGTAAAACAGTGGAGTTCACTTAGAAAAATCTCCCCAAATGCTCTTCTTTAGCGATAAAAGGAAGCAAAAAACCATTAGTGCATACTTATTATTTTTAGATTATTGTATTTAGTCTCCATTACAGATTACTAAAATAACACGTAGAAATTTCGACAGGTATTCAAAAAGGTGAAAAAATGGACTTAAACACGCCTGGGGTCGACTATTTTCGTAAAATGTACTAACGTAAAACACGATTTTTAGGACGAATTTTCAATCCAAAAAGGAAGCAAAAAAAAAAAAAAAATAACGCAATAACTAACATAAGCATAGCACATGAAACTAGAAATATTGAACAAAATGGACATAACACGTAAAATATTATCACTCAACCTGTTCTTTGTGTAATAAATGTTTAAAATATTTTCTCCATTGGCCACAGTGTTAACATTTAGACTCAGTTTATCCCCGAAAGTTGCGCATGCGCAGTCAGCATCGGACGAATTGTTGGTTGTTGGAAAACACTATTTGGATGAAGCTGGACAAAAATTATTTCAAACTTGCCACAGCTTTATACATTAGTGCGGTGTATATACCGCCAAAAGACTCTGAAAAACAGTATTTTTGGTAGGATGGCTGGACTGGCAAACACCAGGTCGGCAGAGCTTTCCCATTTGGAGAGAAGCATGTAAAGTAACCCAGCAGGTCGCCTGGATATCTACCGTTCAGTATCCGCAGGCCCGCTGTTACACACACGTTAATCAACTCTCTATCGTGTTCATTACATTATTTGTCCATATTGTTGCGTTCGAGTGGTATATCAGCGGCGTGCGACCGTGGTAGAGGGACATGAGACAATGAGTCGTTAACAATATAATCTGGAAGGTTTCCTGTTCTGGCGTTGAAATCGCCCATTAAGATAATTTCACCTTGTCTAGAAAAGTACCCCGTATCATGCAGAATTTTCATGAAGTCGGAGTCAAAATAAACAGAGTCTTTGGCGGTATATACACCGCACAAATGTATAAATCTGTGGTAAGTTTGAAATAATTTTTGTCCAGCTTCATCCAAATTGTGTTTTTGTTTTTTACTTGTATGGAGTACTATAGATATTCCTCGCTGGATTTCCTTTCTAGCCAAAATATCAAGATGAATTGCTTCATGCAAGGGGAGATAGTCACGTAACGCTTGTACTTATGGCAATGTGAGTCGCGTTTCTTTTTCTTTTTTGTTGTTGTAGTTGTTTTTGCTGTGTTGTTGTTCATCGAATGTCGATTCGAAGCCAACTTAAAACTTCGAATCGGAACGAATCTCTTATAGCATTGAATTTGATCAGTAGAATTTATTGCTACATGCTGAAATGGTTGAGCATTATAACACCCCCCCCCCCCCCCTCCCCCTCCTATTGCAACGATCTCTTCGGGGTTCGTTCCAGTTAGGTGTAAAAAGCTGTGTTTTGAAAGCTAAAATGATCAGTTTTTAATTATTTATGAAACATTATTCCAGGTGTCGCCAATCGTTGTGTTAGGTAAAGGGTTATTATCGTGGCATACTACTGTGGGCTATGCTGTCGTTCCAGTTAACTCTTCAACAAAGCCTTCTCAATATCAAGGGAGTAGCGAGGAGGGGTTGGTGATGTATAACCTCCTCCACGAATATCTTTTCCACTCTGGACATTTTCGTCTGTATTCAAATCTTAGATAATGGTTTGCTCTTGCTAGTCATCACGTACTTTCTCGCGAGACTAGATTTTGAACTTGGACTTATGTTCCAAGTGCAATCCGCTGTACAAGTACAGTACGTGGAGACTGTATTATCACTAAATCACCCGCAGAGTGGAGATTCCACCCGAGCAATAATTGCTAATTTGTTGCAAAGCATAACCAGCACCAGCAAAGTTTCAGCCAATGGACCTCCGGGTTAAACCCGGAGGTCCATTGGCTGAAACTTTGCTTGTGTTTTTGTCGATATGTACAAAATTTGAAAGTTATAGCTTGGGTGATAACTCCACTCCGCGAGTGATTTAGTTACAATCCACTCTCCACGTACTGTAGAATCCTATGCTTCGTGCAATAAGAGGCCCTCCGGGACCAATGCCGCTGCTCTGCGTGTTAATTAAATAGGAAGTAGCGTCACGAATACGTGTAACATTTATTTGTGCACAAATAAATTTCTAGAAAGTCTTGATTTTTATAACTGTAATATTGACTGTATACTATTCCAACTTCCTTCGCCGAATGCAAGCCTTCCACGAATTGTTTGGAATATTTTATCAGTCGTGGACTTAACCACCACAGACGGAACACATCAGAATTAGACATCCCCAATCGGTTCTTTTCGCGGCTCCCCTGCTGTCCATCAGGATTTATGCACAGTAGGTCATTCTGCAGGAATGATTTTCGTTTTTTCTTGTGTGTGTGTGTGGGGGGGGGGGGGGGGGGAGCGGTAACTTGAAGGAATAGTCCATGTGTGGGCATTGATGTTCACGCATGCGTTTATCAGGTAATAGAAATCGCCAGCAGCAAATATTAACCTTTTACCCAAGGCAGACGATATCAAAATTCATTATTTTAAATATCATTTTTTAAATTTTTTCAAAAAATTTCAACAAAACTATATCATGTGACCCCTCGTTGGAACGAGCTCGTTCCAACGAGGGGTCATATGATATAGTTTTGTTGAATTTTTTTGAAAAATAATATTTTTTCAACTGCTGAATTTGCATATTACGGGCGATTCGTTGGGTAAAGGGTGAATGCGTCCGTGGAAATATTGCCCACCCGTAGAAAGTGACCATCCGCCGTACTGTAACTAGAGAAACAGAAACGCATGGTTAAACAGGCGATGGACTTTTCAGCACACTACTTGGGCACATGCAGTATTTGAGTCCATGGGTCATTGCTCAAAAGTACAATCTATCATCGCGCTCACATCGGAGCAATCAAGGTTGGGGAGCTTACTTTAGAAAACGATGTAAGTGGCGCAATTCAGTACCGAGCTCCTAACATCGTCAGTCTGACGCGCTGGCCAGTGGACCACCAGTGTCTCGTCCTCATGAATCTACCATGTGCTCTCTAAATAATATTCCCGTTGATTTATCGCCTGTTGTTCGAACTTCGTTTTATGATAATACACATCAAACAACACACACTGTTAGATCATTCTTAATTCATTATTAGCTCAGTGTAAAATTGCTTTTTCCTTGTATAATTTGACTTATATATCTAGATTTAGTAGAAAAACACGTTTATATTATTTGACGTCTGTGTCGTAAATTGTTTTATCTCTCACTTTGAACTGATTGATTGGTGGGATTATTGAACGCTATCAAACGTATACAGCGTGCAGTAATTTTCGCACAATGAACTAACAACACAATGGGCATGAACGAGATATTTCTAGAGCAGGAACTTGGCGCTGTGCAGTTCCCATCCATTATGCAGATAACCAGAGAACAAAAATAATTTTAGTACAAACTACGATCTACGGAAGCCAGTTGGTGTCCCTTGTAAATCAATTGTTTTCTACGGAAGCCGGTTAGTGCCATTTGTAAATCAATTTTTATGCTAAGTCGTAGTTACGATATACTATGTCGTATTTACGAGACAGCTGTGTCGTGATTACGACTCATTATGTCGCACTATGTCGTAATTACATCATACTATGTCATAATTACGAGATGCAGTATGTCGTAATTACGACATACTAAGTCGTCAGTTCGACATACTGAGTCGTAATTACGAAATATTATGTCGTAATTATGACACAAAACTGTTTTACAAGTGGCACTAACCGGCTTCCTCAAATCTCTCAATTTGTACTGGATACAGGGCAGCACATCGAAAGGTTAGATACCCCCCCCCCCCCCCCCCCATGAAAATAAAGGCGGGAGACCAAAGTTATTTCGAATAGGAACAATACACAGATATCTTGGTGATTCGCACATTCGTGAATTATGCATGCGAGGGCGAACTGCGCAAAAAGAAGCGACTTGTACAGGCTCGCTTAGACGACCACACCGGGTGCAATGGAAATACGTTCCATGCAAGAATCTGGGTTGAAGCAGGGGCGTAACTTGGGGGCGGGCGACCCCCCCCCCCCCCAAAAAAAAAAAAGAAAAAAGAAAGAATCTCCCGATCATGCGTTTCGTCGGGCAGGGGTTGGGCAAGAAATTATGAAATACCAAATTGGGCAGACGTCCTTGCTTGACCGACGAAATACACAAACGCTTTGGTGTACTCAGTGGGAAATCTTTTGCTAACAAAAATGCACACATACTATAAAATCAGTTGGGTTAAAAATAAACCCAAATTTAACAGGGTTAAGAGAATATGACCCAATTGGTTCATATTCACTCAACCCGGTTGATTTGGGTTGATTTTTACCGCCAACTAATTTTAGCGTGCAGATTTGAAAGTGCAATAAATGCTCGACTCAGTATATATCGGTAGAACTCCACATCCAGGGAAAGAGAGTACCTAATAACAAATGATTCTAATGACCGACACCTGTTGAAAGCTCCCAGGTGGTCGGGAACCTCTACCCAGCTGGTGTGTAATTAACAGCACTGCCAAAAAATCTTAATAAATTTCCTGCCATCTAAGAAAGTTTTAAATGTAATGTATCTGTAGCGAAAAAGTCTTTGATAAAAGCAATTAGGTGAGTTCCAAATAGTTGAGCGATATGACCAACCTTTCGGGCACCGACGTCCTACCCCCACCCCCCTCTCCCCGCCCCCTCCTCCAAAACAAATTGTTAGTTACGGTCCTATGTTGAAGAGTTGAGTTGCACAAAGAAAGCAGAAATCGGAGTAGGCCAGGGACATATTTGAATAGATATATTGCTCGTCAATATTTTATTTCCAAACATATATATAAAGGTGCAAATGGAGCTTGTACTAACTGAGCATAAAAATGGACCCAGCAACAGGCAAGAGCTCATCTAAGTTGTCTCCATATCAGAAAAGGGAACGTTTAAGTTAACACGGGAAAGATCACATTTTTCATCTGAACAGATATAATAATCTTCAGAGTTGGGTATGATTCCACTGTTGCACGACTCAACTTTCCGGGAGACAACAGGTAGACAGTCACTCTGGCTATGTTGTCTCCCTGTAGTATACACGTTATTACACAACTACTATGTGGTACTTATGTATAAATGTACGTTGTCAGTATACTGCTGAATAAAGAATCAATCAATCAATAACCCTTTATCCAATGTAACGACTAAAACCGGCCAGCGCTATTTTCGAAAATCGCCAGTTAATTTTCATTATACTTTCATTTTTTGTCTCCAAAACATAGGTTATGACCCCTCTTTGGAACGAGCTCGTCGAGCTCGTTCCAATGAGGGGTCATAACCTCTGTTTTTGAGACAAAAAATGAAAAAAATTAGTTATTCAAGAATTTTGTTTGCAAGTGTCGTCTGCTTTTCATGTTAGGTAAAGGGTTAAATGAAGCCTAACAGAATTTGGCGAATGTTGTAGTTAGAAGAAAGGGTGTCGATTAACTGGTCGAGTTCTAACAGCCACCATAGCTCTCATGGAATGAGCCGAGCGGGATCCATTTTAATGAAGCACTGCATCTATTAAGCTTATATTTTCTCGTATTGAAAATAAAGCATTTTTCATCCGTTGAAAACATTGCAAAGGGCGCTCTGCTGCACACAAGGGACGATATGTAATCACCTGCTATGATCAAAAAGAAAATTCACGAACGCAATCCCCGGTTATTTTCAAGATAGTTATTTTCGTAACGCCATATCAGTAGCTAAGGCTATGGCGAGAAAACGGGAGATAGTAAAGCCTGCAATTGTCGATTACAAAGGGAAATGATTGATTAAAAATAGGAAATAATTACAACGGGATGTCAAAGACAGACGTAGTTTAAACAGTAATGAGTAATAATACTAGTGTAATGAATGATTTGAGACTTGGACAGTCTAGTTTAATATAATAAAAACAATTCACTGAAAACGTTGATTACTTTTCGTATTGACGGAATTAGGGGGCGCGGTGGCGTTGCTGTAACCATTTCTCGTCAGATCACGGAAGTTAAACAACGTCGAGCCCGGTTAGTCCTTGAATGGGTGACCGCCTGGCGATCGATTCGGACTCCCTCGTTGAGTCCTTGGGCAATGCACTTCACCCCGATTGTCCACATGGGGGCACAATAACGCAGTGTACTAAGGCGTACTGCACGTCGACGGCACACGTGTCTTCAACCTCTGTAACTCTGCTCGAGCGGAGCTTGAACAGAGTTAGAATGTTGAGGAGCTGACAGTTGCTCGTCGATGCTCGGTGGTTCTCTCCGGGTACTCCGGCTTCCTCCGCCTGTAAAACTGTCACGGTGACGATTAGCCATTGTTGATAAGTATGTGACCTTAAACCCCAGTAATCAAAAAATGAATAAATTGATAGAATTTTGTGGGGGCTCGTATGATAAAATTGATCTCTGAGAGATCCCACAGTGGAATACTGCCCCATGACGTGATTACAATCAATGCAATGTGTAAAATAATGTGCTCCACTCTCAACATCCGCTGGCAATGCACACAGTCTGTTTGCATTTCGCCCTCGAAGAAAAAGGAGAGTTACAAAAAGCAGTTATATATTTGAGGTCCATAACTTCTACCTTGTGAGTGTTAATAACATAGCATTTCAGTTATTTACAACAGTGTAACAGAGCACTGGCAACGCCCAATCGTCCCCTTAATATTCCAGTTAGCTTGGACGTGAGACGATAAAAAAATTATAACATCTACAGAAGCTAGAATAAAATCACCAATAAGGTGAAATAAGTGTGGAACAATACAGTGATATTCTATTGTTATTGTCTTGTACCATCAGTGATGAAATGTGTTGACTCCATTCAGAGTTTACGCTGGCCCCAATTTTTTCTCGGATTCCAAATAAAGATTTTGGTGCCAAATGAAAGATTGTACTGCCAAATGAATATATCGACGTTTGAGTGAATCAGGGTGACATATGCAATATTTATAGGCATTGCAGAGGGCGTATGTTGCATTCAATGGGCGGTATTTAACTTTAGTATAACTTAGCTCTTTTAAGTAGTTTAGTTCAGAAATAACTGTTGTTTTCCTTCGGTTTATGCGATATAAACCGAATATTTTCAGTACAAGCTTCATAACTCGCGTAGCGAGTTATGATTAAGCTTGTGCTGAAAATTGTCGGTTTATATCGCATAAACCGAAGGAAAAAACAATTATTTCTTATAATTTAATCCGGCTGTAATATTAAAATATAAAAACTATGTGTACGTGAACGAAAAACTTAAATAATTTTCGCAAAAGACGACAGTCAAACTCAGGAAAGTGTGCCACAAACAGGTCACGTCAATCATTGTCAAATTGTTTGTTGTTTTGATTTTCGATCGCAGACGACAGGTATTTAGCAAGTCACGTAACAATATCATTAAAAACATTTTTTTAAGTTCCCCCAAAATCATGTTTGGGTGTATGATCTTTTATTCAGCTCCCACTTTGGTATATTTTATTAAATTCAATTGTTCCCCAGAAATTATCATTATATTCTCGCTGACTGGAGGCGATGAAAAATCGATCATTGATCTTTATTTACAAGCTTGTTATCCATCTATCAGTCTGCCGTCACGCCCTCACGGTGACAATTGGATTGAGTGGACGGGGTGTCCAGAGTCTTCAAAGTTGGATCGGATGTGTGTGTAGACATTCCAAATCATTACGTGATTTGGTTTATACGATTTTGACGACTTTCACGCTGTATGCTTTCAACCAATCAAACACAGAAGCGGGGCAAATGATTAAATTATTTGCAAAACAACCCACAAATGATAAAAGTATAGATAATAAATAAAAGTCTACTATTAACGCCTACAAAATCATTTTAGGATTATTATTTACTCACTGTTTATTCACTCCAAATAAGCTACAGTAGTAAATAATTTATTATCTTCCCGAAGACTTGTGAAAAGGATCAAGCAAGATGAATCAATCAAAAGGATTTGTGCGGTATGGGCAGGCACGACCACGTCAGCTTTATCAGTCAGCAACAATGGAGACTGAGTGACACGAACGTTGGAATACATTACCAGTCCAATATATAAGTTGAAACATCCCCGCACCCAGTAAATCAAAATGGTTGATTTCAACTTCCCGTGTCGGGTGAAAGATTATCGGCTTGCGCTGTCTGACTTGGTATTTAATGAGTTAGTTTAGCTTTGAATTAAAAAAATTGTTGTTGTCATAGCCAGTTCGCAGGAAAGCATTCTGTAAAAATCAATGGGATTCAGTAAGTTTGGTACTTTGGCGACTTCCCCAATAAACCTACATCTGCCTTAACGGGAGGTGGCACACGATTGTGTTGCGTTATGGAATCCTGCTTGTTTTCTTGGTAGAACGCACGAGCTGCTATGCCCTGTTCATATTCACCCAACGTCATTGAAATGCTTATCTTCACTTTTGCGATATCAAACAAGACTTCTGGACGCAGTCCCTATTTGGTGTAACAATGTAGAATATACAAGGGAGATGTAGAATAGACATAGACCATATAGTAAATTGGGATTAGTCCAGTCACTTTATACTAGACGACTGTCCACCAGTCCAGCACACACACGGGACCCAACTGGTTCTACACCGCCATGTAGACATCCAACTTGATGCCCTCAGTCAAAAAATGTCTGCTTCCAACCGAGCCAAACTGACTGAAATTACACGTTACTGCATGGTGTCAAATCATTGACCGCTTATGCAATTCGCCATGTATAACCAAACATGAGATTTAGTGATCCTATCATGTTACGTAATTGCGATCTTGCTTTCAATGCCAACCACCAATGTGTACCAATATGAGGGCATTTGTCATTCTCCCACTGGTTATGCTCCGAATTCTACTGCACGCAATCGACCGAAAAAAAATTCTATTTCTGTATATTTGATATGAAGCGGTGCATTGTGTCTATTATTGGGTTCTGATCTGCCTATCTAGGCAGACCCATTCGTTTTAGCCCTTTGAACATATACTACTCAAAGTTTGCTAAGCAGCAATTATATCCATCTACCTGTTTTACGTTTTAGTTGAAAAATTGCGATAAAAAGTGTATATATTTTTTATTTAATTATATCTTTAATGATTTAAGTACAGAAATTAAGATTTTATTTGTGTTTGACATTATTGTTTAGCTTTTGAATACGATAACCATGGAAAATGGATATAATTGTTACAAGAGGAAATTTTTCAATTTACCAAAAGGTTGACGGAACGAACTGGTATGGGTTCAATATCGAGTATGAGACCCATTACTGATAATTACAGCATGACAACGCCTTCTTATGCTCCCAGTCAGGTTCCTGTTGGTCCTTTGTGGGATGTTGTTCCATTTTTGGACCAGCATGGCACCAACCTCCTGAACACTTCTTGCCTGGACTGGACGGGCTACAATTGCAAGCTGCAGCTCATTCCAGACATGTTCGATTGGATTGAGGTCAGGGGATCTTGCTGGCCAGTCCATACGCTCAATCCCCCCCTCCCCCTCTGTCGGTACTCCACGACAGCATGGGCAACATGAGGACTGGCATTATCGTCCATCAGAATGAATCTATCACCCACTGCACCTGCATACAATCTGACGTGGACATCCAGGATCTCTTCAATATACCGCTGTGTAGCCAATGTACCACGTTCAAGGACACAGAGCTCTGTACGTCCATCCCTGTTGATGTCGCCCCAGACCATGATTGACCCTCCACCATAGCGGTCATGCTCATCAATGTTGGCTGCATGGAATCGCTATCCTGGTCTTCTCCATACCCTAGAAATCCTATCTGTGTGGTCTAGGAAGTACCTTGTCTCATCTGTAAAAAAGGACAGGTCGCCAATCTTCTCGGGTCCATCCAACGTGGTCCATGGCCCATTCACATCGTGCCTGGCCGTGGTTCTGGGACAGCGGAATTCGAATACATGGTCTTTTCAATCGGAGACCACCTTCGTGCAACCTTACCCGGATAGTCTTTGTCGAAACATTTACCCCGGATGTATTCTAAAGGACTCTGCGAAGCTGGGTTGCTGTGGCAAAGCGGTTCCTACTGGCCTGAATGATCAAAAACCGGTCTTCAGCTGCAGATTCTGTCCTGTCTCTGCCACCACCATGTCGTCTTACTGGTGCTGAAATCTTGCCCAGGCTCTGGTGATCACCGTCTGGTGCACACCAAGTGCTTCACCAACCTGACGATGGGCAGCCCATTGCTCCACCATCCCTACAGCCCGCCACATTTCTGCTTCAGACAAATGTCTTCTTACATTTGCATTTGCCATATTCAATCATTAAATCAAAGGGTTTGTGTTGAAATGAAGATTGAATACCCTACACATGTCATGTACATGTAGACAGCACACTAAAACACCATGAAAATCAAGGGGTACATGCTTTCCATGACTGAAAAGTCTGCCTGTCAAGAGAGCTAATGTAAACACTGGGGACCATCTCAATACATTCCTCAATCATATCCACCAAAAATATCGCAAATATGTCACAAGCAGCAAATTTCACTATGATGTGTCAAATATTTGGTGCTTAGCAAATTTTGAGTTGTATATCTTCCATGTCAGTTCAACGGGAGCAATTGGAAGAGTCCATCTTCATTATTTGAGGGGTAATAAATATTCCATCCCCAAGGCAGCACGTTGCAAATATTGATTGGTCTATCCTACACTTTCACTCAGCAGCCATCCCACGTAATGCAATTATGACGTATCATATTCCTGGACGGAAAAGCGGTCTCTCGGGTTCAAAAGGTTGTAATATGTACATATCGAAGCAACTGAATCTGTCAATATTATTTACGGGAACAGTGGGACCTTTCTTTTTCTTAACTAAAACCAATTATAGCATATAACCGCGGCGCGGTCTTTCAATTCGTTTACAGTGTGTTTGGAAAACGAAACATAATTATATCATTTTCTTTATGAGGCGATGTGGAATGATATTATTCCAAACTAGACTTTATGATTCTGGAAAATCATGCCTTTTCCATATGGGATTCCATGTTTTTTCATGACCCCAGAGTGTCTGAAGGAATTGTTTTTTACCTTTCTCACTGAAGTTCGTTTATTGATGTTATGAGAAAGGTGGGTATAGTAGTCTCAAATGACTGGGTTTGATAAAAAAACTGTCTAGGTAAAAACCACCATTAATGGTGTGGGGGTTAATATTAATATCGTGGTCCGACAAGTTAATGACCGACAAAATGAGTTATGTTTGTTTGACACATACCCACTAAGTGCTGTGGCTATTTGCAAATGGTCCATTTTATCTCAAATGTATCCACAATATTGATGTCTGGAAGCTTGTAGAGGGTTAACAAGTGCTAACAGGGATATTTTTCCATGCAACTTGTAATGTCACACCAAGAACTGCGAATGGCCATTTTTTCTTTAAAATCGACAAGATGTTTTCAGAGAAATCTAGGGAGAACATGAATTTTAAGCTTTTGATGGGTATGATTGTTTATCCAGCCCAAAACGGGTTAAGGGTTGCTTTTTGAATACCCTTATTACTTCCAAAAATAATTCTCAGTGAATTCTACTTCCACTTATGTTGACCGGTCCTCTTAACTTTCGGTGCTGTGGGTCCGCAAACACAGCCCATTTTATCAAAATTTTGATGTTTGAGAACCTGCAGAGGGTTAACAAATGCTTACTGGAATATTTTGCAATGCAACTTGTAATGTCACACTAAGATCTGAGAATGGCCAATTTTTCTTGAAAATCTATGGGATGTGTATCGCTCTGTAACCAGTCCTAAACGTGTTAATGCTTGGTTTTGTGAATATCTTCATTACTTACAAAAATTATCCTCGTTGAATTCCACTTCCAATGAAGGAGGTTATGTTTATCTCGCAGGAACACATTGGGTGTTATGGGTGCCCAAGAACAGCCCATTTTCTCAAAATGTCTGTGCTTGGCAGCCTCTGGAGGGATAACAAATGCTTACCGGAATATTTTGTCTATGCAACTTGTAATGTCACTCCAAGACCTGCGAATGGTCATTTTTTCTTGAAATTTGATTTTGGAGAAATCCACAGAAAACTGGAATTTTAAGCTTTTAAGGGGTATATCTCTTTAACCAGTCAAAAATGGGTTAAGACCTCGATTTTTGAATACCCTTACTGCTTATAAAAATGTTTCCCTATCAATTTTGTGTCCGGTAAAAGAAGTTACGTTTCTTTGTGGCATTCCCATTGGATGTTATTGGTGTCCAAAAACAGACTATATTTTCAAAATTGTGACATTTAGCAGTCCATGGAGGGTTAACAAATGCTTACCGGAATATTTTATCCATGCAACTGGTAATGTGACTCCAAGACCTATCAATGACCATTTTCTCTTGAAAACCTACGAAATGTTTGTGAAGAAATTCAGGGAAAACATGAATTTTTTAAGCTTTTGGTGGGTATTGCTATTAACCATCCCAAAATGGGTTAAAGCTTGTTTTTTTTAATACACTTATTACTAACAAATTTGGTCCTCGGTGAATTCCACTTCCAACAAAGTAGATTATGTTTATCTCTCGGGTATGCATTAGGTGCTCTGCGCGTCCAAAAACAGACTATTTCAACAAAATTATGATGCTTGACAGCCTGTAGAGGGTTAATGAATGCTCACCGGAATATTTTGTCCATGCAACTTGTAATGTCAGACAAATACCCGCGAACAGTCCATTTTTCTTGAAAACCTATAAGATGTTTTTAGAGAAAAACTGGGAATTTTAAGCTTTTAAGGGGTATCTCTCTTTTGCGTGCCCAAAATGGTTAAGACTTTGACTTTTGAATACCCGTACTACTTACAAAAATGTTTCCGTATAAATTGTGCGCTCGATAAAACAAGGCACTTTTCTTTGTGGCGTACCCATTAGGTGCTGTTGGGCGTCCAAAACAGCCCATTTTATCACAATTTTGATTTTTAACAGCCCGTGGAGGGTTAACAAATGCTCAACGGAGTATTTTGTCCATGCAACTTCTATTGTCACACCAAGGCCTGTGCGTGGTCTATTTTTCTTGAAAATCTGTAAGACTCGTTTAGAGAAATCCACAGAAAACATGCATTTTTGAGCTTTTGAGAGGTATTGCTGATTAACCAGCCAAAACGGGTTAACGCTTGGTTTATTGAATAGCCTTATAACTTACAAAAATGATCCACGGTGAATTCTACTTCCAATAAAGGAAGTTACGTTTATCTCTCGTGTATCGTTTGGGTGCTGCGGTGGCCCGAAAACAGCCCATTTAATCAAAATTTCGATGTTTGGCAGCCTGTGGAGGATTACCATATGCAATGATGAATGTTTAATAAAAATCTACAAGACGTGTTTCGAGAAAGTGCCGATAAACCCCACTTTTGGCAGTTTTTTGCCAATTCTGACGAAATAAAGGTTAAATCGAAAATTCCGCTTTGGCACATTTTTAGATTTTGTGCCCCTCTATGCGTGTGCAAAATTTCGTGAAAATCGGTTCGAAAATGGCTTCTGAATCGTACGGACAAAATGTGTGGAAAAAAAAAATAAAAAAAAATAAAAAAAATAATAATACGTAGAATAACAAGAGTCTTTTCCAGAGAGAAAAGCCTAAAAAAAAATAATAATAATAATCCGCAGAAAAACAATAGTCTTTTCCAGAGGGAAAAGCCAAAAAGAAAAACAAACTAGACTTTATGATTCTGGAGAATCATGGCTTTTCCCAATGATACTCCATGATTTTGCATGACCCCACACTGTCTGATGAATTGTTTTTAACTGTCTCACTGCAGTTCCTTCATTGATGTTATGAGAAAGGTGAGTATAGTAGTCTCAAATGACTCAGTTTGATAAAAAAAATTGTTTAGGTAAAAACCATCATTAACGGTGGAGTGGTTAATTTCAGTATCGTTGTCCAACAAGTCAATGACCGACAAAAGGAGTTATGTTTGTTTGATACATACCCACTGAGTGCTGTGTCTATTTGAAAATGGTCCATTTTATCCCAAGTGTATCCAAAATATTGATGTCTGGCAGATTGTAGAGTGTTAACAAGTGCTAACAGGAATATTTATTCATGCAACTTGTAATGTCACACCAATAACTGCGAATGGCCATTTTTTCTTTAAAATCTACAAGATGTTTTCAGAGAAATCCAGGGAGAACATGAATTTTAAGCTTTTCATGGGTATCATTGTTTATCCAGCCCAAAACGGGCTAAGTTTTGTTTTTTGAATACTCTTATTAGTTCCAAAAATAATTCTCCCCTGGTTTTTTGAACACCCTTATTACTTACAAAAATGATCCTCGGTGAATACCACTTCCAATAAACGAAGTTATGTTTATCTCTCGTGTATGGTTTGGGTGTTGTGCGGGCCTGAAACCGGCCCATTTCATCAAAATTTCGATGTTTGGCAGCCTGTGGAGGGTTACCATATGCATCGCCTGATATGTCATGTGTATCAAAGGTCGTGTCACAGGCAGGTCTAGCAATGATGAATGTTTAAAAAAAATCTACAAGACGTGTTTTCGAGAAAGTGCCGATAAACCCCAATTTTGCCATGGTTTTTTTTTTGCCAATTCTGAGAAAATAAGGGTTAAATCGAAATTTCCGCTTTGGTACGTTTTTAGATTTTGTGCCCCTCTATGCGTGTGCAAAATTTTGTGAAAATCGGTTCCAAAATGGCTTCTGAATCGTACGGACAAAATGTGCGGGAAAAGAAGTAGAAAAACAATAGTATTTTCCAGAGGGAAAAGCCTAATAATATATTTTGATATCGTCTACGTTGGGTAAAAACTCGTGCAATTTAACTTGAAATTGTTCGCATAATCTGCTTTTAGATCGGGATTGCTCGGAATGTATAGAATACAAAATTAAGAGAGGCATAATTCACATCATGAACATCAGTCAGGGAAATCTGAAGGTTTCATTCTGTCAAGCAATAACGTGTTATATCTGTGAGGTTAACAAAAGATATCTTAATGCTTCGAAGACGAGTGAATCTAATCAATGTTTGTAGATCACTTTCTTCAAACACGCAGACATGGAATACAGTTTGATATCTTCCACAAATATCTGACTTGATGCATGCACACCAGAGTATAAATCTGAAATTGAAATTTAATATTATTCCCTGGGTGACAAATCAATTGATCTGGAACTCGTCGACATCCATTATTCAAGCTTCAAATGTAACTGAGTAGTCGTAAAATCGGACTGGCATTCACTCTAATTTACAGTGTTGAATAATTGTATTGATCGAGGGTTCTAAATTAACACATATAGTAGAGGGTCAATAACGAATTTTAGAAAATTTTAGAAAATCAAATCTTTATGAAAAAAGGAACCAGAATACAAAACTATATTTGGTACAGTGCAGTCGCCGTGGATTGGTCGTAATCCACGCGCGGGTAGTGATGCCCACGCAGGTGTTTACAAGGAATTGAAAATCAGCAGCAGCAAGCTTTTCATCATTAATGAAGTAATGGGTTGTACCCGATGCTTCATTAATTACATTTTTGATGATTATTCCTATAATTAGTGTTTGGCCGCCAATGCGTGTGGGGCTGCTAATCACAGATGGAGGTCCAGTAATGCAGGAAAAAGACGAGTAAGAAAATCACGTTCTTCTTATTATTATCAATACCTAGAAATTATAAGAACGATTTTCGACCCTTTTGGATTTACAAAAGAATCAATGTGAAACACCATTTATCAAGAAATGTAAGGCAGAACACTTTATACTTTGGGAAATGTAAACAGATTTCTAAGAAGACGAAATGATGTCATGCGCAGAATGTCTGCGCGTGCTAGACGGTCCGCAGGCGCAAATGACTAAAACTAGTGGTTTACGCAGTTTAGTATAGTTTCTCAAGGCTGTTGATGCCGAAAGAAACTCTCTCCCTTTGGGTTGGAACCCCCGCTATGTCATTTACAATATAACCATCGTCCTTTATTTAGTCTATGACACTCGGGAAATTTGAAAATGAGACGTTCTCGCTGATTACCGTGAAGTGCAGAATCTAGAAATAAGTGATGAAATCTTCTTATGCTAATATATGATACAGGCCTGGCATTCTGAAAAACGCAGGAGCGCAAAAAATCGCTCTCCTCAATCAGCTTAGGAGAGCAATTAGCTTTACACAGCATTTTAAGTATCCAGTTGAACAAACTCATTGAAACTGAAACCAACAGACTACATCAGTGATTTTATTAACTTTACTAAGGTAAAGCGAAATATCTTAGACATCTAGATGTCTCACTCATACTTGACAAGACCTGTGTGTGTACCCAGACCTGTTGTCCTAGAAAGTCATAAGCCTACCACTACCACCTTCAACCCCCCTTGGGGTGTTGAAGGTGGTAGTGGTAGGCGTATGACTTTCTTGGACAACAGGTCTGCTTGAATCTAAGCCACATCCTGGTGCAAGTGCTTCAAGTGACAGGATAGTAGTAATGGTAGTATATTATAGTGTCAATATTCCTTGAATAATTACCCCTCAAACTCTGATGTCAGTTGTTGAACTTGAAACTGACAGAAAAAAAATATTGCTGTGACCCATTTTGCTTCAAATGATTGCAACTGTGTTTGGGTACGGTTGCAGCCATTACCTTTTACCACTGAACCACTTTCGAAATGAAATTATGTGATGTTATGTGACTTCGAAGTTAAATTACATTTTTGCTTTACAACAAAAATTTAATGTGAGCATAATACATGTAATCTCAATCATCCCAGACCAAAATATTTAGGAGGGCAATTTTTCGCTCTCCTTAATTCTTTCAGGAGGGCAGTAAGGAGAGCTAAAAAATCGCTCTCCTGAAATTGCCAAGCCTGTTATATGGATTATATTTCTTGGACTGAGAGTTACCAATTAATTTTGAATAGTCGGTGCATGTAAAAAGACATTGTTGTTGGAATTCCTCAATACTCCACCAAACACACAGCCCGTCAAGCATTGATTGCCTTGAACATTTTCTACAGATTATAACAACAATTGATCATCTGCGTCAATGTATTCAGTTGAAGTGTTGAGGCAAGACTAACTAGATCAAACAAGACACCCCAGGCCTTTTGCTTCATCGGTCTGATCTGGTCTTGACAACGAGCAAGAATATAACAACCATATTTACTGAGTGTTGTAATACTTTATCTACTTTGCAACAGTGGAAATATAAAAACTGAATAGGACACTTGGAATGTAAAAGAAAATATGGATTTTTGTCCAGGGTTCTGAGCAAAGAGAGTGGAGACTTTTTCCGCGTTTGTAAATTATTGCCTCGAATATTTTCGCGCGGCACTGACGTCACGTGAGTCTCGTTTTAGACATGCATGATTTCAAAGTGTTGTGATTCTTGTTTTTTTTTCCTTGCTTTTGGCAAGCCAGAATTTATGAGCAAATTAGAGTGGTATTCAGCATCTGTAATATGAGTTATTCTATTTGTCATGACGTACCCTATCTACCCATTCTCTAAGGGCGCGATCGACTTCAAACTCGGCGCGTGTATGTATTTCTATCCGATATAACATGTTTCGTGTCAATATTTTGCGTTATTAAATCGGCAATTGTATCGCATTCTGTGATATCCTTTACACAGACACGAGTCGCCATTTAAGAAAACATGACCCGAGTCTGTCCACTAGTGTAATAATATGGAATACGAGTGGGAGCGTGTACAACAAACTTTACTGTATTGGTATACTCCCTCGCAAATTCATATAGCAGAAGAGAAAAAAATAAATCACGTAGATATATTTTCCAATCTCAAAGAACAAAAAAAACATTGATCAGTCAGTATTACCAGTTCTTTCAGTGCTCATTAAAAAAAAAATAAAATAGAGCTCAAAGCCTCAAATGCAACAATACAACCACATTTAACAGCATGTATTAATTTTTCTTTTTGTGGCGGCGAAGACCAGGCACTGGAACTCCGGATAAGAAAAGAAATTGAAATAAAACACAGTACTGTACCAATGATATTAAGACCCTATAGACATGAAAGTCACGCAAAGCATCAATTTGATAGATAACTCCTTCTGTAACGACGTTTGATCTCTCAATTGCTCTTGTTTTAACCGTGGACCGAAGCTGGGAGGGAGGCCGGGTGGTGATAGGCCCCTGACTAAAAACTGATCCACACGATTCGTAAAAAAGTGTCTGCCAGAGTCATACATGGTAGGATAATTATGGCAATCCAGTAGTCATGTATAAGAAGCACGTTCGATTATTTTTATTATTTTTAAAAACCACTTTCGTTTAATATTGTTTAAAGAAGGATTGAGATAGGTTTCAAGTTCGTTCCGGTCAATGACCCGGTAACACTGTCGACAATTTTTAACCTTCGCTCTTCCATAACGGAGCATTGTGATACCCTGCAGTTGAAACTAGAAGTCCTGTGACTATATTGTGCACTATTTTGAAGTACATGTAATAACGCGCTGAGTAAGTGCACTTTTGTCTCTGTCGAACTGCACCATTAGCGTAACTCAATTCCATGTAGCAAAACACCGTGCCCAACTCTCTACAATTCTGTACTAGTATATAGAGGTCATCAACCTTGCGAGTTTATTTAGTTTCTGTAACAGTAGATTTTGTATTAGCGAGTGGCATCCATACAGCTGAAACCTGAAGCCCCGTGACAATATTGTGCACTATTTTGACGTAATAGCGCGCTGAGTAAGTGCACTTTTGTCCCTGTTAAACTACACAATTAGCGTATCTCAATTCCCGTAAAATACAGCGTGCCCAACTCTGCACAATTCTATTCTAGTAAACAGAGGACATTAACACCATTCCTGACCTCTTTTTGGATACATGTACATGTAATAACGTAAAAAGATATTATAATCCGATTGCATATACAGAATGAATAGAGTGCATTACTACTTAATCGCAGCGCCATATATTCTCCACTTGAAAAGTATTTATAACTGTTCATAACAGCACAAGAAACACTTGCAAACATTCGTCACATAGACCACCTTTCCAAGGGCTACTTGTCTGTTGTCTTCGGAAATTGTAAACAACTACTAACCGAACAAGCCAAGACCAATACCGGGTCTGGACCTGCGTCGCTGCATGCAATTGAATCGGCAAACGGGAAGTGGATGCACGGCAGATCTGAAAATTGCATACACGATACAACTGATCATTATCAGGCTCCAGACCAAATATAAAATCAATCCCTTGCATAGAAGCCGAGAAAACCTTGACGGAAAATTTCAATGTTCAGGGGGTACAGTAAAATTTCAAAGTATCGGCAAACAGGAAGTGGCTGCACGGCAGATCTGAAAATTGCTTATGCGATACAACTCATCATTATGAAGCAGCAGACCAAATATAAAATCAATCCCTTGCACAGAAGCCGAGAAAACCTTGACGGAAAATTTCAATGTTCAGTGGGTACAGTAAAATTTCAAAGTATCGGCAAACAGGAAGTGGCTGCACGGCAGATCTGAAAATTGCTTACACGATACAACTCATCATTATGAAGCAGCAGACCAAATATAAAATCAATCCCTTGCATGGAAGCCGAAAACCTTGACGGAAAATTTCAATGTTCAGTGGGTACAGTAAAATTTCAAAGTATCGGCAAACAGGAAGTGGCAGCACGGCAGATCTGAAAATTGCTTACACGATACAACTCATCATTATGAAGCAGCAGACCAAATATAAAATCATTCCCTTTCATAGAAGCTAAGAAAACTTTGACGGAAGAAGTGTTTCGGACGGACTGACGGACTGACGGACGGACGGACGGAGTCGAGCGGTTACTAGACCTGCTATGCCGCTGGCGACGCAGGTAAAAATCTATCCCGCGGCGATATAGTACTAATCCACCTCCACATACAGTTAAAACTAAAAGTCCTGTCATGAAATGCGCACAAATAGCATGTTGATATGCGTGTTAATGTACGCGTTATGGCCCAAGTAAAGCTATCAAATTCTGTACATATGGCCTGAGCACAAGCGATGTTTCAGCCAATGGACCTCCGGGTAACCCGGAGGTCCATTGGCAGAAACATTGCATTGTGTTTGCTATGAGTAACCAGGAGAAAATGCCGTGATTTGGATGCCATTCGATATGGCAATTGCGCGCAATTTCAACGCGCAATTAAGCCTACATAAGCGCACTATTCGTGACAGGACTTCCAGTTTTAACTGTACTGCTTTCTCAATATTTTCTTTCTGTTTGATCGGTTCAGTTCGTGATTTCACTACCGACTTCGCTAATAGCACATTACATTGTGCAATGCACAGCACAAACGTTCATGTGTATTTCAGACGACTTCATTCTTTCGCAGAAAAGAGCGCTTTAACTGAGGAGCATTTTCTGCGCTGTGACAGAAATTCTAGTTGAGACTGTAGCTTTGACCTTGGTAGTGTTGAACGGATGTTCTCAACAAAGAATCATATAAACACAAAGTCTAGGAATAGTATGATGACCGAGAGGTCTGCAGTTTTCATCTCCTATCGTTTAAGACAGAACTGCTTCTAACGATCCAGTATAACAACGAAGTATTAGCAAATACCACTACGATTACTGTTTTAGGAAATCATGGCTGACAATATTCTTGATTGGAAGTGATTTACAAGGAAGGCACTTCTCATTATTTTCCCCGAATCTGTCAGTAGACATAACAGGAACGGCGGACCGATTTTCAAAGAGTGTGTGTGTGAGGGAGGAGGGGGGCTGGATCGGGCGATAGATGGTCGTCGGTTTGACGGACAGACCATGGTTCGGCCGGCCGTTCGAAAATTTTAAATTACAGGGTCCCAAAACCTTCATTTCCATGCATCTGAGCGGATATTTTTCAAATGCATTTTGAAAGATTTCACACTTTGAGAGCCGTTAAAAAACGTCCGTAAAGTATTCAGGTGAGGTCTATATATCAGCTTTGGTCGTAACGACCAAAGCTGATACATAGACCTCACCTGTATGCTTTACCAGACGTTAACAGCAATTATACTGTCTGTGGATTATCTTGTCTGGGGGTGGATTTGGTACTTGTATGTCTATAAGATTACGATCTATTTCAGGTAACCGATTTTTTAACAGACTGTATACATTGTAGCGTTTGCTGTCACTTACTGCAAACAATGATCGGAGATCCATCGAAACTGAACCAGTACGAGAGAAACATAGCTGGCGAAAATATGGGGGACGCTCTGGATCCGCCCCTTGTTACACCAGTCATTGGTTGTGTTAAAATATATGCATACAAAAAACATGGCCGGGCAAAAAAATTGGTGGGGCTGAAGCTCTCCCCCCCCCCCCCCCAGCCCCCACCCCCGGTTTCGCCGCCTCTGCACTATGGGTGTGGGAATTTCCTACAAAAATTGAAATTTTGAAATGTTGTTGATTATGTATCATAGACATGCACATCATTTCACACACTTCAGATATTTCTCAGTAGAGTAGTGCAAAAACAGAAGCTGTTTTTTCAGTTTTTTACCCATCAGTTTCGAAAATACATAGAGAGTAATCAATTCAGTTTGTTGTTTGCAAGAAAACTACAGGGCACAAGGTACTTCATTCCGAAGGTTTTCTTCCTATCTGCCCTTTGTCCGAACGGAGGCAGATGACAGCCTTATTGATCCCAGTATATCTACAATACAATGCTGCAAATAATTTATGAGGGGAGTGGAATTTGAAGGAATAACGAGTATGCGATTCGTTTTAACAAACGTTCATCACACTATTGCCGCATTGCAATTATTTCATGCACTGTTTATAATGAATTAAGATTATCAGCACGATAGAAGGTGATATAGGACGTCACATGTTCCACGTTCCGAAAAGATTTGCAATTGGGGATTCTGAATGCTAATTCTTCGAATGTGACAAAGCTTATTGATAATAACGATGGGGATTAGTATCGGATATTAGTTGTTACACAGTAGTTATAGTGACGTGATACGATATATATGGTGTATGCTAAATGCATATTGTCATTGGGAATTAACTGACGACATAGGTCACTTGCAAACGTAGCGAATGTATCTTCCTGGCTACATTTTTATATTATGAACTACCAACTGCGATGAATAATAAATGATATAATTCTAACTTGGTCAAGGTGATGCGGTTGTTATCGTTTGATGACACCTAGAAAGATGTATGAACAGAGGGGAGACCACTCTGACGGGCCGCTGTATCTAGATTTCAACTTACTATGTATAGCTTAGACACAGTCTGAATGTGTCGTATTTACACCAATAAGAAAACTCAGAAACTTGTAAAGTTGCAGCAGGAAAGTATATTACTAGACATAGACCAGTTCTGGGTAGTATTTCAAAACACATGCTAAGGCCGATATCACTCTAAATACCACCAGCGATTCCGCTGGATTTTAAATGCCGATAAATATTCAACACTATGTATATCGTTGCCCAACGATATCGGAAGCTCTATGAGCTTCTGATATCGCTGGAAGACGATACGCACCGTGCTGAAGATTTACTGACTTCGTGAAATACTGTGGTAGATATTAACCTAGCTCCAGTAACACCCTGTTTCTAAAAGTACTAGCCATGCGCCTTAGGTCCTGCAAAGCTTTGAAATTCGATTATATTCGATTCGAAATTATCCTGATGATTCGATGCGATTGTGTTAGAGTGGTGATGATTTCGAATCGTCGAGATGTTCTCAAACGCGTCTCTTCTTTATCTCTTCCTCTTTCATCAGGTATTCTGTCCATGGGGCCTTTTAACAGAAGAAGAGTTCAAGAAAGTTCCGCTTCCGAAACTACTTTTATCTCGTTTCTGGAATATTGCGGGTTTTAAATCGTAATGCCTGAAGCTACGAGTCTTCGCTGAAGAAATACTCGAGTGGCGACTTGTCTGTCATTGCTTCTACAATAGCTTGGAAATCCTGTGAGATTCCATTCGAGATTAGATTTGATTCGAAACGTTCTGCCTGATTCGGTTCGAGACAGATGCACAATTGTTATTCTAAAGCTTATGTAACAGGTTCTTAATACGATGGTACACAGACCAAGGTATCATGCTCTGGTAACACTACTCCTGTAGCATAAAACAGGAACGAATACTATAAAACTTTTACAATTGTATTTTCCTGAATTCTATTTTCTACAAGTGAATATAAATGACAGAAATGAATCAATAGCATTTTAAAAGATATGGCAATTTGCCAACTGGTACATATCCATATCTTTGAAAATGCTAATGGTTCATTTCAATTCCATTACCAACAATTCGTCCGGTGTTGAATGCGCATGCGTAAGTTTTCGGGAAAAACTTCGTCTAAATTTTAAAACTGAGGCCTATGGAAAAAATAATTGAAACATTTTTTACACAAAGAACGAGTTGATTTGAAATATTTTACGTGTTATGTCCATTTAGTTCAATCTTTATAGTTTTATGTGCAATATTTATGTTATTTATTGGATGATGTTTTAATGCTTCCATTTTTGGTGAAAAATGGCCCTAAACATTGTGAAGAACGTTAGTAAATTTTACGAAGTTAGTCGACCCCTGGTGTGTTTACAGCACTTTTTGATCTTTTAAAATTGTTGTCGCAACTGTTACGTGTTATTTTAGTAATCTGCAATAAATACTGTAGATAACAAGCAAAAAAATAATAAGTAGGTGTGGATGTGTTTTTGCTTCCTTTTGCCTCTGAAGAATATTTTCCGTGATTATTCGTATTGAAGTTCGGGTTCCTTGTGAACTGAGCATCATGGCGCCATCTGATCGGTAATGAATTACTATAACAATAACATGATTTTGAAGGGCTTTACATTATTTTAACGGCTCAACAGAAATGGTTAACAGCCCAAGAGTTTATTAGCGGCCCGCGACGAAGTCGAGGGCCGCTAATAAGCTCAAGAGCTGTTAACCATTTCTTCTGAGCCGCTGATACACTGTAATGCCCGACAAAGTCATGTTATTTATATTATTGCCACTTTCGTACATCGGAGACATTACAATTAATTTATGTGAGAAATAAGATAAATAAATGAAGTTTGACGTTTTAGAATTAAAAAAAACAGCGACACTGTCGTCTGGTTTGTTGACAAACAAACCGGGTAATGACTATCGTCTGATCAGCGTACGGCGAAATTTGGGAAGTTAGATGATGAAATATATCTTCGAAATGCGAACTTTAGGCAAGGAGTTTATTCATCAAAGATGCCATCACTTACTTTGTATGTATCGCTTCCTATAGTTGGTACATTATCTATCCGTGACACAAAGGGAAACACTTGAAACAAATGTGTTAATTGTGTTTACAAATTAAAAAAATCCGAATTGAACTGAATTTCGATCCAAATGGAAATCTGGGAAAAATATTGTTGATCGGCTGAGAGATGTGACGTCATTGTCTATATTTAGACGTGTCGAGCTGTTATTGACGTGTTGGGCTTTTATAGTCAATACCGGCCCAACACGTCACATGACTTGTACTTGTTGAGCATTACGAGGTTTCAACGCCCGACAAAACATCGTTAATGTGCTAGGAACGCCCGCAAAAGTGGTAATAATCCTTATTTATTTCTATTAAATTACAAATTAATGGCTGGCCAAATCGTTATTATTACTGTCATGCAGCATCTGAGTAATTAGAAAGGCCGAAGGGTGCATCTGATTGTTTTTACAACTATTTCATACCATTTTTTTACTTCTTCCGTTATGTCTTTTTGACAGATTGCCTTATCTTTTAAAATGCCAATCATTTATTTTAGTCAGTTATATTAATAGATCGTAAATACAATTCTAGAAAATACAATTGCAAAAGTTTTATTGTATTGGCTCTTGAAAATGAACTTGGCAAAAAATGCATATTCCTATTGACATCAGCGAGATTGAGCGAACTCGTCGTTCGGGTGCGCCAGGCTTAACGAGAACTCAACCCAGAACTGTTCCAGTCATTTTCAGTAGTTACAGGGTACGGGATAGATTTTGCAGAGCACGCAAAATTCTTAAGTCTTCGGCAAATGTCAACAGTATGTGCATAAATGAACGCTTGACCGCTACGATGGCACAGCTTGCGAAAACCTGTCGATCTCATGATAATGACAGAAAATCAGCCAAACCTGGCCTTTCGATGGAACCATATTTGTTAAACTGAAATTTGATTCTGTTCGATGTTCAAGTGCTTCAAGTACACCCTAAGAAGTCAGCAAACTTGTTCAGGGATTGATAAGTACTGCCTGTACTGTGCCGGTTAACTAAGAACCAATAAAATGCCTTAAATTGTTAAAAATGTGTTGAAACATGTTCTACGGAAAGTGAAATGTTGTGTGATGGCAGGATGAAGAAATAGATTCTACTTTGGAAAAGTAAGTGATGACATAGAAAAACTCGTCTCAGCAGCAAATGAATGCATGTATGTATAGCACATATATTTCCTCACCCCAATCGATCACCCCTTCTCCACCTTACAAACTCTACACAGACATTCGTTTCATACAAAAAATCCTACTATATGCTCTACACAAACTGTCATTGCCAATTCGGCCTTCGGGAACAGACCACTTGGTAGTAGGTGGGGAAATGTGTATGAACAAAAAACCAATCTAAGGTTTGGCAGCAGCCTGTCAGTAGTTTTAAGAATAGTCCCATCAGGTACTGTCCGCCAGATTGTGGAGAGGCAATTACTACGAATAAAGTGCCAAACCAAGCTAAGCTCCATATCTCCTCTCCCACCCACCACCACAGTTTTATTTCTGAATCTTTGATTTGGTACTTATCTTTCAAAGCAATTTTGGGAAACAACCTGTTGTTATATAAGGTATATCAAATATATGTTAATGGTCAATCAGGCAAAGAATCCCCAAAAGATATAAGTTACTGAAAAGCAATTTGGCGACAATATTGCAATAAGGGCAATGACTGTCATCAATCAACCATTATCTATCTGTCTGGCTCTTGTTCAGTTGTGCTCACTTGCTTGGATATCGCTCAATTGAACGATCCTGTTAAGTGAAACTATCTTCCAAAATCTGAAACCATTCACCAATAAATTATAATTGATAAGTCATTTATGAAAAAAGTGCAAAAATATATCTCGACAGTAGAATACTTGTACTGTATAAAACTGGATTGTAACAAGGGAAATTAACAAAAGTGCAAAACCAACTCCCACCTCAGCGCCCTCAACCGCCTTCGGGTGTCATGGAGCTGAATCTTTGAAAAGTTCTTATGTTACACATTACATTGGGAAACATTATGGCACTCTGGAAAATATTATGATCTATCTGGCAAATATGTAGTTACAGCTGACAATCATTAATAAGCTATTTTGCGACAGGAGAGTCTTTAGGGTAATGAGTGGCATCAGTCAGCCATCATTTGACTGTACCGTATTTACAATCTTGTGTACTGGAGCCATCTTGATTATAACATCGCTTCACTGAACACACATGTTCTTTGAATATAACTTTCAAAATACACACTACTTCTAAATAAACTGGAACTATTCAAATAAGCATGAACAAAGTGTCAATCGAAGGCTTCACAGCAGAATAATTTAACAATATAAAATTGTTTCTTTACAACTTCTTTGATGGTGCCACCAGGCACTCTCCTATGTATCGTATCGAGACAATTATTATGAACAAAAGTGCTACCCCAACCCCCTTTGCCCCTCAATTACCACCACCACCGCCTATCTGGTGCCATGGTACCGAATCTTTCTAAAAGTATATGCATATATATTACATGAGGGGTGAAGCCAGCAAATTGTTTAGAGAGCTCGCCCACAATGCAACTCAAGGATGAGAATGTCTGGCAATTAAAAAGACTGAAGTCTTGGCCAAAGGTCAAGCCTTGCCCAAAGGTCAAGTTGGAGGAGATTATGGGAGGGGTGACCCCCTCCCATAAATCTCCTCCAACTTGGCCTTTGGCCATCGGTGGGGGGTCCGGTGAGGGGGGGGGGTGGGGAGGCTCCCCCGGAAAAATCTTCAGTATTTGATATCAGCAGGGATCAAAGATTCCATGCTGGGTGAAGGTGAATCAAATTCAACATAGGCATATATTAGACTGCTGTGGAGAATATCGGTCACTGCCCTTTGGGATTGGGGGAGGGGATCATACGACCCCCATGACCCTTCCTGGCCACACCCTTGTACATATAATTTTGTTGAAAAATTTTACCACTCGCTGGTTATGGATCATTAGGCAAATGACTTCCCTCAGCTGAAAAGCACTGATAAGATAATTTGTGACATGACTAAATAGATATATTATATCTCACGTGACTTCCTTGCATTCTGATCGGCTGAAAGATGATACCCTATTTCGTGTAGTTTGCATCCACAGAACTGATCAGGCACTACACCCAGGCACTACACGTGTTCTATATTTAGCACACTACTATATCAGTTTTCTTTTCATACTGGGCGAATAAAACTGATCAGGCTAAATTTAAAAATCGATTCACAGAGGCACAACATCCACAAAACGACCCGGAAAAAAATCTTTGTGGAAAAATGTATCGCTTTTCCATTGTTGAAGTCACATTTTTCGAGGCGTTCATTTTATTCCTTGAGAAGATGATCCATATCTCGTTTCGAAGAGAATGATCCATACCTGGGTCCAACTTTCATGAGATCGCGTCCGGATATGAAAAATATCGTTTGTTTCGCTGCTCATATTATTTCGCTATTCAATTGTATGTTTTGGGCAGTAAACGAATAAATAATGAAATTCAATTGAATCCTCGGAGTTTGTATCCCGTGCTGACCCATTCGGTAATGTATATGTGTGACAAATGTGTGGAAATTATCAAACTGCGTTGTCAAATTTCGAAAATTTTAGTTTTCATTCGCGAGTTGCGCGATTCTAGAATACACAGTTCCGTTTTTTTTGCCGACCGATTCAAAATCTGTCTTCTGCTCATATCAATAATCCAAGTAAGCCGTGTTTTGGAAGAAGAAAATGTTTTTTAAAAACTACAAGGTGTTTTTTCTATATAACGGTGGTTGGTAGGGCTGCTACCTTGGTAACCGATTAACAAATCGGACAGATGTTTTTCTTGATGGGTGTTCGATATAATATAAGGATTAGTGCATGTCTTCTCGTTGACTACGCCCATATAGTGCCCAGTGAGGTGGTGTAGTTCCCTCCGCTTCGCGGCGGAAACTACACCACCTCACTGGGGCTCTATATGGGCGTAGTCAACTCCAAGCCATGCACTATTCCTTAAATATATATCCAGTCATTTTCAGCTGTCTAATGCTTGATTGTACGGTAAATCATGTACAGTTGTACCTAGTTGTTTGGGTATCGTTTAACTGAGCAATCCTGTCAATGGATTGTAGCGTCCAAAATACTAGACCGTTTACCAAAAAACAAAAATAACTCATCATTCTTATCATAGACTATGAGCGAACTGCCAAACTGATAATCTGACTATATGAAATTGACTTTTTACAGCTTACGGGAGGTGTCCATAGGCACTCTCCTTTAGTTGTAACAAGTCCATCATTATGGACAAAATGCGCTAAACCGACCCCTTTTCAACCCCTGCCCTCCACTGGTACCACGGAAATGAAACTCTGAAAATAATTGAACTTAAATGTTTACTGTAAAATTTTCATTGGCAACTTGGCTATTTAACTGACATTTTCCTGCTATACTGATAAATTAAGCTGCACGTGAATGCCCGCCCACTTGTTGGTATGTGTTACTTAGATCATTGAAGCAGCTACCCGGCAATACATGTCCTTGTTGTGTTATCGCAAAATGCTATACGTAATTGAACATTGTGTAGCTTTTTGCAAGTTTTGCATAGCAAAACGCGACGCGACACCGCTTATTTTGAGCCCTGGTTGTAGTTGACTGTAAGCAGTCATTTAACTCTTTACCCGCCAGAGGCGGCGTAACCAGGGGGCACTCCACTTTTTTCCAGAGACATGTTTCGTGGTTACACCATGAGTTAAAATGAACACATGCAAACGTACTAATATACATGTACAGGCATTCCTATAATATATTACTGGCAAATCCAAGCAACATTTGGCCAATGAATCCCACCATCGTTCGCTTAGGGCCGTTTCTTCTCCTTCAACCATCTTCCTACCCGGAGGCTTCCCTTCGGGTTGGATGATGATTGAAGTAGACGAAATGGATAGGATAGTGACCACACCGAGGGGTGCCCATCTAAAGGAGACAATATAGTGTGTCACGGTACATTTACCGATATACGATTGTAACTTTTCGTCCCATTGGGCCGAACCGTGGTAGCCTTGACAATTTGTGCCCCTCCACTTTCATCGAGCGTCCGCCGCCTCTGGTACCGACTGAGTATTTATAAGATATTTTTCAGCAGCAGACATGACAAGATTCGATGAAAAATTAATCAAAATGCAAGACAAGAAATCATTGGAGAAAAAATCCTTGAACTGACAGGGTGAACATTTTGTTTTATGTGCCCAAATTATACTTATTTCGGTGTCAAGAGAAACCCTGTGCTGGGAAGGAATATCCGCTAGCAGCATGCAAAGGGTTAAGCAAAATTTGGATATTTGTATGTTTTATTAGAATCACTGTAGCAGCTGCAAATGTACATTCTGAATTGTTAATTGGTTATAAGTCATATTAAGGCATTTGTAAGTACATGCTGGTATGTATTCCTAAGGTCAGTAAATCATATTTCAAAGCAATCTTAGGAAACATCCTTGTGCTCCAGAAGATATATGTTTATGATCAATGAGGCAAGTGATTACCCATAGCTAAAAGTTACCGATAAGCTAATCTGCAACCACAATGCGACTAGGGTAATGGCTGACATAAAGCAACCCTTACTTGGCGGCCTAGCACTTAATTATACTTTAATTACAGTCTTGTTCAGTTGTGATCACTTGCTAGGATATCGCTCATTTGAACAACCTTGTTAACTGAATCAAATTTCCAAAACCTGGAACCATTCACCAATAAATTGTAACTAATTAAGCCTTTATGAAGACAGTGCAAAACAAGGCTCGGTAGTAGAAAAATTGAACTGCATAAAACTGTTTCTTTACAACCTGTTGGAGGGCGCCACTATGCAATCCTCAATGGATTGTAACGAAGCAAATTAACAAAAGTAGAAAACCACTCCTCCACTGTCTCTCTGGTGCCATGGAATCCCTGAAAAGTTTTTATGTTACATATCACATTATAAATCATTTTAGGTAAATATTTCGTTATAGCGAGCCGCCATTAACAGGCTAATCTGCGACAAGAGAGTCTCTAGGGTAACGAGTTGCACAAGTCAATCATTACTTGTCTGCCTGGTTCTTGACTGTACCATATTTACAATCTTGTACATTGGAACCATCCAGATTAAATATCGCTTAATTCTATATACCAGTTTAATTTAATATAACTTTCAAAACATAAGTTATTTGTACACAAATTGCAATTAGTCAAATAAACAAAGTGCTAATCTAAGGCGCCGCAGCAGAACAATGTAACTATATAAAATTGTTTCTTTACAATCCCTTTGAGGGTACTGACACGCACTCTCTGATGGGTCGTGACAATTATTATGAACAAAATGGTAAACCAAGCCTGCCCTCCCCCCCCCCCCTCCTGAAATTGCACCACCACCACCACCACCAACTATCTGGTACTATGGTGCCGAATGTATGAAAAGGCTCATCTACATATGATACACATGACTTTGGGGAAAATTCTTTTCATTCCGTGTTTATGGATCAATAGGCAAATAAGCTCCCTTAGCTGAAATCCACCGCTAAGCTAATTTGTGGCAGGAGTGGACAGATATAACTGGCATCAGTCAGACAGTTGTATAATGCTTGATAGTACGGTATGGTATAGTTGGATATCGTTTTACTGAGCAATCCTGTCAATTAATTGTAACCTCCAAAATACTGGATCGTTTACCAAAAAGTAACTTATCAATTTCTTATTAGCGAAGTGCCAGACTAAAGCCTAAAAAAAGAATAATCAGATAATATAATTGCCTTTTGCAGCCTAAAGGTGGGTGCCCACAGGCACTCTCATTTGGTTGTAACAAGCCAATAATATGAACATAGTGCTAAACTGAGTGTAACCTCCAAAATACTGGACGGTTTACCAAAAAGTAACTTATCAATTTCTTATCAGGGACGTGCCAGACTAAAGCGTAAAAGAGAATAATCAGAAAATATAATTGCCTTTTGCAGCCTAATGGAGGGTGCCCATAGGCACTCTCCTTTGGTTGTAACAAGCCAATAATATGAACATAGTGCTAAACCGAGCGTACCCCCCCTCCCCGCTCCCCGCCCTCCCCCCCCCCCCCCCCCCCCCATCCCTTGATACCACGAAAATGAATCTGGAAAGTCTCTTATGTCGTATATCTCTTTTGGTGGAAGTTTCACCTCGCTAGAATATGAAGGTCATTTCTCCCCCCACTGCATGTGTAACATACGTCTGTCTATGGTGAAATAGCAGGGAGAGACAGATGTATCCCACCCCGCCCACGTGACGTTATACATTTATAACGTTATTATGACGTTATGCATATCGTATCAGTTTTTTGCTATCAACTAATTCATATTGACGTCATCAGAATGCCGTGTGATCAAAGTTTGATGCTCTAAAACTCTTTAAACTCCAAGATGCCACCTTTCCTAATTGATTTCGTGGTATATACCTTCGGTATATACGTATCTTTTGCATGCTCTTTCCGATGGTGTCATTAGGTTTTTCAAAACAACGAATACCAAAGGAGTTGATTATATCAGCACGTGATCGCCGATTACCTCTGGCTAACGTTACCGTTCTATGGTGGGGGAGAAAAATAATCCCTGATGGGTACGGGTGTGGGATGGGAAAATCTCACCCTCGGGACAAGATATTTGGTCCAGACACTCGGCAAGCCTCGTGTCTGGCCCAAATATCTTGCCCTCGGGTGAGATTTTCCCATACTACACCCGTACCCATCGGGGATTATAATAATCCTAATATACAATACGGCCACCGTGGACAGGTCACTTTCCATGGGGTGCGCCGTATTTCCACGGACGCAATAATATTAGAATGCAAACACTAATTACAGGAATACGCATCAAAATTTTATTTAATGAAGCACCGGGTACAACCCGGTGCTTCATTAATTAAAATTTTGATTATGATGATTTTTATTACCTGCTAAAGACATGCGTGGGCATCACTGCGCACACATGGCTTACGACCAGTCCATGGTGATTGTACTGTATATATGATATAATCTGTCAGGTAAATAATTTTACTATATAAATGATGTAATAGTCAATCAGACTGACTTTTTTCTTGCATACCTAGTCTGACAGAGCTCCACTGCGTGCACATGAAAGAATATTTCATGTTTTCAGTGTAGAGATACTTAAATTTAAAGACAAATTGAGAATGCCGTTACGCTACGTGAATGTAATTCGTGTACAGACCAACACTTGGCTGCATGGCTTTCAACTGTATCATATTTACAATCTTATTTTGTGAAGAATTCAAGTAACTACTCAGCAGATTATCATATGAAGTCCCACGTCTGTTTATACCTTGCATTTTCTGTTAACAATGGCAATGGAGTTTATAGTTTAATACAATTTTTGTATCGGCGGTAAATTTATTGCCTTGCCTTGAAAATCAGGAAATACCCAGCAAATTAAATGTTATACTCCCACTATTGTGTTCCTGTTCCTGTTGTTATCATTGCTAAAACAAATTAACGTCTTTGTTAAAAAGCCGCCTCTCTGCTGCTTCTATACACAGTTGGTTTTTGCTTTCTGATTGTTCGACAGCAGGAAAACATATTTGTGCAAACTTGCATAGTCGCAATTTATTTGCGAGAGTTATCAATAATACAATAATACAATACATTTTACTAAATCAGTTTTCTATGAATAAAATAGAAGGTACCCACCAACAAATTGAGACAAAAAATAAATTTCCAGAAGGGGTCTTGTTTACTTGCTTAGTCCTGGAACCCAATGCTATTACTTTGCCGTCTATCGTTTGATGCATCACCATCGGAACTGTCTGATGAGGGTTGAGCTCCAGCATAATAGGGTGTGCTGGTATCTCATCACTGTTACAGATAAAAAGTCAAACACGTTTGCCAGTTAGAGTATATTCGTGAAGACGTTTGAAGGTTTGATTATTTATTTCATTACTGCACTTAACGCTTCAGTTCAGTGAAATATTAGTATTAATGAAATAAGGCAGAGCTGGAAATAAAGGGCTTATATCGTTATATCGTAACACGTTGGCAGGTTACGCCATATAGCGTACCCGTAACCCATAGGAAAAGGGTGTCGTGGTTCTTCTCCGCGTTCTCTGGTTTACTCTGCCAGTCATTCTTTTTTAACGTCTTGATGGGATTTCAGGCTAAAATATCAACAACTAACGCACGTTAGTTGTTGCTATTTGTTTTGGCAGAAATTATTTTAAGATGGTAATTTAATAAACTTATGTTGTATTATTTAGTCGTAACCTGTAGTTCGTTCGCGTATTTTACAATTGACGTAACCCGTACGTAACTTAAACGGGCGTTCGCGAGTTATTGCAAGGCCTGTTGAGGTAATTGGGGGAACGGTCGATTTGCACCACCGTCGATTTACACCATCGGGCGGTCGATTTGCACCATCGCGCTGCTGTTTCTTCATCCTTCTATATTCATCTCTGGACATACCAGTGCCACAAATCCTGTGTCTCCATTTATTTATTTCTTCATTTTAAATGACATATATTATCCGTTTTTTAATGGTGCATATCGACTTATAGGTGGTACAAATCGACTTTGTTTGTGGTGCGTATCGACGTTTCGATGGTGCAAATCGACTTTTTCGATGGTGCAAATCGACTTTTTCGATGGTGCAAATCGACCGGTGCAAAAAGGCAATGGTGCAAATCGACCGATATTCGGTAATTGTCTTATAGTTGTACTTCTTTCAGCTGAGTAAATCGTAGTCTGCAATGAAATGTTTAAAAAAAAACTTGGTACGAACAACTTATTTCGGTTCACAATATTTGTAAACTGGTTGAGTGAGTTGGTTTCACGAATTTGTGTTGGCAATGGATTTCCGTCGCAAGTTTCGTAAATTTCAATTTAAATGGGGACGAGTTGGCGAATATGTTTATTAGTTGACAGATGTAAACGCCAGTGGCGTAAACTAACGTTTCATAATATTTAGGGTTTTAATGTCAAGGCAGGGCTGGCAGGCCCAGTGAAAAGGTTAATGAAAAACTATTCAACATAGATCTCTGACCCAGATGGAGGGACAACTCGAGGTGAGAGACAAGTCAGGGAGAGAATCATGGAGGATTGTAACCAAAATTCGTGAGGAGGGGTCAGGGAAAAGGTCTCTGAGCAGCCTCTGAGATAAAGAAAACCCAGCACTTGAGAAACACCTGGATGGCACACAGGGAGAGGGGGGAACTCATTGCTGTGTTTTACAAACTGAGGTCGAAGTCGCTGAAGCTTGGGGGAAATTGGGAAAGACGGGGCCAAGGAGTGTCAAATGTGTATTTTTGGAGTAATGGAGACAGGTCCTCGAGCACTTTATGACTGAACAGATTTCACTATGACGTCGCCTGAGTGCTAGAATGTTCTATGTCCCATAGGGGACATAGAACATTCTAGCACTCAGGCGACGATGAGTATAATAAGGAACTGAGATGGGGGAATGGCGGACAAGTGATTATTGGGTGATACAAATGTGAGGATTAGAACGCTGATTAATGAAAATAGGAAGAAGGAAACACAGGATAGCATTAAACTGTTCGTTTCTGGCTGGTGGGATACGAGAAGGGGCGGTTGGAGCAACATTTTGGGAGTAAATTATGATCAACGCTGCAGCCAAAGTGGCAGCCAAAAGGACCATGCAGGAGGGACCGAGAAACAGAATTTAACCTTTTTATGTCCTATTGCATACATGAATGGATCTAGACAGAAACAACGCTTCCTACAAGGCATCGAATTACGTGGATAAAAAATAAGGTGTTGTTTGGCAGAGTGTCCGCGTCAAAAAATAGTCGGCGTTTATAAAGAAATTCTAACGTATTTTAAGAAAGAATTTTATTGAAAGTGCAATTAAAAAGTTTAAGCCTGTTTTTCGATACATGGCAAATGACCAGAGGTTAGGGTTCAAGTTTCGCGACAGCATACAGCAGCGTTCACCTGATCATGTTCGAAATATTATTGAATGATCAACTTTACCGCTTTTAAAGTGCAAGTCTGTTGGTTGGGAAAAAGTCAGATCATATGTACAACTCCTGTTTGGGTTTCTATCAAATCATCTTCGGGAGAGTTTTCGTCTTCGTTGTTCTTACACTGTGTTACTCGTGACTACTCTTAACAAACGCCACCGACATCCCTGACTTGGATCGTCATGAAAATTGAGTTTCGATAAAGTTATCTCCTTTGAAATTATCAAACGCACGAGGAAAGTCCAAATAAGAGGCAAGTAATTGTTGAGAAACACAAATGTCCTATAACATCAGTAAAAAATAAAGTTTTCTTTTGTTACTTTTAATAAATGGAAACCACAGACAACAGAAAGTCGATTTTTAACGAGTTATGTTAACTGGTAGAGTGCTGGAAGCCCATATTTGGGCTTTATTTTGCAGTGCATGTGCTACAACTTAATGGCTTCATAATCTGTGGATGTGCTTCATATTATTTTTGAATTGAAATTATTTAGTCTGTGAGGACTTGCCTTGTTACAGTTTATGGGAGAGTGCCACTAGGCACTCTCCCATAAATTGTAGCGAGGCAAAGAGACGTGAGAATATCCGGATGACCAAAAATAATTCAGCACTCTACCAGTTAAACACTCTCCGATTCAAACGCACATCGCGTTCTGTCCATTCATCCCAAGGATGGACAAAAGTGATGTTGCTGAAACGTGACCGCTTATTGGAGATATAGCACGAGACAGATATTTGCAATCACTTCGGTAAAGAGGAACTGGGAAACGTTTGCAAGGTTGGGGTGCTAAGGACCATCTGAGTTTAATAGTACGGCACTGCTTCTTTGATTACAAAGGACATTCATAAACCACCCAAAAAGAGAAATAATGATAATGGTAACGCATTTCAAATAAACAGTTTTTCTCAGATGAGATTGTATCGTACCGTCATTAAGTATTTATATTATTCAGAGATTATTGAGGCTAGTATCAAAGTTTCAGATCAAGATGATTTATCAGGGCGTATAGCACGCGCGTGCATTTTCTCTTGGCAATTAAATAGTAACTATTTTTGAACAGCAATCGTTTCTGCACTTATTCAGTGCAGAGCAACCAGTTAATCCCTGTACCATTCATTCTTTTTCTCAAAACGGTGTTCAGTTCCTAGTTCCGTTTTTATTTGTGGTCATCGGTGTTAATTAGGTGGCACTGGAGTGTTCTTCGCTTTCTTTTCATTGCTAATATTACACGAAGGGGGAGGATCCAAGCTTCAATTTTATTAGCAAGACGTGGAACTGGTTCCATGAGTCATACATGCGCCATTTGCAATGCTTTAGCAACGCATATATATTTATACACCCACACAGACAGACCCACTCCTAAACATGCATACGCATCCGCAAACGCAAGCACAAGAGCGATCGGTGAATTCAAACAGGTTAACCACTCACAAAATCTGAATGTATCATCGATGTGGGCATCATTTCACAAAACTTTATGTCGATATCAATAAAGAGACTTTCTCTTTGGGTTAAGTTTCCAGAATACTGGACTGAACCTATGAGCACGTCAACAGTAAAACATCTTGACTCACTTTAGATCCATTTGCTGTAAAATGTGTTTTGTTCATGGCTGTGTACGCATCCAATGAATTTCAAAATAACGGACATCTGTTAACAGACGCTGAGTACAAACATTAATTGTGCATTATCCCAACGAATGTGTTTAATGACGCGTGTTTAACGAAACTTTTGACAGTCAGCGCCAGCTCCGGCTGGACAGTTTTACATGTGAAGGAAGCCAGAGTATCCGGAGAGAACCACCAAGCAACTCTCAGACTCCCCGACGTACTAACTCCGCACGAGCAGGATTAGCATTGACTGAAGACAAGTGTACCATCAACGTGCAGTACACAGTGCCAGCGTGGGCAATCGGGATTAAGTGCCTTGCCCAGTGACACAATAGTTACCCCTGGTGTGGATCGAACACTGATCGAACCTTTTGTTTTGAAGTATAATGCCGCCGTAGCTGTTGCGAAGTGAGCCCACAGGGGTTAATTAAGCTTGTCAGCTCGGGTAAGAGCTCGAGCTCTTGGGGTTTTTATTTGGAAATTCAGTGGACTCAAGTTTATTTAACTTCTTCGTTTATTTTCATAGTATTTGCATAGTATTTACATAGTATTTGAACAGATTAAAATATGACAAATAAATTACATGGAATTGTATTATCTTGCAACCAGAGTACAGGCTTACTTTGTGGGTACACGCCAGATGTTCTGTTGACAATATCAGGCATACCTTTGAAAGCCAATATTGTCAACAAACAGTAACATTTTAGGATTTGTTGATAGATGGAACAGTAACATTCGGCAGTTTTACTGGGATGTTGGTGTTCGAACTGTCTAACAAATCATAACATGTCTTTGGTTAAACTCCCCATTGAACTGGGGATGCTGCGTTGCATTTTAGTAGCAGTCACCAGGACATTCCGCCGGTTAACTAGTTCCCGGCGGAATACTATTTGTGACCCGAGATTCCGTGAACTGCATGCAGACTGACCGACAGTCTGCATGGCAGTATAAGAGTCTACAAAATGGCGACCGCCACGTCAGGGGACTTTCTCTTAGTTTCCCTGAGGTCAGGGAGAAACTGCTGACGGTCGTCACGTACCCCAAGTATTGCATCAGAAATTTGGTGTATATAAGCACCAATTTTTGACTGCTTAGACAAGTTGTCTCTGGGATCCTGGAGGATACAGACCGAACTCTACAAAACGAAACCCTGGATGCCGCCACTACTTTTGAATGTATGAACTTTGTTTGTTACCATGTACATTTTATGCCAGAGACAACGACAGTTTAGTCGCGAATTATTATAGAATAATTGATTGCTTAGTTTAATTAAAATAGTAGATAATTTGAGACTGGTCTTCGTTGTGCTGTACACGACAAGTTCGTGAAGTTACTGAACCCAGAATCTGGAGCCTGTGTCTGATATCTTCTGAAGGAATCCCAAACGGTCACGGGCTGGTGTAACCCCATAGAACTTCCAGTAATCACAGATCGATAAACATTTTCACAACATAGCCACTGAGCCACCACGCTACCATTTCCCATCAATACATGACCTTTCCTTTTTTTAAAGGAACAAACATGAAGACCCCCATCTGCAATGCTTAAGCATTGCAGAATATGCCTTGATACACTCTAGAGACGAATTGTTTTCAACAGTTTCGATGCCGTGATCTTGCTACCAATTACTGTTGAAATGTAACGTGACACCTGTTGGGTGGAGCTGTAGAAATATTGGCAGACTGTGACATGATGACATCTCACCAGCATGGTTTACCAAGTTTATTTTGCAACCGAAAGTTCATGAAAGCGAATGTAGACTCATCTGGTAGTGAATGGAAATTCAACGAATCCAAAGACTTGACGAATTTAATCGCTTTTCAGACCATCTGGTTCACTTACCGATCGAAAGATAAAACGATTTATACGAAAGAACAAAGGTAATCGAAAAAACATTCATCGAGTTATGAAGAATCAGCAAGGGCAGTCATATGAAAGCAAATTGATTAAACGCCAGGAAAATTAAATTATTACCATTTGTTCGACAGAGCACATTGTAACTGGCCATTTTGAAAAATGCATTGCACCAACAAAGCGACAGCCAAATAAATGTTTTTACTTGAATGGGAATTGGAGTATCTTACGGTGTTTTCACTTTTGTACCCAATGGAGTACATATACCGGACTAGCAAAACGCATAATAGCGTCAGTGACGTAGTTGCCAAGTATATCATGGTGCAATGTGTTAAAATTCGTATGAGTGTTTATGTAATGAGTATGAGACGGCTTGTCGATGGAAAGATTGGGCATTTGACATCTGAATGACTTCCGCAATCTAGCTGCGTTTGTATAATACACAATTGTGCTGGGGATAATTTAATTATTTCAACAAGTTAAATGACTCGCGTTTACGTAAAATGAAATCGATCGAAGGCTAACGCAGTTTATTAGATTTGGCGCATATTTACTTCGAACGATTTTTCTTACTCTCTTCGCAGAACAAACCTTGCTAGTTTATTTAGTTTCTATAACAGTAGATTTTATATTAGCGAGTGGCATCCATACAGTTGAAACCTGAAGTCCCGTGACTATATTGTGCACTATTTTGAAATAATAGCACGCTGAGTAAGGGCACTTTTGTCCCTGTTAAACTACGCAAAGAGAGTAACTCAATTCATGTAAAAAAAACAGCGTGCCCAACTATGCACAATTCTATACTAGTAAATAGAGGTCATTAACATCATTCCTAACCCCTACTGGGATATATGTACAGTTAAATGCGTAAATAGATATTAAAATCTGACTACATATACATAATGAAGAAAGTGGATTACTATTTAATCTCAGCGCCATATATTCTCCACTCGAATTTTTTTTATAATTGTTCATGATAGCACTAGAAACACTTGCAACCTTTCATCACATGGACCAAAGGGTGCACCGCCGTGGTCCATGTGATGGAAATTTGCAAGAGCTTCTTGTGTTTTGTCTACAGAAATTGTAAATAATTACTAAGTGAAAAATCTATCCCACAGCAATTTAGTAGTAATCCACCCTCCACAAAAAATCTATCCCACAGCAATTTAGTAGTAATCCACCTCCACAAAAAATCTATCCCACAGCGATTTAGTAGTAATCCACCCTCCACAAAAAATCTATCCCACAGCAATTTAGTAGTAATCCACCCTCCACAAAAAATCTATCCCACAGCAATTTAGGACTGACGGACTGACGGACGGACGGACGGAGTCGAGCGGTTACTAGACCTGCTATGCCGCTGGCGACGCAGGTAAAAATATATCCCGCAGCGATATAGTACTAATCCACCTCCACATACTGCATTCTCAATATTTTCTTTCTGTTTGATCGGTTCAGTTCGTGATTTCACTACCGACTTCGCTAATAGCACATTACATTCTGCAATGCACAGCACAAACGTTCATGTGTATTTCAGACGACTTCATTCTTCCGCAGAAAAGAGCGCATTAACTGACGAGCATTTTCTGCGCTGTGACAGGAATTCTAGTTGAGACTGTAGCTTTGACCTTGGTAGTGTTGAACGGATGTTCTCAACAAAGAATCATATAAACACAAAGTCTAGGAATAGTATGATGACCGAGAGGTCTGCAGTTTTCATCTCCTATCGTTTAAGACAGAACTGCTGCTAACGATCCAGTATAACAACGAAGTATTAGCAAATACCACTACGATTAGTGTTTTAGGAAATCATGGCTGACAATATTCTTGAATGGAAGTGATTTACAAGGAAGGCACTTCTCATTATTTTCCCCGAATCTGTCAGTAGACATAACACTACAGGAACGGCGGACCGATTTTCAAAGTGTGTGTGTGTGTGGGGGGGGGGGGGGGGGGGGGGCTGGATCGGGCGATGGATGGTCGTCGGTATGACGGGCAGACCACGATTCGGCCGGCCGTACAAAAATTTTAAATTACAGCGTCCCAAAACCCCCATTTCCGTGCATCTGAGCGGATATTTTGAGATTTATCAGATGTATTTTGAAAGATTTCACACATATTCTCCACTTGAAAAGTATTAATAACGTAAAAAGATATTATAATCCGATTGCATATACAGAATGAATAGAGTGCATTACTACTTAGTCGCAGCGCCATATATTCTCCACTTGAAAAGTATTTATAATTGTTCATAACAGCACAAGAAACACTTGCAAACTTTCGTCACATAGACCACCGGGTGCAACCCGGTGGTCCATGTGATGGAAGTTTGTAAGGGCTTCTTGTCTGTTGTCCTCGGGAATTGTAAACAATTACTAACCGAAAAATCTATCCCGCAGCGATATAGTAATACTAATCCACCCTCCACATACTGCATTTTCAATGCTTTCTTTCTGTTTGATCGGTTCAGTTCGTGATTTCACTACCGACCTCGCTAATAGCGCAATACATTTTGCATTACACAGCACAAACGCTCTTGTTTATTTAGGACTACTTCATTCTTCAGCAGTAAAGAGAGCATTAACTAACGAACATTTTCTGCACTCATTGTGACAGCAATTCTAGTTTCAACTGTCGCTATATGAAGTATCATTATTAAGAATATTTTCGGCTTCGACTTACATGAATGATGTACGGTACTGTGATTGTGAAAGCGGTCTCCTTTCCGATCTGATCGAGACTCGATTGCGACACACTTTGATAGTGTTCAACCAATTACCAAAAATGGTCGTTGACCGATCACCGGTTATTTGTCGATTCCGATTCCGATTGTAATACCGTGCACTTGGACAAGTGGAGGCTCGAAAGAACTACATTAAACAGAACATTTTTCGTCGTTACACTCCATTGATTGGGGTCGAAATAAAATTACCAGTCGCGCACACTTGGGCGGTAAACGTGGCTCTCAGAGCCACGTTTACCGCCCAAGTGCGTGCGACTGGTAATTTTACTTCTGCCTGAGTCAATGGAGTGTTACCGTCACTTTTCCGATAGGAACTAGCGATTTCGCCCAGTTGTAAGCTTTGCATGTTGTTTAACTTGTATGTCCCGTAACGGGGCGTCTAGAGAGATTAAGAATACACATTGCGGTTGTTTCTCAACTTTATTGAATGGTATCATTTTACATTAACAATTAAACAATTTCAGAAGAGAATAAAATGCGGTTAATGAATCATCTCAAAATGCTTGGCAACAATCGGTTGAACCGATATTCCAGGAGCCGTTGCCGTTGTCATCCGATTGCCCACAATCGGCCTATTGTGGTGGCCGGTTCCGATCATCGGTTGAACACTACATTTAGACCAACGTGTTGAGGTTTTGTGAAAAAAAATACTTCACGGAATAGGGACCAAATCAAGAAAGCAAATGAAAAGAGTATCTGAAATACTTAAGTACAGTCGCCATGGATTGGTCGTAATCCACATGTTGGCAGTGATGTCCATGCATGAGTTTACCAGGTAATAAAAATCATCATCAGCAAAATTTTAATTATTGAAGCACTGGGTTGTACCCGATGCTTCATTATTATTATTTGTTTTGATGATGATTATTCCAATAATTAGTATTTGGAATCTAATATTATTGCGTCCGTGGAAATATTGCCCACCTGTGAAAGTGACCAGTCCACGGCGACTGTACTGAACGTTCTCATACGTATAGCGGAAAGAGAATTTTAACCGGATCTCGACCCCGAGTCAGTCGCGACCTGGTTGAAATTCTTTACCTGTTTTTGTCATCGCAGTATTGTACCTCGAAAGCGTCTATTATGGATGCTCCGTGATCCGAAATTTAAGTTTCTACACAATCCGAGCAACAGTCTGTGGACCAAAGAATTTTCCTCATAAAGTTCTCAATTAAATGTACTCTAACTGTGTCCTATTTCGGATTGTAGGCAAGAAGAGCAGACTTTGAAATTTGTTTATCCTTAAACCACACAAAAGTGAAGAATACACACATTACTGTCTATAATATAACCAAGCAACTTTGAAATGCCACACAGCCTCGATAGAATGTTGCTGACAACAGATGTTTTGTATGAGGGTAAACTCCGAGATGAAATACAAACAATGGTGAATTTACCCAATACAAACTCTTAGCACGGGTCAACCAAACACGTGTGTAATATGTCTATACACCAGGTGTAAGCATTTGCAGATGTTTGCCACCAGGTCTTTTACAGGTTTTACGCTGGATTATGAAGGAAGAAAGGTTTTGCCTCTGGCTATAGGTTTTCCAAGAAGGTACCTGAAATCAGTCTGTTTTTATATAATCAAAACTCTTATTTCCTTTTTGTTTGATCATGGCAACAGATATATGACATTCCTAAAACTATTCGCTTACTACAGGCATGACATCGTCCACGTCTTTACCATTTCCCTCCCTGAGTGAGATTGTCCTGGTTCGTTGTTACTGCTTTTCGAAAGCACGGAATGCACTGTAAAACAAGACCTCTACTTAGGTCAGTGTTACATACAAACTATGTTAACCCTTTAAACTCTAGTGGTATCTTCCATGCCAGTTCAATGGCAGCAATTAGAAGAGTCCATATTCATTATTAGGGATAGATCAAACAATATTTTCAACGTGCAGCCTCGGGGCTGCACGTTGAAAATATTGATTGGGCTACCACACAAATTTACTGAACAGCCACCCTATTTAATGACGTTATAACGTATTAATCTGCTGGCCTGAAAAATTGCCGCTAGGGTTCAAAGGGTTAAAGTTCGAGTCTAAAATCTTAGAATGATTTAATATTTTATATTACAATATAAGCAAAAAGTGTATTGAGTTACACCAAGCTCTCGGGTTTGAAGTCAAATTCAGCTTATTATTTCAGACCACAGATTATTATTTCTTATTTTAGTATTTTTTAGCGATTGACGTTTCGGGGTTTTTGTCTGCTATCGCAAATAGCCTGTAATTCGGATATTAGCTGGCTATCGGCTAGCCGTTCGTGGTTCTTCGCGGCTAGAGAAGCACGGCGGTCTTTTATGGTAGGGATGTCGGCTCTATCGTGGAGTGTTTTGGTGGATGTGTCCCAGGGGCACGGAGGGCGACCCTAAGCGCGGGATTTTGGACCCTTTGGAGTTTTCCCATATTCGTCTGATTGAGGTCAGTTAGGATGATTGCCCCGTATTCGAGTACTGGGCGCACAAAGGCTTTGTATAGTTTGAGTAGGGTGGACTGGTTGGCTCCCCATGAGGGTCCCTTTAACATTTTTAAAAAGTTGATGCGTTTAGTTGCTTTTTTCGCCATGTCGTCGGCGTGTTTGTTGAAGGACAGTTTTTGATCAATTGATCAATGGTGATGCCCAGGAATTTCGCCTCTTTGCATTCTGGGAGGGTGTTATCCATTAGTTTTAGGTTAAAATCACGTTTGTTTGTCTTGCGAGTATAGGTGATTCTTTGGGTTTTATTGGCGTTTAGCTTAATTCTCCATTTGGCACAGAATCTTTAGAACTCCCCCACCGATTGTATATAGCATCTCTTCGTTTGGTGACTATCCACCAGCCTCCGTTATTACATCTTTTACCCCTTCCCATTGACACATGTAAAATGCGTTCGAAACGAATACTCGGAGAATTTCTCAATCACAATTTTCGGAAAGTAAACTATGTTCCGCTAGTGCTCTTCTGCCGAAAAAGAGCACGTGGTGCCCCCCTCCCTAATCTCGGGTCAAGCTTTCCACTGCCCCCTCTTTCGGTGCCCTTGGTTGTGAATATCTTCTACAGACAGGTTGCTTCGTATAAGAAATTTGATTACTGGAATAACATCGGGTCAATTTAATGTACAAAACCAGGAAACTTGAACGTTTTCATGAAATTGGTCATTGATTTTGACATTGGTAATGATCGTTCGTTTTTTCCGTGAACGATCCAGGGGGGGGGGGGGGGCACTAAAAATTTGCAAGACGTGACGTCCTATTTTTTATTCGGCTCCTTTTTACACCCACGTGCACCACCCCTACATTTTCTACTACCGTTCTCAGACACCCCCACCCCCACTCTCCCATTAAAATCGAAAATAAACTTATAAACTTAGTAGGCACAGCTGTCTTTAGGGGGTTTTCATAATGTTCTTAACCCTTTACCCAACATAACGGCCAAAACCGGTCAGCGCTATTCTCAAAAATCGCCAATTATTTTTTATTATTTTTTCATTTTTTGCCTCAAAAACATAGGTTATGACCCCTCATTGGAACGAGCTCGTTGAGCTCGTTCCAATGAGGGGTCATAACCTATGTTTTTGAGACAAAAAATGAAAACAAATAGTTATTCAGTCATTTTTTGGCAAGTGTCGTCTGCTTTTCATGTTAGGTAAAGGGTTAAACTGGTACCACCAATTTAAACCTCTGTGGGCTGCTGTGGGCCCCAATCTACAAATGACAAGCTGTTTATTATAGGCTTGGCCAGAGCAGGTGTGCATATACGGGAACAAATTTTCATTTGAATTGTTCCCAAAATATTGTATGCACATTTTCTACATTTCGAACAAGACACCCACCCTCTACTAACGTGTGACATTTTCCCAGTTTAAGCCCAATATTCTCACATATAAAGCCTCCTGATGTTGTATTTATGTTAAGAGTGTGATATACAACATCATCTTTAAGGTCTGAAACACAAATGATGGTATATATTAGCTGATATATTGATATATTTTTAAAAAATTCAAAAAATTGTACAAGTTGGAAATGCACATTTTTGCCGCACTCAAGAGACCCACCCACCCCCACGTCACGTCTGGGAAATTTTTGGTGGCCTCCCCCCGCACGATCAAGGATTAAATTGTCGATGTCAACGAACGATAATATATGACAGTGTGTATAATATTAGAATGAATATTGTTAGAGTGATGAATTGGTACACGTACTGATGAGTAAGATATTTATTGGAGATTCGCCGTGAACTTCGGACACGTCAAAGATCCTTACATACAGTCCATTGACTGACCGCCCAGACGGTCTTCTCCTCGATCAGAATACCATATGATTTTTATCTTGTAAGAATACATTTATATATAGCGGTGGACTGAGGTTTCATAAATGAAATTTCACAAAATCGAGACTGCATCAAGAAAAAAACAACTATAACTGGAGAATTGTAATTTGTTGGACGGGCTTTCCCAACTTTCTACTGTGAAAATGCAGACTACACTACATATAGCAAAGCAAAGTGCTTGAAATTATCCATTTCCAAAACGATAGACAAAAAACATCCAACGTTGGCTATTTTTGGCATTCTGTAACGGTACTCTTATTCTCACCCTCATTGCGCTTGGGGGTTAAATCTTGAGATTAAAAAGTAAACAGTAACTTTCTTCTGCAATCATTGTTACATCTATCCATACCAAAATAATTGCTACAACAACCTTGCAATTAGAGGAAATGAGTACAGATGTTTGCAAAATTCATTGAAAATCATTTTTTGTCAGCCAATACTATTCTTTACGTGGCCAAATCATGTTTTGGGTTAAGCCCCATATCATAACTTACAGCAGCGGATTTGTTCATTAAGCATCTCTACCTATAGCAAAACAAAGTATCTAAAATTAACCCTTTCCAAAATGACAGGAAAATGTAACCGAAGTTAGCTAATTTTATCATTTAAGAATGGAAATCTTACCCTAATTGTGCTTGAGGGTTAAAGATGAGATTAAAAACTAAACAGTAACTTTCTTCTGCCAGTATTTTTGCATCTATGCATACAAAAATAATTGTTACAACAACATTGCAATTAGAGAAATTAGCGCTTGAAATTAGTCAATATCGAAGATAAAAAGATATTCTTAATGACGGATTATCTGTGAAGTGGTTGCTTCCAATTAGCTTGCCACAAAAAGCAAAGGTTCCTTTTATAACTTTTAATAAACGAAAACCAATGTCTTGGCGTGAGATTTGGTCATCTTTTCCTGGGAATTATCAGCTCATAGACATTTTTATTATATGCTAGCCTGTGAATTATCGCAAATTATCTAAAAGATATTTCTCGATATCTATCGACTCATTGGATATCGAGGAATATATCTCAGTAGCTTCCAAATGACGTCACGCTACGTCGCATCACGTCGCCTTGAAGGAACGATCAGCTGATCGTTGTTATTGTTTTGAAACGTACGTACTTGGGGTCGAAGTAGGCTGTATATTGTGCAATAAAATGTCTCGTAGCATATAATAAAAAATAAAATACACTCTGTTTTAGTCAGTATCTAGAATTACCTCATGAGCGTGAACCTGAAAGTTTTATTTTTCACGGGCGCTTGCGCGTGTGAAAAATAATATTTTCAGGTCCACACGATGAATTTTTTCAGTAGCTTCCCAAAATGACGTTACGCTTCGGCGCATGACGTCGCTTTGAAAGAACGATCAACAGCTTTTTGTTATTGTCTTAAAACTCTTTGCAATCGAATTGGGTTGAATATTGCGCTGTGAAATGTCACGTAGGATATAATAAAAAGAAAATCTACGCTGTTTTAGTGAATATTGGGAATTATCGCATGAGTCTGGAGCTGAAAGTTTTATTTTTCACTAGCGAAGCGCTCGTGAAAAAATACTTCGCGAGTGAAAAATAAAACTTTCAGCTCCAGACTCATGAGATAATTCCCAATATACTAAAACAGCGTAGATATCCTCTCTTTTTTAATGGAAAGGCCTGTGTCTGTATTATATGCCACGGTGCGCACATCGTTGACACAATGAACAGAAAAAAGCTACAGAACATCAAAATATGGTGAAAACGTCATTTTCTTATTGTTGAATAGGTTTCAAAAGAATGATAGTCAAACGTTCAAACTGTTGAGGAAGAAAAATGCAAAATGCCAGTTTCTGTATTTCTGTGCTACTCTACAGTTTGTGAAATAACACCCACGTTGATACAAATTCACTAACATTTCGAAATTTTCAATATTAATATGAAATCCTCATACCATTGGTGTTAAATTTACTGACAGCTTCAGAAAATTAGGGGTGCTAACATTGCTGTAAATCTCTTCGAATAACAAAACATGTTAGACATGTCAAATCCAGAATATAATCAGGCACATGATTTAGAATCGAATGGAATCTCGCCGCTCTTCAAGTTGTTGAAAAGTCGTATAAACATCCACGCGAGTATGGTATGCAACGGCGACTTGCTCAAAATGAATAAACAAATCGGAATATTCCAAACTCAAATATCGAATATGGACTCTTCCAGTTGATGCCATTGAACCGACATGTCGTATACCAACAGGGATAAGGGGGTTAACTCCTAACTGAATGTACATTATTATAGATTTAGATTCAGATTCTTTATTCTCAGTATACATACATGTAAAGTATAGTGACAAATAATACATATTGCACAAATATAATATTAGTTACACAGTTTGTTGGTGGCCTAATATGGTATATATGGTGTCAGTTAATTCCATATTGGACGCGAGTCCAATATGGAATTAACTGACACCATATATACCATATTAGGCCACCAAGAAACTGTGTAACGAATATATCTTACCGACTGCTGCATCGATGCACAGAACTAATAACAACAGCGATCAAAATTAAATGAGAGAATTCTCACAATGTGTTCACGTGTCTTTGCCTTGTTACAATTTATGGGAGAGTGCCTACAGGCACTCTCCCATAAATTGGAACAAGTCAAATTCATACATACCAAACAGTTTCTTTTCGAAGGTAACATGACACACATCCACAGAATATGAAGCCTTTTAAGTTGCCTAACCTGCACTTCTGACCAAATATGGGCTTCCAACACTCAGTCTTTCAACTTGAAGCGTTTATCGGCTGCCGCCATTTTGAATAAACAATAAACAAAGGGAGATTACCCATAGCTGTCAGCGTATATTGATGTTGACAGGCAGTATATGGTTTTATATGCAGTCTGCATGTGACGTCTTTGAACCAATGAAATTCCCAGATACTTGTAGGAGGTAAGATATTAAGTAATATGCCGCATGAAGTGGCATATCCAGATTGGCTGTCCACCTGCTACACCCCTGGAACAGACTGTAACCAAATGAGTAAACTTAGAATAATTTATGTCACACATAATGGGATATGGGGATCGAGTTATTTCATACCCGGGGTCAAAGATACAAAGGTACAGCCCATTATAAAAGCCGGCGGGAAGTTGATGCTTCGGGATTGGCAAGAATCGACCTGCTTATTGGACTCCCCCCACTACTTTTATATTTTCGTAAAGCATATTTATGTGAAATACGTAAAGCATGATTTTGTAACGCAATATCTGTTCGTTTATTTTTAGGGGTTTAACAATACTTTGCACATCCAGTATCGTGTCGTTTTAAAACATTTTGTGGTCGGAGAAAGCCGAAGACCCGATGAGAACCAAAGAGTAGCTACGAGCAACTGTCAGCCTCGCCAGCATACTAATCCGATACACGCAGAGTTAGCAGCGGTTGACAGCAAGTTTAACATCGACGTGCATTACGCCGTACTACATAGCGCCTCTGTGAGCTGCCGTTGGCAAGCGGGATAAGATGTCTTGCCTAAGGACGCACCACAGATGACGCGGGGCAACATCAAACCGTCAACCTTTTGCTTTAAAGTCAAATGCTGTACCCTCGTTACGTCATCATCATCCTTATGGATATAGGTTGGAAAAGATCTTACCCTTGAGGTTAATATGAAAATAGACCCCTGCGATGCTTCGAGACTCGATTCGATTTCGAATCATACGTTGATATTCGATTCGATTCGAAATCAGCTGCCCGATTCGTTTACTTTCAAATCTCCACACGGGAATATAGCTTGGTATTAGTCATTGTCGTTGTCTCACAAAACGTATAGTTCAGATGGAATTTGTACGTAAATAATGCTGAAAATAAAGACAGAGTTTAATATCATCTATGTTAACATAAATAGCATCTGACCCATGACACCTCCCATGCTAATTCCAGTCTCACTAATCTCTACCACTGTTGAAAACACAGTTAAAGTTTCCAAACACTGTTGACGATGAGCTGTTGCTGGCGGCTAGTCCTGTGCAGTGCTTAGTGCTGGTAAGTCTCGCATCCGTTTCTGGGTAACATTCCAACTACATCATCAAGGCATGCCTTCCAGGAAGGCATGCCTTGATGATGTGGCTGGAGTATTTTATCAGTCGGGACTTGCACCGTCGCAGTTTGAACAATGAGGTTTACAGCCCCCCCCCCCCCTTTATCTGTCATCCTCAAGACGCCCAGAATTCGATTCAAGATTCGATTCCATTTCAAATAGTACACTCGATTCGATTCGAGATTAGATTTGAGTCTCAAATGTGTGATTCGCAGGGTCCTATATGAAAAATAACTTCGCAGTTACAAATGAAAGCTCAGCGTTACGATCCAAATAGAGTGTGTGTTTTTTTACATCATCAAAATGACGGAGAATTCGACCGACTCAAATTTGAATGTTTGTTTATGTTTTGAATGCTTCATGCGTATCACAAAGCGCGCTGCACTGCAACAATAACTGGAATATAGGTATCACGGAATTAAATATTTTCCCATAGGCGACCATTATGCGAAAAAAAATATGATCGCATCACTTTAATTTCGGCATTGAAATATCTTTGTCAAGCATAGCCCTTCAGACAACCTTTTCTGCCCAGAAAACAGGGGGTCATGCGACAAATAAAAGAGAAAAATTGAAAGGAAGGGAAGTACCGGTCACGTGCACATATTTTTCAGGGAATTCCCAACAAAAACACACCAAAAGTCAATTGTATTTTTTGGTCCAAAATTCATCAAATCATCCTCTTTATTTATCTGGAGTATTCAGCAATAATACAAGATTTCAATAGAATGTTTCAAACGTTTATTGAAACAATATATTTTCTCAAGGCTGCTTATTTTTAGAGATTGCATCATTTCCGAGTGCAACATTTCAAGGTGAGTAACTCTAATTCAATTATTTAGTTCATCGATACCAATAAATGTCAACCTTATATACGCTCATGCCTGAAATCCCAAAACTTTTAATGAACCCCCTCATTCTTTCGCATTCTGGATATTTAACCCTTTGAATACGTAAGACCGATTTTTCGGTCCAAGGCATAATTTCGACCCATTTTTGTCTTATTATAAGATATCTATACACAGGGCACTGATGATAAAATAATTATTGCAGCCTGCAGCCAAACGGCTGCAGACTGCAGTTATTACTTTATCCTCTCTGTATATTGGTACTGGACTGACCGATCTCACTGTAAGTGTACAGAAAGGCGATACAATTCCAAGAAACGAGGGTTTAAAGGATTAAGCCTTCAAAACGTACTCAGGGTTCTCCAATTGGCATGAAAAACTGTTTTAGCTGGTGAAGACCGTGGACTTTCGCCTATGGGGGATACACACTCTCAACTCCGCACAAGGTGAAATGAAGAAGGAGGGTGGGTATATTTGCAAAATCACTCTCCCCCACTTTATTTAGCCTGACGACATATTTGAAGCTCCAAACTCCGGTAGTGCAATTAAATACTTCGTCGAAGTTTGAAATATACCGAACTCATTCCGGTAAATCGTTCATACGTCAACATTTTCTTGACATTTAATATATTCAGCATTTTGTTGTCCTATCTCTTAATATTCAATAGATAGTAATGAAATGTGGAATATGTACTGCTCTGATTTTCATTTTTGATTCAATTTCTGTCGAAAAATAAAAGATAAATCGACTATTGAAATACGCCGTATTTAACATTCGATTTACCCAAACGATATGTTCGCTTATGGAAGAATGGGTGACAAATTCGTGAGGTGACAATGTAATAAGAAATGAGAGAAAGGATTGATTAGAAATGAACAGATATTCCATTTAATATTGATGATTTCATAAAATTGTAATTTAACTACCTTTTTCGTTCGTATTCTGGTTGGTTTTAGTCTACCAGAATAAGACAGATAATCATTGCAGGAAAGCATATAAAATAATTTATTACACGCCTGTTTGATGGAATTCCCATCTATAGCAACACTAAACCATGTAGAAAACAGAAATCGTGGACAGGCTCTTTTTAAAGAGAAGTGAAATTCCACTGGTATTATCTACAAATCGTGCACCGCAATTACAATTTGAAATGCTAGCGATTGCTAAAATAGTGACACGGGTTTCCCTCGAAAATTTGGTTGGCGATAAAATGTGATCTTTTTGTTGAAAATTCGTCCCCTGAGTTCCAATGTATTCTATGTGCCTCTTGTAACACAGAACACATTGGAACTCAGGGGACGAGTTGTCAAATGAATTGCTGAGTGTCCTTCTAATAATTGTTTTTTATAGACGTGAAGGCGTGTAATAAACACAGAACGACACACGCGTGTGAATGGATTAATCGATAAGGTAATTGTGCCATCGCGGAAGGACTCGTGCTATATCGATTAACCCTTTACCCAACCCTTTACGCCCGCGTAATATGCAAATTCAGCAGTTGAAAAAATATTATTTTTCAAAACATTTCAACAACACCATATCATGTGACCCCTCGTTGGAACGAGCTCGTCGAGCTCGTTCCAACGAGGGGTCACATGATATGGCTTTGTTGAAATTGTTTGAAAAATTTGAAAAAATTATATTTAAAATAATAAGTTTTGATATCGTCTGCGTTGGGTAAAGGGTTAACCCATTCACACGCGTGTGTCGTTCTGTGTATATATGTGATACCATGGTGTGCTACATGAGACGGATCGTGTTTGCGGCGAGCAGATGTCAGACGCTCCAACTTACTTACTCCGCACAAGCAGCATTAACGCCGGTTGAAGGCAAGTGCACCATCGACGTGCAGTACGACCTAGTACATAGTGCGACCGTCCCCAGGTAGGGGGTAATAGAGATTAAGTGTCTTGTAAAAGGACAAATCGTTGTTAGAACTGGTCAAGTTTGAACCGTCGACCTTTCAGTTTGAAGGGCAATACCCCAACCACCGAGCCACAGCGCTCCCCAGTTGATATTTTACAGGTGCGTTCATTCACGAGCAATGTTTTTATGGAGACAAAATGTTCAGTTTCACCATTTCTTAATTAGCATCTACCTTTCAGGATCTGATCCGCGCCCCGACTATGTTATATTCTTGTACAGACCCTGATCACAAACGTGTCCTCTTTCTCGTTTGGATCGAGATTGTACTGCTACCTGGGACCAACACTATAAAGCTTTTACAACTGTATTTTCTACAATTGTATTTTCTTCTTATTGATATAACTGACTGACTAAAATGAATCATTCGCATTTTAAAAGATATGGCAATTTGCCAACTGGAAAATTGCCACATCTTTGAAAATGCTAATGGGTCATTTTAATCCATTTAAAGTCGTAACTAGAAAAAAAACAATTCTAGAAAATACAATTGTAAAAATTTTTTAGTACTGGACACAGCTGGTCGGGACATTTTTACATAGGCGTGTAGATAGTAAAACATATTGGGAACTCAAGACTGAATCACCAAAAATGAAATAAACGACAATAACAGATGCAATATTGGTGTTTCCTTTGCGACAGGTGACATTCTGGACATCCTGTAGTGTTGTGAAGAAAAGCTGACAGAGGATTTTGACTGGATCGTGACTTAGTTGAGATCCAGTCGTAATTCACTGTTCGTTTTTCTCGTGGAAGTCCCGAATTTGTTTGATAAGAAAACATTTGTCCTTCGAGCATAACAAGGCACTGCTTGCGATTTTAAAGTATTTCAGATGGCGCCACGTTGCACTGAGGGGACGACGTACTACTTTTCAAATGTAAGAGAACTTACCATTAGCGTTAGCTGTAAAATGAGCTCATGACGATTACAAGACTTAGAATAGAGGAGTTAAATGATTAGAGACAGAGGCGGCGAGTGGAGGGGCACCAATTTTAAAGGCTACTATGGTTCGTCCCGGTGGGAGAAACGTTACAATCGTATATCGGTAAATGTACCATGACACACTAGACTTAGATGAGCATGCCGCGATGTGGTCTCTGTCCTGTTCATTTCTTCTACTTCAATCATCTTCCAACCCGAGGGCTGGTCGAAGAAACGGACCGAAGGTGGAATTATTTCTCCAAATGTTGTTTGGATTTGCAAATAATATATGATAGGAATGTCTATATATTGACACCTTTGTTTGCGCCCGTTTAACTTATTGTGGAAAAAGGCGGACGGGCACGTGTCCCCTGTGACCTCCTGGTTCCGCCGCCTCTGATTAGAGGGATAACGTTACTTCGCTATCACCTTCGAGGCGGCTTGCGGTCTGTGGTATTGTGTTTACGATCGTGCAACGTCTACATTAAATTAGCTACATATTGGATAGAAAAACGTGGAGCTTAATGTGAATGCAAACACGTCTGCTAAATCTTCTTTGCGAACAAAAATCAATGAAGCACTGCGGAGTGTTCACGAACCACTTGCGCAGTATCTAAAGAAAGTTTCATATTCGATGGATAAAATTACTAAAGCTTCTCTGTGTGGTGAGACAAACCTTAATGGAAAAAGATTTTCTTTGCAGACTAGCGTGGTCTCATTTTCCTTTCAAATTTTCATTTCATATTAAAAAAATATTTATTCCGAAATCGATAGAATTGAACCAGCCAAATATTTCCTTTCTGGAACAGGCTGTGATTGATTTGTTGACGTAAGCTACATGTAAAATGAATAAATTTAAATATTAATAGAGAGATTTTCGTGAATTATTTCGTTCATCATACCACATCGGCCTATAAAAACACACAATTTATTTTTTGTTTGTTTCTCATGATAACCATAGAATAAAGGTGGTGCAGGTGGTGCAAACGGGATGTTAACCCTTTACCTAACATGAAAAGCAGACGACACTTGCAAAAAAATTCTTGAATAACTATTTTTTTTCATTTTTTGTCTCAAAAACATAGGTTATGACCCCTCGTTGGAACGAGCTCGTCGAGCTCGTTCCAACGAGGGGTCATAACCTATGTTTTTGAGACAAAAAATGAAAAAAATAATGAAAATTAATTGGCGATTTTTGAGAATAGCGCTGGCCGGTTTGGGCCGTTACGTTAGGTAAAGGGTTAAGATAGACCTAAACGATGGTGGCAGACGAGGGACATAAATCAACAACCCGTGGTGGAGTTTTTCAAGTGTTTTGCGAGGGGCGCAAGCGCTTGTAAGATATAGAAAAAAACTCCAAGGGTCGTTGCTTCCTATTCTTCTTCCAACTCTACCTGAGTTGTGGTCTGCATTCATTGCATGATTAAACTTGGATTAGGGGGATAAACCTAATATTTTTAAAGAAGGGTATCATCTTCGGCGGTTTGTGTGCCTTCATGCTTGACACTGCTTTATGTCGAAGCATTTCATTCACGCAATAGCGCCAGCCAGATGTGTATCGACCAAGCAAATACATGACTTTCTTACACGTAGGCCGAATTCCACGCGTTGTGTATTTAGCATATTGCTTGGTGTCTGTATTGTATGGGTATCTTTAAATACACGTAGTAATCATGGTATAAATAACTCAATCCTCTCAACATTCTGGTTATAGAAGAAGAACAGCTTGGAAAACGGCCTAGCTGTGCCCCTGAGTACACTTAACAGAGTTCGTTAATCTGGTTTTATCCCACCTCTCGTGTGCTCTAAATATCGAATCAGAAACTCATACTTCAGTCTCCAAACTTTTTAACCTTTCCAAACCCGACACATTGAATGGTATCGTTTCCTACCCTACTGCACGCAGTGAAATCGGCGAGTCTATCTCCCATTTGTGGACAGACACAGAATAATTTAATTCTGCTGCCCTTAAGCTGCAGACTCATACTTGCGGTTCACCGTCCGGTACGGCAATGCGGAGCGTTCATTTCACCGCTGCATTTTGCCGGACCGAAATTAAATATAGTGATGCATTGGCCATGACAAATACACACAGTTGCGGAGCGTTTTTTAGTTTCGCCGCTGCGTTTCACAGGACAGAAAGTCGAAACTTTCTCTCCGGTGAAACGGCGCGTTCAGATCTTTCCCGTCGGTTTCCATCACTTTATGACGTAGTTTGGAGAAATTCTATACGTCAAGATGCCACGTGCAGTAGCTATCACTGTACAGGAGGTGAATGAAGATTTATGTAATTTGGTGAGGGCTCGGCCTTACCTTTATAATCCTCAACATGTGGATTATCATGGCTCCCAAAAGACCTTCACATCGTGGGAGGAAATCGCAAAGGAGTTGGGAAACAGCCATTGATGGTGAGTTATTTTTTTACTACAGTGTATAAATACATTGTCATGAATAGTATAGGCCTGTAGATGATTCATTCATCAGCACGTATTCATTCATTGACACATTTTGACTGATATAATTATACTGTCATCATGTCATCATGTCATCACTGTCATCATGGAAACTGCTCCCATCTCGACGTTATTGGTGTTTAAGGTCACATACTTATGCACAATGGCTAATCGTGACCGTGACAGTTTGACGGGTGGAGGAAGCCGGAGTACGCGGAGAGAACCCCCGAGCATGGACGAGCAACTGTCAGCTCCTCAACATTCTAACTCTGTTCAAGCTCCGGTCAAGCAGGGTTACAGCGGTTGAAGACATGTGTACCATCGACGTACAGTACGCCTTAGTACACTGCGCCATCGTGCCTCCATGTAGGCAACCGGGATAAAGTGCCTTGCCCAAGGACACAACGCGGGACGCCCCGGACGGGAATCTAACTCGGGACCTCTACCACTGAGTCACCGTGCTCCTTATCTCGATGTTAAGCCAAACATGAACGCAGATGAGCCGCACATATGTGATATGGCTACCGTGGCGGCACCGCACCGCCGCAACGCACCACCGCAACGCAACCATCGCAACCTCGTGTATGTGCCCATAGCTTTAAACTATCAGTGATGCGCCTGTCAACTTTGTTGTATAATCACGGACTGGTAACGTTTGCTTTAAGCAAACAATTATGTATATCGGGTTACAGGTGTTAATATTTGTTTTAATTATCATTCGATATTAAAACATGCCGTATTCGTAACCAGAACGAACGTTAACATAATCTTGTTTTGTGGTTTTCTGTGCTGTCAGTGTGGAAGGCTCAGAAGGCTCATGATTTCCACAGCTGTGGACTGATCGTAATCCACGCGTGGGCAGTGATGTCCACGCATGCGTTTACCAAGTAATAAAAATCATCATCAGCAAAATGTTAATTAACCCTTTACCCAACGAATCGGCCGCATCCGCCCGCGTAATATGCAAATTCAGCAGTTGAAAAAATAGTATTTTTCGAAACAATTTCAACAAAACCATATCATGTGACCCCTCGTTGGAACGAGCTCGACGAGCTCGTTCCAACGAGGGGTCACATGATATGGTTTTGTTGAAATTTTTTGAAAAAAAATTAAAAAAGGATATTTAAAATAATAAATTTTGAAATCGTCTGCGTTGGGTAAAGGGTTAATGTTATTTATAGTTCAAGCGTCTTACATGAAAACTATCTCCATATTTTCAAGGATAGGGAACATTTTTCATCATCAATAGTTCAGTTCAGTTATTTATCTCGCATTTGGTATTTTATCAGTTTATCTGACATTTACACAATGGTGTGCAAGCTGAAGAAATAGGCTGTACAGTGGGACTACTAGGAAACTGCATGTAGGCTTTGACCAAAGCAAAATGATAACAAATAACTCATGTGACGCATATACATTTTGGTCCACAATAGCATGTACATCACCTGACAACATATTGTCCTTATAACTAAGGAAGGCGTCGCCATTGTATTTTAAATAGCAATTTTGTACTCGTTTCGTTCCTTACCAGATTGTAGAACAGAAACGGCCCATTCTAGACTGAATATCGGCAACTCCATCCCCTTTCTCTCTCAGAATGAGTCATTTTAACTGTCTCTTTTGTGTGCTAAATTCGAAGAGAACCCCTCTGTTGAACATATTATATTTCCAATCCACATAATTTTCATTCTCAACACATAATTCAGAAACTTGCAGCGTACATAGCAAACAATAGAATATGTTAAAGATATTGGCCATGAAGTCACCCTCATAGGGAGGGGATATTTGGAGACAGCTCCGCCCCAGGACGGATCATTGCAGATCCCAATCTAAAGCGAGGGGGGATTCGGGAGACGCACAGCCGCAGCGGCTGCTTAAACTCATTTCCGATGCGACGTTTTAGGTTTAATTGAGACAAAAATCTCCAACTCGACCACAATCATTTCTCCATCTAAAACTTGACATGCTCATAACTGAAAATCCCCATTATAATAGAGAAACCCATATCCAAATGAACCCATAATATCTAATCATAACAATGTTTATAAAAAACAAGAATCACTTTATGCACAAGAACGACCAGAATTGAGTCATGTTTCACACCTCTACTTTGAAAGGGGATTTCATGGTACCATCGTTCCTGGAATCGAATACAAATCACGAAAACGTAAATAAATGTGGTATGCGTCAACCCACGAGTGGTGGGAAAAAACCTTCCGGCTGTTTAATTCAGTTGATGCAGCGGTTCAAACACATTTTTGTAGTGGTTTACTTCACCATGTGCAGTGGTTTACTTTGCGCGTTTCCTGCTATTATGGTTGTAATGGCAGTCAGGTCGGTCTTTTTTTGGCATTGCTGTATACAGTAACAGAATCCGCAACAGTCGCGTCGCTGAGATCATCCACCGCAAATTACAACCACTTCACTTCGCTTCACGGGTGCTAACTTTCGGTTTACGATTTTAACCTTTCGGTATTTTGGGATTCCGTTCATTAATATACCTTATTTTAAGATATCCAAATCTCGAAATCAAATTCTTGACGACAGAAATAATTTCTTGTCATCCAATTTCAAGGCACAGTACGTGGAGAGTGTATTATCACTAAATCACCCGCAGAGTGGAGATTCCACCCAAGCAATACTTGCAAATTTGTTGCAAAGCATAACCAGCACAAGCAAAGTTTCAGCCAATGGACCTCCGGGTTAAACCCGGAGGTCCATTAGCTGAAACATTGCTTCTGTTTGTTTGTCGATATGTATGAATTTGAAAGTTATAGCTTGGGTGATAACCCCACTCTGCGGGTGATTTTGTTACAATCCACTCTCCACGTACTGCACGTTATATTTTAAAATGATTTTTTTTGTGCCATTTGTCGGTGTGAGGAGTCACAGGTTGATAATCGTACTTCCGGTTCTGTGTGAAATACTTGGTATGAGACAGGTTGGTCCAGGCATGCACGAACGAGACGAAACCGTCTTGCACAGAATCAAATTTTCCTATCTTGTCTCCTATAACTTACGGCCATAAATATTCTCTTCGTTCGACTGCAGGAAGAAATTGGTGGTTTCTTCAGTTGTATTGGACGATTTAGACGCATGGTTTTAATACAGACCTCTTCAAAGGAATGTCAGGGCGGACGTCGAAACCCCTCTGATTGAATCATGTTTTTGAGACAACCTGGGAGTGTTTAACACCGCTGATAATGCTTACATCATCTTGTGACGATTCTACACTTCGCTCCGTTGAAGTCCCACCATTCTCCACCCTGGCATTACATTGTTCCCGGTTTGAACCAAAATCTTCATCTGACAACTTGCAGGTTGCCAGTGTAATGTCACATCTCATTTTACCTTTCAAAAGGAGATCACAACTGGTGGATATGGCTTCCTACTGATGTCATAAGATGTCGTCGCCGGCTTCAAAGACGCCCAATGCAATACTAGAATGTTTGGTTTTCCCTGCAATAGAAGAAAGATAATGGTTATTGCATATAGGAAACAAAATAGGAAAATTTGGTTCCGCGCAAAACGTAAGGCTTGTCCCTAGACCAACTATCTGGTCACAAGTATTGCACACAGAACATGATTTATTTCGATTACACACTATGCAGACAATGCAAAAAAGTATGATTATTATATGACCACCATAAATAGCCCCTCAATACCACTAAACAAGAGTGTCAAGTTTTCCAGATCGTTATCATGCCCGTCTCAAACACGGCGATCGTGAACAGACAATTTCTGCCAGTGACCTATAAATAAATATAGAACATAAGCATAGAACATAAACACAAGTGTCTCCTCATTAAATTCCGTTGACAAACATATCAGATGAGGTTGAGAAACGAATCCAACAAAACGAAGGAGAGTCTGTGTTATCGAAAGCGCATCCGATTGAAATTGCAGTCTTGCGACCATCGTTTTAACTTTCAAGTTTCATTTACGGCACGAACGTTCGATATCACTACACGTTTGGGATTCCCCCAATTCCAGAAATTGTTAATGGTTATTTGGCTAATCTAATTCTTGTTGCATTTGATTTTCCTGGTGTTGTGATCAGCTTAAAATACTAGTTGTCATATAATAAACAATTTACTACAACAGACAGTTGATCTGTGTTGTTGTATTCCGCCTCGAGGGTTAACCGCGAGGTGTCAGTTGAACAATTGCAAAAAAAATGTATTTAAACCGCTGCATCAGCTGAGGTAAACGTTTTTTGAATGCTGTACTGGCTAGAATATTTGTTTACCAGAAAAATCCAATAAGATGAGGTATACAGCTCCATGACAAAATTAATAGCACATTATTTTGTGCAAAATTAATTGCACGTATCCTTTTGATAAAAAAAGAAAAAAACAAAGCCTGAAAGTATTTAAGCTCCACATTTTGTTTCCAAAATAGGCGCTAAAATACATTTATCACGCCTACTAATGTTAAACATGGGATTTCCACTGTTCTGCCTGTACGATAAAAATGAAGTTGTATCGCACATGCGGTGATACAAAACACGTTCGATTTCGTTACCAACGTAAACAGAGAGGGGGGAACCCGTCTAAATAAATCATGTCATCATTGATCGAATGCCCCGAGTCGAGATCGCCTGAAAATTCCAAGTTCTTCATTTAGATTTGTTTACCCAGGACACATAAAAAAATCAGATTTGAGTGAAAATCTACAAAATAAAAATAACATTATGACTGCTTGTTCCTTGACAAATACTTTCCGCAACTGGTCATGTAATGATGGAGTGTGCTAAATTTATTAGCTTTTTAAAAAGTTTTTGTTGTGTTGTTCCCTGCAGTTTAGTCAATATTTGAAGTTCGATCTTCGTGACCGTGACAATGATCGGCGTCAATTTGGTTTCGATCAATTAAACGCCGTAAAAATTAAAAAGCAAATTAGGATTGGCACCCCACCATCTAACAGTGATGTCTTGTTGGCAACGAAGGAAACGCAGCAATTATCCAGTTGAAAAGTGCTTTTAGTTCAATTTTTGTGTTGACTGGTTGTTACATGGGAGGGGTGTGGTTATTATAATCCCTGATGGGTACGGGTGTGGGATGGGAAAATCTCACCGAGGGCAAGATATTTGGGCCAGACACGAGGCTTGCCGAGTGTCTGGACCAAATATCTTGTCCCGAGGGTGAGATTTTCGCATCCCACACCCGTACCCACCAGGGATTATTTTTCTCCCCCACCATACAGCGGTTACGTTAGCAAGAGGTAATCGGCGGTCACGTTCTGATATAATCAACTCATTTGGTATTCGTTGTTTTGAAAAACTAATGACACCATCGGAAAGAGCATGCAAAAGTTATGTATATACCAAAGGTATATACCACGAAATCAATTAGGAACGGTGGCATCTTGGGGTTTAAAGAGTTTTAGAGCATCAAACTTTGAACACACGGCATTCTGATGACGTCAATATGAATTAGTTGGTAGCCAAATACTATGCATCGCGTCATAATAACGTTATAAATGTATAACGTCACGTGGGTGGGTGGGATTATTATAATCCCTGATGGGTGTGGGATGGGAAAATCTCACCCGAGGGCAAGATATTTGGGCCAGACACGAGGCTTGCCGAGTGTCTGAACCAAATATCTTGTCCCGAGGGTGAGATTTTCCCATCCCACACCCGTACACATCAGAGATTATTTCCCCCCCCCCCCACCATACCGCGGTTACGTTAGCCAGAGGTAATCGGCAGTCACGTGCTGATATAATCAACTCATTTGGTATTCGTTGTTTTGAAAAACTAATGACACTATAGGAAAGAGCATGCAAAAGTTACGTATATACCAAGAAATCAATTAGGAAGGGTGGCATCTTGGGGTTTAAAGAATTTTAGAGCATCAAACTTTGATCACACGGCATTCTGATGACGTCACTATGAATTTGTTGGTAGCAAAAAACTTATACGATATGCATAACGTCATTATTACGTTATAAATGTATAACGTCACGTGGGTGGGGTGGGATACATCTGTCTCTCCCTGCTATCTCACCCTGGACAGACGTATGTTACACATGTAGTGGGGGGAGAAACATCTGTCTCTCCCTGCTATCCCACCCTGGACAGACGTATGTTACACATGTAGTGGGGGGAGAAACATCTGTCTCTCCCTGCTATCTCACCCTGGACAGACGTATGTTACACATGTAGTGGGGGGGGGGGGGGGAGAAACATCTGTCTCTCCCTGCTATGTCACCCTGGACAGACGTATGTTACACATGTGTGGGGGGAGAAACATCTGTCTCTCCCTGCTATCTCACCCTGGACAGACGTATGTTACACATGTAGTGGGGGTAGAAACATCTGTCTCTCCCTGCTATCTCACCCTGGACAGACGTATGTTACACATGCAGTGGGGGGGGGGGGGGGGAGAAAAATACAGAACCGCACATACGTTTGAATGGGTTAAGAATTATCGCACTCGATTGCTTTGGCCCAGGCCCAAATTTCTTGACTTGTTTCATAAATATATTGACGAAACACTAACTTCATATCCTCAATATATGAAACACCAGTTACCCAGATACTGATTTCATTTAAACTGCGTGTTTTCTTGGTCGAAATGATGGTTGTCCAGGAAGTTCTGAAACATGCCATTTCATCTCCTGCCAGACGTTTTTGGTTTCCATCTACTCCTACTCACATCACGAAGTTTTCCGTTCTTTCGTTCCTCTTTTCATTTTCAAAACGGTGTTTCTGGAAATATTTATTGTCCTTCCATCTAGTGCGACATGCTTTTCCATATTGCTTCAGACTGTATACAATACACTCAAAGTGGACTGGTCGTAATCCACGTGGGGGCAGTGATGTCCACACATGCGATTGGCAGGTAATAAAAATTATCAGCAAAATTTTAATTAATGAAGCACCATGTTGTACCCGGTGCTTCATTAATTAAATTTTTGATGATTATTCCTATAATTAGTGTTTGCAACCTAATATTATTGCGAGGGTTGAAATATTTCCCAGTAACCAGTCCACGGCGGACGTACTGTAAAGGCATATTTTGAAACCGACCATGAATAGACTTTCTTGGTTTTCTGCTTGGAAAAAAAAATGTTTTAAGTTTCATTGTTTTTTGGGAACCCGTGGACTATTGACTTTCATGCATTCGAATATTGTAGATATAAACTCGACGTTTATTAAAAATTAGGAAAATGCAACAACTGTTCCAGCCAGTCCAAAAATCTTTCCTCAAGTCCTCTGGTGAAAATTAAAGCAGTTCCATTTTTACATGAAACTTTGAATGATTCCTTCATATAAGTGAGCAACGATTTCCAGCACATACAGTTGTGTTTGTGTTGTTTCAAGATTTCAAACATCTCCTGTTTTTTTTTTTCAAGTGTGTATGAAATTCTTAATCGTATTTATCAGAGGATATTCTCAATCTAGCATTACATTTTATTGCAAAAATTATTGTTTTTATTTATTTTTCTAACATCTGCTGCACACGTTTGTCAAAATTCTTTAACACGTTACAATTGTAAAAGTTTAGCGTATTTGATATGATCAAATGGCATAATCGCGAGTAAAGCTTACATGTCTGGGCTTCCTTACGTTTTTGTGCACCTGGCGTGTTTTTGCTTGAGGGGAGATAATCATGCTATTTTATTGGCGGTTTTTGGTGTTCTCCGTTCATATTTTGAAATGTTCTGTGCAGGACTGACACTGAATTGAAAATTTCTGAATGGCTGACTTGAAACTTAATTTGTGAAATGTTTTGAGAAACGTGGACTTTCCACATGCAGGTTATTGCAGTTGATCGGGCCTTCGTCTGATAATATTGACAGAAATTGGTATTTTGTTTGTTGACATTCTGTTACCATGGCGAACGAGTCTAGAAATTTACGAGATGTCTCTTAAGTAAATTATAAACTTTTACATGAAGCAATACCAAATGGCGCTGAGCAAAGTCAAGATTCCAAACAATCCAAGAAAGCGTCAGAAACTGATGCGATAGAGAAACTGAAATATGAAACTTGTGCCAGTCATGATGAATTAGGCTCGTATTCACAATCACATAATGACAATTCAGAATCTGAGAGTGATACTGACGACGCGGAATTGAACTCTTTACATCAGGAGCTTACCAAGCTTAAAAAAATTAAAAGCTGACAAAGAGAAAAGGTTGTTAAAACACGTTTAAAAGAAGAAATATCACAGACCAAATATGACATCGATAAACTTAAAGATAGTGCTCACAAATTAACTCAGAACATTTCTGGGAAAGATGAGATTTTCATTGTGTCAAAAAATGATTCGATATATTTAGATATCAATGACTTGAGAAAGGTGGAATCTTTAAATTTAAAGGTCAATGATAAAATGAAAACAATGGGTTTGTTCGAGGGAAATGAAAGTCAGTCAGACACTCCCATTGTTTCTGAGCCTGAATCGAAATCGAAACTAGGATCTCGTGGTAGGCGACTGAAATCGGATAGAAAGTCCGGTTTGGTGTCTTCTTCGACATCCTGAGATTCTAATTCAGATACGGATGATGATTCGGCTTTGTCATTTCGTCGCCTGAGTGCTAGAATGTTCTATGTCCCATAGGGGACATAGAACATTCAAGCACTCAGGCGACGATTTCTTAAATTGTCTAATCGTGGTCATAAGCGACGCAGTTCAAAACTGAAACCTGGCCTCAAAGGTGAGGCTACTGACAGAGTCAAATTCCCTCAAACCTTCCCGCATTGTACTCTACAGTATGAGTATATTCAAATATTCAGTTTAAAGACTTGAACTTTCAACAGTTCATAGCAGGTGAATTAGAAACTGTTACCAGATCAGGAATTTCCAAATCAGAAAAGAATGGTAGATTACTTCTTTTGAAGAAAATATCGTATTATTATTCTATATATGACGTGAAGGCCTTGTTAACTTTTTATTCGGACTGGGTGAGGAGGATTGAACTGGGTGTGAACTCTTGGTCTAATGATCCCAGTGTTATTGAAATTTCCATATTGGCTAAATATGTAAGATTAAGATCAAGCAACTACACTAGTAACAAATTTATATCCAGTTCTGAGAAAACCCCATCAGATTCGAATAGTCCTTCATCTGGTATGATTTGGTTCTGTTCCAATTTTCAAAGGAATAAGTGTTTGTACAAAGGTCCACATAAAGCTACAATTAAGGACCAAGCTCGGCTCGCCGAGCACATTTGTACTACTTGCTGGCTCAAGAACAAGGATAAATTAGGTCATCCTGTATGTTCCTCTTCCTGTCCTTTTCAGAAGTGACTTAGCTTTACAAATAGTTTTGCTGAATTGAATCTACTCGCCGAGATCTTTATTCCTAGTTACAGTTAAAACTAGAAGTCCTGTCATGAAATGCGTACAAATAGCACGTTGATCTGCGCGTTAATCTACGCGTTATGGCCATGGTTAAGCTATCAAATTCTGTACATATGGCCTGTGCACAAGCAAGGTTTCAGCCAATGGACCTGAGTGACCAGGAGAACCTGCCGTGATTTGGATGGCATTCGATGTGGCAATTGCGCGCAATTCCAACGCGCAATTAAGCCTAGATAAGCGCACTATTCGTGACAGGACTTCTAGTTTTAACTGTATTTGCGAAAAAGCTTTGGTAAATCAAATTTTAGTAATCTTCCTCCAAACCAGAACCGTTTTGACGAAGGATTGTCCAATGTAGTTTCAAAATATTTGAATGAGATGAAATTTTCACATTCAAAATTTACCATCGGGTGATAATGTCATTTCAAATTGTCTTCCAGGGAATGATAGATCATTTTCTGCAAGAACAGCATTTTAAAATAATTGTTTTAATGAAAGACTGTCAAATGTAGCTCCAAGATGCTCAAATGAGAGTAGTGGTGAAAGTTTTCAAATTCAAAATTTATCGTTGAAGGATAACTTAATTGTAAATAATCTTCCAGGGAAGAAAAAAAATTCGGCAAGCACAGCATATAGCATATTTTGATAATTGTCGTCAAGATTCGGATAGTCAGAATATTGATTTAGATTATTAATGTTTGAAAAATGCTGAAGAAAGTTTTATACTACATGTGAGTCGGAGGCATATCTGGAACATGCTAATGTTTTTAATTTCAATTCAGATAAACCTGTATTTGACTTCAACAGTTCAACTGGTAATATTAATTCAAAGTCAAATCTTGAACAGGCAAAGATTTCTTTAATTTGGATGAATCTGTAATTCCTGTTGACATTTCCAGTGATAATATATTTCTTCATTGTTCATTCAGCAATTCTGGTGTTGAAAGGCTTGAAAAATACATACAGGATCAGGATGGAATTGTTGAATCTGGAAAGCCTGATTACTTAGTTTGTCGCATTCCTGTTTATTCTAATATTGTTGTTCATCACCTTAGACAATAGTTAATAGACTTTTCTGATACATTTCTTTGTGATCAGGTAGAGTATGATTTCCCAAAAACTTATAATGATTTGGTGTCCATTGGTGAAGTTCTTCCAACAAATCATAAAGGCGTTGTAGAATTTGAAAAAGATGTTGATGATTATATTGAAAGAGAATTAGAATACAATGCTATATTGGGATCATTTTCTGAAAATCCTTTTAATTGCACAATGAAGCTTAGTCTTTTAACCCCCTGCACACTGATGTCAAAATACCAAAATTTCAAATATCCATTACTCCCATAATGCAACTAGAAATTTAATCAATTCAGTCTTGTTTGACAGAGCTCAATGAGCTCTGTCAAACAAGACTGAATTGATTAAATTTCTAGTTGCATCATGGGAAAAAATAGCAGTCTGAAATTTTGAGATTTTTACATCATTGTCAGGGGGTTAAACACTGTACGAAAGAAAGCTTTAAATGAACGACGGGTTATTGTCGACTTGAGTTACCCTTTTGGGTCCTCTGTCAATAAGTGTATTTCAATGGACAATTGCTCGGACGATTCATCAAAACTAAGCTATCCTAATGTAGATGATGTATTGAAATTATTAAGAAGAAAGGGTAAATGTGTTTATTATTTAAACGTGATCTGAAAAGAGCTTATCGCCAAATTCCTTTAGATCCAGGAGACATTCATCTGTTAGGATGTATGTGGAAAAATAAGATTTATTTTGATAAGGTTCTCACTATGGGTTTAAAATTGGCCGCAAAAACCTGTAAACGGTTAACTGATGCACTGGTGGTTATGGCAGCTAAAGAAGGTATTGAGATAACTAATTATTTGGATGATTTAGCAGGAGCAAAATTTCCTGATAAAGGCAATGGTTCTTTTCTAGTTTTATTTAAATTATTATCTGCCTGTGGTTTGGGAAAAGCAACAGAGAAAGCTTGCCCTCCATCTACTATCATGATACTTTAGGTGTTCTTTTTAACCCTTTAACCAACGCAGACGATTTCAAAATTCTTTATTTTAAATATCATTTTTTTACATTTTTTAAAAAAAATTCAACAAAACCATATCATGTGACCCCTCTTTGGAACGAGCTCGACGAGCTCGTTCCAAAGAGGGGTCACATGATATGGTTTTGTTGAAATTTTTCGAAAAATAATTTTTTTTTCAGCAGCCGTATTTGCATATTACGCGGGCGAATGCAGGAGATTCGTTGGGTAGAGGGTTAATACCGAGACCGTGACTTTGGAAATTATTCAGGAAAGAAAAGAAGAAATTTGGCCTCCCATGTAGGATTTTTTTCTTTCTAGGCGTTTGAGGTGGTTAAGGTAATTCCCAAATAATCAATATTTACTGCAGAAAGGGGGCGCGGTGGCTCAGTAGGTAGAGGTGAAGGTTGGAAGCCGAGAGGTCCTCGATTCGACTCCCACCTGCGGCAACCGCGTTGTGTCCTTGGGCAAGACACTTCACCCCCATTGTCCACGTGGGGGCACGGTGACATTGTGTTCTAAGGCGCACTGCACGTCGATGGTGTACCTGTCTTCAACCAATACTAACCCTGCGTGTGTGGAGTTGGTATGTTGGGGAGCTGCCAGTTGCTCGCCGTTGCTCGGTAGTTCTCTCCAGGTACTCTTACTTCCTCCACCCGTAAAACTGTCATGATCATGATTAGCCATTGCGCAGAAATATATGACCTTAAACTCCAATAAATAAATAAATTACTGCAAAATATTCCTGATTATGTTTGTAAGGATTTACCTTGGTGGAGAAAGTTTTACCTATGTGCAATGGAGTTTCTATGATGGCTTTAGAGGACTGGTCTTCTCCCGGTCAATTTCTTGCTTCGGATGCCAGTTTAATAGGTTGTGGTGACGTGTGTGAGAAGGACTTCTTTCGTGCTCAATTTCCAGAGTTTATTGTTTGTAAAATCCTACACATTAATGAGCTTGAATTTTTAACAATTGTAGGGTTCAACTAGAAATGAATTTATGCAGTCTTGTTTGAGAGAGATTTTCTTAGCAGCTGTTTTTGAATTTGAGATCAAAGCTAGACACAGTGAAGGGTGTGCAAATCGTCTTACAGATTTTTATCAAGGTGGAATGAGGGCCCATCAGTTCAACAGATATGTTTTCTTACAGTTCAACACTTGAATTGTTCTGAATTAATTGTTCTAGAACAATATTTCCATTTTGATAATAACTGGTAAATTATTTGTTTTCAGACACACAGCTTTCCATATTGAAGAGAGAAGCTCAGCAATTAGTTTTTTCTGCCTTCGCCAGTGGAACTTTTAAAAATCTTCATTTACAATGGACATCTTATTTCTTATTTTGTGAATATTTTAATTTAAAAGAATTTCCTGCCTCCTTTGATACTCTTAAATTATTTGTGCTATTTCTAATTAGATCGTTCAAGTCACCTCAGTCAATCCGCTGTTATTTGAGTGGTGTTAAAACTGCGCATAAATTCTTAGATTTGGATTCTTCAGCCTTTGAGGGATATGAACTCAAGTTTCAGATAAGAGATGTATCAAGGATTAAGAAGCACTGTCCCTAACAGACGTTACCTATCACTCCACACATACTATTAGAATTTCCCAAGTATATTATTCACACTGACCCCATTCAAGTGTCATTTTGAAGCCTTTTCCTATTAGCGTTTTTCTTAACGGTTAGGAAATCTAATCTAGTTCCAACGTCAGACTCGAAGTATGATTCGACTAAGCAACTAACTAGAGGGGATATTTTTACTGAAGATAATCTTCTACTAGCTGTTATTAAATGGAATAAAACCTTACAATTTGGTCAGAAAATTTTGAAATTGCATCTTATATCCATTCCAAATTCGCCTCTCTGTCCGGGGCAAGCTTTCAAACATATGTTGAAAATTGTACCAGGTTCCGATAATGATCTTGGTTTTATGTACAGACAGAATGGGAAATTTGTTCCTCTCACTTACCCTCAATTACAAACCTCTTTGAGGAGATTGTTGTGTTGCACTGGAGGAGATGCCTCTTTATACTCTTCTCATAGTTTTCGTTGAGGTGGGGCTTCCTGGGCTTTCCAGTCACATGTTCCAGCTGAGCTTCTTCAGTTAACTGATGATTGAGCTAGTGATGCCTATTAGGCTTATTTCCATTTTACTATGAAGGATAAATTATTGGTAATGTCTAAGATGAGAGATATGATTGATTCAACGGTTTGCTAATTATATCAATCTTTATTTTCAGCTAAGCAACAACGTAAAGTACTCTTGTTGAGAGATTCCATTTGTAAATATATCACATATGTATTTGACTTGGAAGTTAGGGCCTGTCCTGGTTATACAGTGTCCCGTATGACGGAAGTTAGGGCAGCCTGTCCTGGTTATACAGTGTCCCGTATGACGGAAGTTAGGGCCTGTCCTGGTTATACAGTGTCCCGTATGACGTATTTGATCAGTGACAGCAAGTCCAGTATTCAGGATTTCTCGCACATTATTTTTCATTTGAGAACCAATGATATAGACAGAAAATCAGTTAATGCAATCATTTCTGCTTTTAACAATTTGATTACTACAAACAAAAGCATTCACGCTAGTGTTAAAATTGTTATTTCATCTATAATTTCTCGACCAAAGGATCATATTTTATAAGGGGGGAGGTTTTAGAAGTTAACACGAAACTTAGGAAACTGTGTTATGATAGAGATTTATTGTTTATAAAATCTTAAAAACCTTTTGTTTCTGCCGGTGCTCTAAAGAGGTATAGATATATGCCGAAAAAAAGGATGGTTTGCATCTGAATACGGAAGGTACCAGACGGCTTCAATATTTTTTCATCCACTTGGTTAACCGTCCACTTTAATTTTAACTTGCACATTTTGTATCAGTAAACTGTCGTTGTGCCGCTTTATATTCAATACTATTTTTTTTATCTATTTCCAGATTGTTTTTTGTAGTTCGCTTCCGCAAGGACCACTGGCTCCACGGGTTGCAGCTTTGGTTGGATGTATCCTGTGCGTGTGCGATTTGTCTTCATTTTGTATCAATCTCTTTTGTGTTATATTCGTTAACTTTGTGTCCTGTTCTTAATGTTTCATCCTGCAATAAATATTATTGTTTATGTGGTTTTCTTTATTTGCAATTTGGCGTATTTGATATAATCAAATGGCCTAATCGCGCGTAAATCTTGCAGGTCTGGGCTTCCTTGCTTTTGTGTGTACCTGGCGTGTTTTTTGCTTAACGGGAGATAATCATGTTATTTTATTGGCGCTTTTGGTGTTCTCCGTTTATATTTTGAAATGTTCTGTGCAGGACAGACGTTGAATTGAAGATTGTTACCCTCCCTCCCATAGTTTCTATCTAATTAAAGTTTCATTTCTTCGGCCTTATTGTCTATCTTTCGAAAAGTGAGGCATTGTTGGGTTGTCCTTGCAGGATGTCTAGGAATTGTACCGCAGTTTAATTAGTTTGATTGAGGTATAAATTCTTGACAATTTGATTCCCTAGGTTTTCAGCAGCCTTGAAAGTGTTCCCCTGTTCAGATGGAACAGAATTTGCAATTCTGAATATTTACATGTATATAAATGATTCTGTTGAAATATTTGTATGTGAAGAGTGTGTAGTGGTTGGATGTATCCTGTGCGTGTGTATTTATCTTGACTTTGTGTCAAACTCTTTTGTGATGAATTCGTTAACTTTGATTGTTGTTCTTAATGTTTCATCATGCAATAAACGTTATATGTTTATATGGTTTTCTTTATTTGCAATTATCTTCCAAACGTGTCAGTTATTTAAGAAAAAAAAAACAATGTACTATGAATTTTGTTACTGAGCTATATAAACAAGAAATATATTCTTATTTTCGAATTTGATTCAGACAGAAGAGGGCGCAGTGGCTCACTGGTTAGGGAATTGAACTTGAAACTGAAAGGTTCACGGTTCGATCCCTGCCAGGGGTAACTCCTTTAGTTTAGTTTAAACAATATTTAATGGAACAAATTACATTTGCTGAAAACAAAATGGAATACTTACACACAACGCAATATGATGCATTATTACACAGCATGACAATAAAGAAAATGCATTTCAAAGGAGGGATTCGACAGAAGAAATTAGAGCTTATTTGGGCCGTCTCCCTAACTGCTTTGTGTCTTTGGACAAGGCACTTAATCACGATTGCACACGTGGGGGCACGGAGGTGCTGTGTTTTAAGGCGTAATGCACGTCGATGCTGCACCTGTCGTCAGGCAATGCTGACCCCACTTGTGTGGGTTTAGTTCGTTGAGGGAGTCTGACAGTTGCTTTCCGTTGTTTGGTTATTCTCTCCGGGTATTCCGGTTTACTCCACCCGAAAAACTGCCCGACACAAGGTTACCCTGGTTGTCGAAAGTGTCGTTAAACTCCAACACATAAATAAATAAATAAATAAATAAATAAATAAATAAATAAATAAATAAATAAATAAATAAATAAATAAATTCAAGCAGACGGAAGAGTGATAAAACATTTCTGATGATGTGACCAACATATTCGTCTTGTGATGTACCAGTGTCTCATACAATGATGCCAGAAGCGTGGCATGATCCATGTTAACACACCACCATATTGAGTTTTGTAAGTGCCGATTCGACAATGTGGCTTATATGGTGTGTCGAGAAGATTGATAGCGTACGTACGCAGCCACAGAGGAATGACAAATGACACAATCAAGTTGAGCTGCAAATAAATCGCATGCTGAACATTATTGCAGAAGAACTATTTTACGATATAATGCACGACGGCATTAAGACTATGCGTTATTCATAAATGTGTCTCATGTCAAAAAGAACTAACAACTATTGTCGCTTCACTTCACTGTTGGATACACCCGGCATTTCTTCTTGTATATGTCTGGATCTCGTGGTTAATATAGCGCGTATTAGTTGAGGCAATTCTTGACACATTTGATACGGTATTCAATTCTCAGGAAGATTCAACTGACTTGGGAAACAAAAAAATAGGACCGTATATAAACTGGATCCACTAATATGCGTAATTCGTTATTTCTTCTCGTTTTCATTTTTCCTGTTATATTTCTTTTACATTGAATGTTTCTATATTGCATAAGCGCAATAAGTTGGCATAAACATTTCTGAATTTATGACGTACTTCAGTATTTTACAATCATGTCTGCAATACATTCCGTCCAGATATCCAAAAGTGGCATTCCAAGCTCCTATACAGGTAATCTTACCATCGCCTTCCATCTTATCTGTCCTATGATTTAGTTCTATTGTAGTCACCCAAAACTATATAGCCTTCTAACATCCTTGCAGACTTGTGCCATTACTACCTTATTCCATAAGTATTCCGACGCCCCTAGACGTGTTTAGGTTCTATTGTACACATTACATACGTTAAACATATTTGTATTTGCCATAACTATTAAGTAAAAAGGGATAGGATGACAATTTCTTTCCACTTAGTAGAAACCTCCGCTCCCATAACATGAAAATAGAAAATGTTTCAATGGCGAACAAACAAGTTTTTGAAATTCATAAATGTAAAATAGACTTTTTGAAAAGGTTTATATATATATGTGTATATGTGTATAAATAAATAGGAATATATAGCAGTAAACAAAGACAGAAAAAAGTAGCACATAGGCACATGCTCGATGTGCCGACATGTGCTTATGTGAAAATGCACAATGTGACACATTGTGCACTAGCACATAGGCGCATGCGACCAAAAAGGGATTCCGCAATCACCGACGTTTCTCAAAAAGGGATTCCACAGGGATTCCAAAAAAGGAATTCTATAAGTGGGATTCCGTAAGTGAGATTCCAAGCTCCTATACAAGTAATCTTACCATCGGCTTCCACCAACAGTTGTCTATCCTATGATTAGCTTCCACTCTATTCACCTAATCCCATAGTCTTCTACTACCCTCTTAACCCTTTACCCAACGAATCGCCCGCATCCGCCCGCGTAATATGCAAATTCAGTAGTTGAAAAAATATTATTTTTCCAAAAATTTCAACAAAACCATATCATGTGACCCCTCGTTGGAACGAGCTCGTTGAGCTCGTTCCAACGAGGGGTCACATGATATGGTTTTGTTGAAATTTTTGGAAAAAATTGAAAAAATGACATTTAAAAAAATAAATTGTGATATCGTCTGCGTTGGGTAAAGGGTTAACATTACTACTGACTTGTAGCGCTACTGCAGGCTTGCTAACTATCAAAGATTTCTCGAACGACTCGAATACTACTGAGAGAAATGAGATTTAGAGAAATTGCTCGATTGAATGACTCCACATACTGCTCTACGACTCATCTCGGAAAAAGGGATTCCATGGCCACAGGCGTTTTTCAAAAAGGGATTCTACAGGGATTCTCTAAAAGGAATTCCATAAGTGGGATTCCGTGAATGGGATTCCTAGCCGACTCCGTAAAATGATGTTCCATGATTTGGCATAAAAAATCGAGGGTATTCTCCTTCCCAGTTAGTAAGAAAAAAATACAAAATAGGAACTTTTGTTATAGTTCAAAATGTTATTGATTTTTCTGTACACTGTCTGTTATATAGTTCAGTATTTGTTCTGTTGTCTTAGTTGCGTTGGATCCTCATTTACTTTGCGGTATTCAATTCACTTCGACCTTCTCTTCAATCGATTTGGTCTCTTCCATTCTCTTCCAGCTTCTTCGATGTTTGTTTTGCCCAACAGTTCATATTCGTTCACTTTGTTCTCTCCGTTGTCTTCACTGGTTCTATATCTTGATCATTAGTGGTTGTGAAGCCTTTTTGTAGAATTCTTGTAAGTTTTCCAGTAAACTAGGTTCGACCAATACATACTTCTTCTCTTCAGTTGTTGAATTATGTTCTGGTTCCATAAGACGTTTATTCCCCGTTCCGGTGTAAAGGGAATGAAAGTCCGTAGGAACGTTAGTCCCTCTGGACTATTATTCCGCGGAATTATAGTCCTAGGTCTAACATTTCTAGGAATAGTAGTCCGGCGGACTACTATTCCTAGAAATGTTAGACCTAGGACTATAATTGGTATCCACGGGTTTCTCGTTAGTTCATGGTTATTCCACCTGGGTTCGACAGTTCCATTGGTTTCAATTGGTTTATTCGTTTGCCTTCTCTTCTTCTCTTCTGCATGATTGTCGTAGTTTATTTGGTGGGTGAACTTTCTCGTGTCTGGTTAGGTGGTGTCTCCTTTTAAACACTTGAAGTATTGATACCTCTTAGGTTCGTGGATGGTTCGTTTGTGTAGTAGGCGACATTTTAAATGACTGAATGATTTTCAGCACTCGTCAGGAGTGGTGTTGATGTATCGCTGGTTAAACGTTAAATGACAAAGTTCCTGAGAGGAATCCCTTTTTATACCCTCTAGATTTTATGCCAAATCACGTAGCTCCATTTTACGGAGTCGGCTAGGAATCCCATTCACGGAATCACCCTTATGGAATCCTTTTTAGGGAATCCCTATAGAATCCATTTTTGGAAAACGCCCGTGGCTATGGAAAGCTCATTTGCTCGATGGGATTCGAGTCGTTCGAGCAATCTTACACAGTTAGCAAGCCTGTAGAAGTGCCACAAGCCAGTAGCAATAGTACAAGAGTAGAAGAAGACTATGGGATTGGGGGACTACAGTAGAAGTTAATCGTAGGATAGACAACTGTTGGTAAGAAGACGATGGTAAGACCACTTGTATAGAAGCTGTATACGAGTTGTATAGGAGCTTGGAATGCCACTTGCGGAATCCCACTTCTGGAATCCCTTTTGTAAAATCCCTATATAATCCCTTTTTTAGGATATGTTTGTGGTTACGGAATCCCTTTTGGTCGCATGAGCCTATGTGCTAGTGCACAATGTGTCACATTGTGCATTTTCACATAAACACATATCGGCACATCCAGAATGTGTCTATGTGCTACATGTAATGTGTACAGCAGAACATAAACACGTCTAGGGGCGTCGGAATACTTATGGAATAAGGTAGTAATGGCACAAGACTGCAAGGATGTCAGAAGACTATATAGAATTGGATGACTACAGTGGAGCCAAATCATAGGACAGATAATTGGAGATAAGATTGAAGTCGATGGTAAGATTACCTATATAGGAGATTGGAATCCCACTTATGGAATCCCACTTATGGAATCCCTTTTTAAGATATGTCTGTGGTTACAGAATCCCTTTTTGGTCGCATATGCCCATGTGCTAGTCTAGTGCACAATGTGTCACATTGTGCATGTTCACATAAGCACATACTGGCACATCCAGCATGTGCCTATGTGCTATATGTAACATGTACAATAGACCATAAACACGTCTAGGGGCGTCGGAATACTTTATAATGAGATGGGGGAATTCATAACACAGGTTGTACATAGGTAGAGACCGAGCATTTAGTTGAAATCCGAGCCAAGTGAATATTTATCGGTTTGTTTGTGGTAATTCTATTTACTCTTGTCCAATGGAACGTACCGGGGGGGGGGGGGGTGCTGTCGTTACTATAGCACTACAGGCTACTATTATAAGCCCAAATAGGGGCTTCGCAAAGTCCCTTTCGCTAGTTTGGGGTGTGTTTTAGTGGTTTGGAGAGATTGTCGGGTTGTTTGTGGTACTTAGATTAACTCTTGTACAAAGGAACACACACTCCAAACATATCCCTGTCTTATTGTAGGTCTTTGGATCACATAGCAACCACGTGCTACCATAGAAACCAAGATGGCGGCCTCCTATATACAAAATGGACGACAGAAACACGTATCACCCTAACAACACGCGCTGCGCATGCGCACTAACACCTCGTATCACTATGATAGTAACGTCACAACATGGCCGCTCGCTCGGGTTATCATGACAACACAACATGGCGCCACTGGGTCGCGTGACAAACGTCATTTACGGGGTCCCCATCTGGGGTCCCCCAAATATGGGGTGAAACGTGCGAGACATAGTACTGTCGTGTTATGCCACCTCCAAATTTTGAAAAGTTCTAGTGGCCAAGACAACGAATGCGATAACTTAAGATTTAAAATTTCGTATTTCGGTATTAGAAGTACTTTTTAAAACCATTTTTGCTATGATGAATCCACCCTCGACTATATTAGGTGAGATGTCTGCGTGAATATTTTCCCCCAATTCGCGTTATGTCTGTAGCACATATTTAAGCATTCTCCATTTGTTTTTTTGTGTTGGAGGAACTTTTCCAAATATGTTTTTTTTCTAATGGAGATCTTAACCCCCAAAGTGTACCCCCACCCCCCCCCCCCCCCACCCCTCTCCACGTCCAATAAGCTTGAAATTCTTAAAATATAATTTTGGAGAATCACCACTGACAATACTTGGGACATGGGGCCGGGGCATTTCCTCCTCTTAATATTACTTCGACACGGGCGTTTTGTCCCAAAAAGAACTTCGTACCGGGACGATTCGTCCCAGAACGCTAATCACTTCTTTTTGCGGGGGAGGGGGGGGGGGGGGGGGTGCCATTCAAAGTGTTTTCGAATGAAGATATTCAACCCCATAGTTTGGAATTCTGCCCACTACACTTGAAATTATTTTAAAATAATTTCTTGTGAACCACTAGTCACGATGCTTTGAGATGTGGTATTCATTTTCTTTTAGTAAGAAAGATTCAAGTTTGTTCGCAGATGTTTCTTGTTTATGTTATTATACGAAGATCTTGCATAATATTTGCACAAAATAAGAGGGTTTCATGGACATTTTCTTGTGCGCTTGCGCTTGCACAAAACATTTTCTTGTTCATATCTGTATTCTGTTCAGCGTCGTGAGCTGATCGACACCATAAAGCATCTGCGTTATCGTATAAAAGCATCGGGTTGCCAATTTCCAATTTCCGTTACAGAAATGATACGCTGAGTTTAACACTTTGGACCCGAAAGGCCGCTTTTCCAGTCGAGGACCATGGGGACATGGTGCGTCATAATGTCATTAATCGGGATGGTTTGTTGGTGAATGTGTGGGTAGTCCAATCAATATTTTCAACGTGCAGCCTTGGGGCTGCACTTTGAAAATATTAATTGGTCTACCCCTCCCCCCCCCCCCCACCCCTCCAAAGAAACCTACTATGCACTCTTCTACATGCTTTCATTGAACTGACGTCGAAGATACCACCAGGGATCAATGGGTTAGCAATGCAGTGGTTAACACAATCACAACAAACAAAAATCAGAAAGTTTGAATTAAATAACAAACTCAATGTCAATATGTTACAAGAGAAGACTTTATTCCAAAGATAAAATCAATAACCTGTCAGGACGATGGATTGCACAACCACAATAAACAGTGACATTGCATTCAAAAGTGGATAATAGTCGATAATTTGTCAGGTAAATACTATTTTCTGTCCGCACCTTAAATATTTTCTTGTGCGACAACACATGTGGTATTTCTGGCATATATTGATATCAAAACGCCCGCTTTCAACAGTCAGTGCTCCAGATGAAACGCGTAAAGAAGATAAAAAATATTTTATTTTTTACGTACTAAAAATACATTAGGAGTGTGGAAATCTCGCTTTAAATTCTGAAGAAAAACGCATTGAAAGTCCAACACTTGCGTCAACAAGCCATTGTTTCAAAACGAACGCACCCGTTTTTCAACTTTTTTTGCAAGCACCGAGACCAGGGGGCACGGTATTATCCGCAATGACTCTTGGACACCCACTACTGGAGGTAGTGGGAGTCCATGTGTTGTCTCAGCTAATACCCCACCATGTGCATACTAGTCTACTATACCCTAAAAACAGTTGGGTTTAGAATTAACAAAAATCAACTGGGTGGAGTGAATATGAACCCATTTGGGTTCATATTCACTCAACCCAATGATTTGGGTTGATTTTTAACCCAACTGATTTTAGAGTGTACATGTATATCTGCGGCGCGAGTCTCCCGTGAAACGTCATCAGTTGACCTTCCTTTTTCATGACCAATCATTTTCCTTTTTTTCTCGGGGTGGTTCTCAGACCTCGTCGACGAGAGGAGAAGCCCCCTCTCGTGCTCGCTGCTAATTAACTACTACTCGCACATATGATGCTAGATTGAAATGTAGCGCCCCCTCCCCCAAACCCAGAATCCTGTATCCGCCACTAGATATTTACTACAAGTAGACTTAAGATCACACCTCACTTTCAACAGGCAAAGCCATATATCTGTCGCGCACTGAAGTTAAAATGTACTGAATATCAACAAACAGGTGCTGAAAATAATTTTGTTGCGTTTTGAATTCTGCAAAACACGTATTGAAAATCGCATGCGTAAAAACGCTTCTGTTTGCGTCATGAACACATTCGATTCTGTAATCGCAAATATTTTATTCAAGCTGAAAGGAAAACAAAATGATATGTGATAGGATCTTTGATGGATTGTGTAGGGCCCATACACGCAGATATAAGAAGATAACATTACGCTGTTCTCTTGATATCTGTTTATTGGTCTATTTTTTCTAAAAGCCGGGTGTCTGTAGTGCATTTCCCGGTTTCTGCTTCTTGGCGACTGAGGTGTTTGTGAATTACAGCGTGTATTTTACGCTACCATAAATTAAGTCAACATTTGTGTTTCATTGTAGGACCATTTACCACCAAATGAACCCTCTCCGCGACCCATCCACATTCCCATTCCCTACTTTCAGTTGTTATCTCGATTCTCACGTCGGGGCTCAGTGAAGCCTGAAACACCTTCAGTCACCAAGATTTCTCTCACCCAGCGAGCTGCAACTACTCACACTGATAATACTGATACAGTGGTTTGTATGCTACCACGATAAACACTGGAGGACAATCTCTCTCAATCTACCTCTCATATCTGGTAGCATACCATTGAATTCCATGCCTATCTGCAAGCAAGCATTCGTTCCGTCATTATGAAGTCTCACAGACCTCTATTTGGAAGAAAGCCATTACACTGCAATGCTTGTACCGCGTGTGGCGTTCAAGACGAGACAAACTTATCTCCCTGCACTGTAGGCTACCACACACTGGAAGAAGTACATGTGAAACTCCATGAACAGAGTCAAAAATATAATCACTACTGGAGGTTGTTTTACCTTCCAATGATTGGCAATACCTACTCTGTGTAACCCTTTACTCAACTTTACAGCCCAAACCCACCGGCCCTATTCACAAAAATCCGCATTCAATTTTCATGATTTTTTTTCATTTTTTGTCTCAGAAACATAGCTTATGACCACTCATTAAAACGGGTAATATTTTTGACGCAAAAAAAATATTTTTTCTAGAATTTTGTTTACAAGTGTCGTCTGTCTTTGCTGTTAGTCAAAGGGATAACAATGATGTACACACTTGACGACACATCATTACAATGACACGTTAAATGTGCAGAGTGTTACTTTACTTTCGTCTGCTCCACAAGTTCGGACCGGCACCAATCCTTCTCCATACAGAATGTAGGGATCCACGGGAGGTTCACACGTTTATTGCACAGAGGTCATTAAAACGCATCAAGGGACTGTTACTGCAAACTATAGACTTCCATGACTTTAAACATGCCTTGGGTTCACCCTTCCTGTTTGTCTCAATAATAATACACAGGAAGTTGCGCAATTGAAGAAAGACAAACATCAGAGCCCCAATAAAGCATATAATATACAATGTAGATGGCAGTTCCTTGAAAGTTGAAAATTACGTTATCTTACGTTATTTTTTAATGAATGCGAAGGATTCTTACATTCCACTCATTACCCATATTTTTTTAGTTACAATGTGATAATGCATGAATATATCTAAAATAAGCAAATGATAAACGATTCAGGCAAACCTGTATTTTATTTCTGTTTTGGTAACGAACAGTTGGTATCACTGACATTATGAAAATTTGTATCCAACTTGGTGAAGGCCAATAATGCAATATTTTATTCAAACAATTAATTTCGTACATATATGAGTCCATAAAATCACTTCGCTTTTCTCCAGAAAGCTGCTGTGAATTTGACACAAACGTCAATTTTCAAAACCCTTATATAATATGTGTTACCCGCAGTAACGCACATTGGCAATGCACATTATACATAATAATATTATTTTGACATCAATGTTACACACCTCTACATATTATGTGTATTTATTGGTTACTTCAGGATTTCAAATTATTTCCTGAGTAATATTGTATCTTACTTAACAATGAACAGAAGTGTAAAACCATAACGTAAATAAAATAGACATGACATTCGAACTCCCGAACTGCCAGGAGGCAGAAAACGTCATTTGGTAGCCCTTTTCATATACTTTTTTTAAAAATAGGATGTAGGAAATTTCCCCTGGATAGTGGTCATTGGTAGTGCACTGTCTGTTGTATATGGGCACAACAGGCCACAACGGAATCGATAGAAAAGTTATCAAAAAATCATTCTTTCAACATTTATACTTTGGCAGAGTATTTGTGACTTTCTGTCACCGCAATACAATATGCCATTTGATTTTGTAACCCTCTACCTAACGTAGAGACCAGAACAGACCAGCGCTATTCACAGAGATGCCAGTAAAATTGTATTCATCGTTTCAATGAAGGGCATATTCTGATGAGAAAATAAAAGTTGAAGTATTCAATATTAATTTTTTTTTTTTGCATGTATTGTCTTCTATTGCTGTTCGTTAAAGGGTGAATTCTACTTTCTAAAGTTTTCTAAGAGCAAAATAAGCTCAACGTACTCAGTGGTCCAAGTACTCAACATTGGCTCCTGCGTTTTCTACCTTTTTCGAAATCGTAAATAATTATGAAGAATCCACCCCACCTCGTCCACCGTGAGTTTGTAATTGTCCACCTTCTTTGTTCTGTATATTTCTATATTTACAGTTCATCCGTCGCGTACTGGTTGTAATCAATGCGTGACAGCCGTGTCCACGACAGCGTTTACCAGATAATAAACATCATATCAGCAAAATTTGAATTAACGAAGCACCGGGTTCCGGGTTGTACCCGGTGCTTCATTAATTAAATTTTTGATGATTATTCCTATAATTAGTACTAAGAATCTAATATTAATACATCCTAGGACATGCTGTCCATTCGTGGAAAGTGACCGTCATGATTGTGTCATTTCGCTTCCCTTTCGATTATCACGATTCACAATTTAAAATTGTTTTTAAAAACAAAGTGTTATTTTACTGACAGTTCCCGCTCGACTCGTCGAGCAACATGCAGTCTTCTTATTTAATTTGTTGGAATAGAAAACTGCAATTTCCATATTTTAATCGATAATCATCACTTAGGGCCATTCTTTCAAATTGGGAAATCAAGAAACATGCTAAAGCTTGTGAGGTTTTCTGGTCTGAGCGTAAAAAATAATGTTTTCTAATTTGCTCACTTGTCAGATAAAATTATTTCAGCGGATACGCATAAAATTGAAAAATGAAAATTGACATTGTGAAATGTTAAACAAATATTGTCTATTTTTGCCGCTGAATTTCCATATTCCGTTTTTTCTTCATTTTTTGTAACACCTTTTGTACAAGTAAGTCTTCACTTTAGACTAGGGTTTGGGTTTAATTCCGGGAGCGGGAAATCCCGGCTCCTCGGTTCCAAAAGCAAGTAACGATACTCGGGAGATCTGTCGCTCAAAACCACAGTGTGTTGAACATAATATTTCTAAGTTGAAAAACCGCCCAAACGTAACTTTGTAAGATTTCGTCAGCCCTTCCACGTCTGAACTTTTTGCAATCCTGCTTCCTGAAGAACCTTTTTCACCAAATCACTGTACCTCTCAATTAGTTCCGTAGGACTCTTCTTTTCAACTGCAAGATCTTCACTCACTTCAAAGTTCTAACTCGTCTTAGCATCACTCACTAATCGCTACCTCCTTCAACGTCAGTTCCTTCTTCACTGCCATCACCAGTCTCCTCTGCTTCAAGCAGAGGAGACTGGTGACGGCATTGAAGGGAGAGCTGAAGCTGGAGGAGGAAGTGGGGATAAAACTAGCGATTCTGAAAATAAAGACGAGTTACAACGCACTACTCGGAATAAGATGGGAGAGCTTTTTTGTCTTTTCGATTCAGTATGGAGATGGCAGATTGCAAATAAAATATGTTCATTTTCACGAAAATAAATGTGTCTTCTTGCTCTCGTTAACTTGCTTGAAATTACTTGGGACATTTGCTGATTCCCTGTTCCAGGTTACTATAAAACTGGGAACATATTAAACCCTGATGTAGACATACATACTGCACTGCCAGAACAATTTTGGTTTACTTTGGTTTAATTCATATGTACCCCAATGCCTCACCTTGTTTAGTAAAACCATTTCAGTAATTGTATGACACACATGGGGAGGTACAGATTACTTTCCTTATAGGCGCTATCGATAAATAGCTTATCTCTACCTGATTCCTAGAATTTTTCTACCCTGCGGAGATTAGTATAAATTACTTCCGGTTGATATCTTGAATTCTTTGTTTCAGAGTTTGAATTAGTTCACATTGTTATGCTATTTCATTGCGTTGTCAAAACTGCGATCATACTAATGACAAAGTCCTTCTAGATGTCATAACTTGATTACTCTGGGAGTGTTGCCGATGGGCATGTCGTCGATCTGTGTTATGTGTAATGCACAAACCGATGTTGGTTGTTGTGTTGATTGCTATGCACAGGGTCGTGGAGACCCTGGAACACTTTCTATTAGAGTGACCAAAATACGAGTCTAACAGAATAAGATTCATCGGGATAATGATGGGTAAGTGAGATGGGAAAATGAATGACTTGTGGTTAGTGGGTGACACACAGGAGAGGGTTAGTATGCTTATCGGAGAGATTGGGAAGAATGGGGTACGATATATCAAAGCAGTTCGTCTCAAAAGTACTGGGAGGAGAGAAGGGGCGTGAGGATAAGGAGGCATTTTAGGAGAACAGGGATAATCAAGGCCTTCTCGTCTGAGCACCGCGACAAGTCAGCGGCCGGCCAAACGTGTTATTATTATTATTATGAGCATCCTGGGACCTGCTCCATCAAACCGCCTGACTGGGGTAGTTTAGTGTGAGGGACTCGTGGTGTTCTTCCTTACAAAAATTGAATGGAATCGTAAGGTTTAGAATACTACAAATACTAACCGGCAACGAAACGAAAGACTCTATAGGGACCTTTATTTTATAATATTTTATATAGTTTGCGAGATGTCTGCCAGTGGACCGAGAACAGGAACCAATACTATGAAACGTTTACAATTGTATTTTCTAGAATTGTATTTTCTAGTTATGACATCAAATGGGTTGAAATGAACCATTCGCATTTTCAAAGATGTGGCAATTTGCCAGCTGGAAAATTGTCATATCTTTTAAAATGCTAATGAGTCATTTTAGCGGTTGTATTAATAGGTAGAAAATGCAGTTTTTGTTTCGATTTTGTTTTCTAGTTTTACATTGCAACCTCGATGGTGCACTTGTCTTCAACCTATGCAAACCCTGATTGTTTGGAGTCGGTACGTTGGGGAGTGTGACGGTTGGTCGCTGTTGCTTATTGGTTCTCCCCTATAAGGCCGAGGACAACAAATCACGTTGAAGAGTGGCGCAGAAAATAGCAACAAGTTCTCCCAGGTTCACACCCAAACATCTTCAAAGTAATTGACTGTCTGAAAAAAGGAACAAGCACATTATGAAGCCACTACTCTACATCTTAGAAGAGGAGGCAAATTAGTTTCACTTTTCCTCCTTCATCCCATTCTCATCTGGGATGTTGGCCCCCTCCCCCACACATTTGCCTACTTCCACTTAGTGGTAACGGAGACCCTGGATCATTTCATTCTAGAATGCCCCAAATGTTCGCCAAGTAGAACAAGAATCCTTGGAAAACTAATGGAAAATGGGATGAAAATATGAACGATAAGTGGATGAGAAATGACATGCGGGAAAAGATCAACACTAATGTATATTTGTAACTTTGGTTATAATGTATATTTGTTTACCATCTTTGTCTGAATAAAAATCTTAGTCAGAAAAATTAACAGAATTCACTCCCGTTTAAACTGCCCACCTAATTAGAACAAAACTATAGTCGGCCAGTCTCTGATGTTGAGGATTATCACACCTGAACTAGAAACAATAGATGCAGGGCGAACGGGAATGGCCCACTCCACGTAACTTTGTAATTTCGGCAGTCAAAATAGAAAAAAACCCATAAAAATCTCTTGACATTTTGAAACAAAATAAGACTCAAATAAGTGTAAGATTAATTTTGTCAGTTCTTACCTGACCTAAAAATTGGCTGCGTATTTTTCTAAATTTACACTGAAATTTATGGCAAATAAATCTTGGAATGAGAAACGACGCCGCAGAGAGAGAAGCGTTTGAAGGTTTAATTTCTTCACTTAATGGTATAATTCTCCAGCGGGAAGCAGATAAAAAATGGTGGACGAATACATTGTTATCTGTTTCTGGAAATATTGTCTCATTGGAGGCCTACGCCACAGGAAAGACGATAGGCATATGTACTTGTGTCTCATCTCCTGGTTGTATTCAGGCATTGTAAAAAAATGAAAATCAGCCACAATCCACCGTAGCCTCGGCCCCCGACATTTCCCACTTACTCAGCAGTCACTTCTCGGGAAATGTTTGTTCCGAATTGATACCTTGCACATAATTTTTTTTCCACATTCAAAAGACATTTTGTCTGAAACTTGTCAACAGAGGAAATACTATAAAACTTTACAATTGTATTTTCGAGAATTGTATTTTGTATCTATTAATATAACTGACTAAATGTTTAAAAAATATTATTTATCGTCGAGCTCGTTCCAACGAGGGGTCACATGATATGGCTTTGTTGAAATGTTTTGAAAAATTTGAAAAAATTATATTTAAAATAATAAATTTTGATATCGTCTGCGTTGGGTAAAGGGTTAACCCATTCACACGCGTGTGTCGTTCTGTGTATATATATGATACCATGGTGTGCTACATGAGACGGATCGTGTTTGCGGCGAGCAGATGTCAGACGCTCCAACTTACTTACTCCGCACAAGCAGCGTTAACGCCGGTTGAAGGCAAGTGCACCATCGACGTGCAGTACGCCCTAGTACATAGTGCGACCATCCCTCAGGTAGGGGGTAATCAGAATTAAGTGTCTTGTAAAAGGACACATCGTTGTTAGAACTGGTCAGGTTTGAACCGTCGACCTTTCAGTTTGAAGTGCAATACCCCAACCACCGAGCCACAGCGCTCCCCATTTGGTACTTTACAGGTGCGTTTATTCGCGAGCATGTTTTTTATGGAGAAAATATTTTCAGTTTCACCATTTCTTAATTAGCATCTCCCTTTCAGGATCTGATCCGCGTCCCGACTATGTTATATTTTGTACAGTACCCTGATCACAAACGCATTCTCTTTCTCGTTCCGATCGAGATTGTACTGCGACCTGGGACCAACACTATAAAGCTTTTACAATTGTATTTTCTACAATTGTATTTTCTTCTTATTGATATAACTGACTGACTAAAATGAATCATTAGCATTTTAAAAGGTACGGCAATTTGCCATCAGCAAATTGCCACATCTTTTAAAATATTAATGGCTCATTTCAACACATTTAAAGTCATAACTCGAAAATACAATTCTCGAAAATACAATTGTAAAAGTTGTATAGTACTGACCGCTGGCTTATACGGCAGAATTCACTCAGATCCGTTGGAATATTGAAATCTCAAAAGGGTTACGGTGCATCGTTTTAGGTGTCAGTGGACAAAATATATTGGGGTAAACATCAAACATACGTTTTTGACGTGGAATGCACGTTTTTGACGTGGAATGCACGTTTGCGTTACAATAACAATCATGATTTTCGTTCATTCAGGAAACAGAAGATCTACAATTAGTGATGACTTGATATAAAATTCCTGAACCGAGTAACCATAATCGACCTGAGACGAGGTTCACCGAGACTTGGATCGATTTTAGTGAATTCGGTTTGGAAATTTCATATCAAATCGTGACGAATTTGAGATTCTCTTATCACATGCGCACTTTTATCCTGTACCTAACGTGGCGGCTAAAATTAGCCTGCTCTTTTCTCAAAAGATCGCCAACCAAATTTTATTTTTGTTTTCAAATTTAGCTTTTGCCCTTCATTGGAACTTACTCAACATTCGAACAAGCAATGTTTTCGAGGGAAAAAATGAAAACTTTTAGTTACGCATGAAATGTTTTTTTTAAATGTCGCCTGATTTCTCCACGGGCGGTTAATAAATGGAACGCTGGATAACATCATGATATTACTATTATTACCATGATCGGAAGCGGTTGGCGGGCCGTTCATGAACTTTGTTGCCATCCGCTACCGGTTGCACGACGCTTTGAATTACGGAGATTTGCTGTCCCACTGAACTCCGTTAATATAACAATCGTGGGTTTGGAGGGCGTTACGGCATAATTAACAACCAGACGGAAATGAATAACTGCTCGAGGGTTTATTATCGGCCCAAGACGAAGTCGAGGTCCGCTAATAAGCCTGGGACAATTATTTAGTTCTCAAGGACCGTTAATAAATCTAGGCGTCAGACAAAATCATGTTATTACTATTATTACTATGACCGGAAGCGGACGATGGGTTGTTTATTTTAATTAACGCCCGCCACTCTCTCCCTGTTGCGTGGCGTCACGAATTTCTGAGTTTTACCACCCCACCAAACTCCATTAATATACTTAATAACGCCCTCTAAAGTGGTAATAATATACATGATCTTAAGAATGCCTGCTAAAGTTGTAATAATACACCGTAATTCCCATTATCGCATTTATTTAATTTTGCAATCAGAGCATGATTAAACTGCAAATAAAACACCCAAATGCCAAATATACCCAGTGATGTCGAACAAAATATTTTGCGTAATGCACGTTACTTCTTGAGAGATATTTTTGTATCTATCGAAAATTATATGTTAAACATTTTCCGCCACAAAGAAGGTAGCATATAATATATTAGGCTATTATTCCCTTGTGTAAGGTTATAATGAACGAGCAATCTGACTATGTCGGTTTCAATGAAACACATGACCTTCCTGACGTGTAGAATTATCCAGTACATGTCGTAGAGCCACGGACCTTCGATTTATCATTCATTGCGATGATCACAACACTGAGAGAATTCAATAAAGAATTATTCTTTTCCATATCATTTTGTTCGTTTAAAATAAACGTCTAGACAGCTTACTTTATTGGTTTGTGAATCGAAGTGCTAATGGAAAGTCTTGACACCTTTCAAATTATGGCCCTACGTGTGTCAAATTTCGAGTGGAATCGAATTAGGCAGAGGATTTTGCATCGAATCGTATGTCACTGCCTTCCCAGTTGTAGATATTGCAACTTCATACACCGATGAAATCAACAAATATTGCCTGTCATTCTCCTCTCAACTATTATATCACTTAATCTCGAATGCCCGCGTGGGTGCACGGTGGCGCTGTATTCTAAGGCATACTGCACGCCGATGATGCACTTGTCTTCAACCGATGCTAACACTGCTTGTGTGGAGTTCATACGCTGGGGAGTCTGACTGTTGCTCGTCGTTGCTCAGTGGTTCTCTCTGGCTACCCCGGCTTCTCCACCCGTAAAACTGCCCGACACTAAGTGACACTGGCTGTCGAAAGTGTTGTTAAATCCCAGTAAATAAATAAATAAATTGAGTATTGCTTTCAACGACGGTTCGTCTATTTAGACACGTCAATCAAAATGGCGGCATATTCTAGAAATGGAATGAAAAATACTTTCGGAAACGGAATCTCCATGAGTTCTACTATCACCAGGTCTCCTGTACTGGAGACTTGATGAAAGAAGAAGAGGTCAAGAGGGGACACATGTGAGAAAGAATCTGCACTTGGGGATGCGACGTGCATCTCATAAGTGGATGAGTGTTGGTCTTCTGTTTCACGAACGCGTACTGCCCTTAGTGGACTTGTGGCTACTCGGCTGGTCTTGATTTAAACCCCCTTTTTTTCTTCCGTTTCTTCTTTGTCGGTGGAGGTGGAGGTGGGGATTCCCTAACTTTTGAAGGTGAGGACCGTGGTGCCATGTTTTGATATTGAGTGTGATTGGCGAGTTGGGAAAGCGGTTCGCCTCTTTCTTTTAGTAGGTCTGTTACTTCGTTTTCAAAGGAATCTTTGGTTTCTTGGACCTGTATTTCTGACCTACGCATGAGTGTGATAGTGATTGGCTCGGTCTCCGTGGGTGAGCTGTTTGTTGACTCTTCTGTGCCCACGATCTGTTGTTCCAGTTCCTGGGCGAGCTTACTTAGTTCTTCATCATGTTCCACCTCAGCGTGGGGGTCCAAGCTTGAGATGGAACTGGAGATGGAGGGATTTGATGACTGGGTGGTGTCTGTTTTTTTCCGTCTGGATGGGGGAGTGGACTTCCATTTCCTTTTCCGTCTCTTTGCGGCTGTCTTCAGACTATCTCCTCCAGGCCTCTAGGCGCTTGGCGTTCCGGCACTTAGGGGATGGGCTTTTCTTCTTTTTCTTGCACTTGGCCTTTTCAGGGTCCTCTGGGTGTGTACTACCACTCCTCAGAGAGGTCGATGGTCTGGCCGCTGGCTTCTTTGGTTTCTGGCGAGGGTTCTTTTCTGGCGCCGTTCCAGGTGGTATCTGAAAATCCAATATCACCTGACAGGTATTACTAGAGACGTGGATGGACCAGTCTCTGGTGTTACTTACATTTAGGCATTTTAGCATGCCCAATAATTTGTGTGGTAGAATCATTCTGGCTGTAATTAGAGCTACTCACGGAGAGTCCAGTGAAGCGTCCGAGCTGATGACTCATGCTACCATTTCAAGAATATATCGACGATTTGAAACGATTAGCCGCTTTCACATCACACATTCTTTGAAGTAACACACGCGTGATTATGAACCGGAAACAATTGTAAAATTGTATTGTTTTTTTCGGATTACCAGAGGCTCCTCATTTTAACCAATTCAAGACGCTAATTGAAATAGACAGCCTTTAGCTATTTTCTTTATCAGAAAATAGCAAGTAGCTTTAATGATTCTGACTCAACGTTTTGTTAGAAACTTGGAATATTTCATTTTGAGGTAAAACTAGCAATATTATATTTTCAGCAAATAATTAAATGTAGCTTCTTTATAAGGTTTTACATTAAATGCAGTTTCCTTTTAAAGCTTAGCGAGTGGTACGCTGGCTAAAACTACCTTATAACGGCAGTTATTTGAACTCTGATATTTCTCCTCTCAGCAGCAGCGATAAAATATTTTACAGCCTTGTGAAATAGGCAAAATATATATACCCATTAATGTTGTGGTTGTGCAATAAAAGTTATCTTATCTTATCTACACCTGCCAACAAAAAATTCTTGAATAACTAATTTTTGTCTCAAAAATATGGGTTATGACCCCTCGTTGGAACGAGCTCGGTGAGCTCGTTCCAAAGAGGGGTCATAACCTATGTTTGTGAGATGAAAAATAATGAAAATTAATTGGCGATTTTTGAGAATAGCTCACCGGTTTTTGCCGTTACGTTAGGTAAAGGGTTAACCAAGGGATTGGACAATATTAATGGGCGCCATACATAAAGATTATTATTTAATCATTTAACAAAGGGAACGACCAAAAAACCGTCCAGAGCTATTCCTCAAAAACCAACATTCAATTTTCATTATTTTTATCGTTGGGCTCGTTCCAATGAGGGGTCATCAGCTATGTTTTGGGCACAAAAAATTTTAAAATATAGTTATTCAAGAAATGTGTTCGCAAGTGGCGTCTGTCTTTCGTGTTAGGTGAAGAGTTAAACTTGATATTTTGTCATTCGTTTGATATTGAGTGTGATTGGCGACTTCAAAGCTTGTGATACCTATTTGTCCTGTAACGAGCTCATGGACCTCGTACTAATGAGGTATTCATAGGCAATAGTTTTGTAAAAAAGTAATATATTGTTGCTTTATCAACAACTGTTGGTCCTGGTGTCTTGTGGAAGGGTTCAACAAACCAACACAATCAAGAATGGAAAAGATTACCCACACCTACATACATATTCTGGTCTTCGTGAGAGGTGGTTGCTAATTTTGTGATATACATGTGAGTCGGGCAAGCCCAATAAATTAGCACCAGGGATCACCAATGCCGTGGTAAAAGATGGAGATGTATTACCACGACACTGCCGATAATCGTAGCTAATTTCGATGAATTAAGACGCCTTGTCTGAGTAGCTCTGGGGCTGCACGGTATATCGATAAAATGGTGCATACCGATATTCAAACCAGTAACGATTTATCGTCATTATTTATTTACCTACAATTTAATTTTCAAGATGCCTTGAGTTTTATTTTACTGTCGTCCCGAACGGGTACACCGCGGTATTTTTTTTAACACCGATACCGGTATTCAGTTTCGAATACCGTGCAACCCTAAGTAGCTTTCCGAGAAGAAAATGAATATGTTCGGAAGAAATATTGGACAAATTCATATCGTTATCGGGAAAACATTGGTCTCTCAGTGTCTGGAGATAGTTTAAAACCTGCTCTCATTCATCTGGTGTGAAATACAAATGGAAGTATCTGCTAAGAAATGTGATTATGAGGGTCCTGCGTGTCCAACCCAAATTGTTTCGTGACTATGGCCTCCAGCGTCCTCCACACGAAATGGAGATCAGGATGCAAGCACCTACATTCAAAATGGAATGCAAGCATTTCGTGAGTTGTAATTCCACACGGTGGAAAGCCTCTAAAGTAAGCCTCGTTGTGTGACAAAAATAATTACTAGCTGCAATGACACCAATATGTAGTCTGAAGTATGAAATCACCGAATGCAATTTTGACGCAACATGTCGTTGCATCAAAGCTAAATTCATTGAGTATGTATTTCAAATCTGACATTGGACGAACTTCAGGTTATTATTGTCTTTGTTCTACAGCAAAACTAAAGTCAGAGTCAAAACATGGTGTCGAAATTGCAAAATGAGAAAACAATCAATAGTTTAATATTTTATTATATGTTAGCCTGTGAATTATCGCAAATTATCTAAAAGATATTTCTCGATATCCATCGAGTCGATGGATATCGAGGAATATCCCTCAGTAGCTTCCTAAATGACGTCACGCTACGCCGCATCACGTCGCCTTGAAGGAACGATCAGCTGATCTTTGTTATTGTTTTGAAACGTACGCATTTTTTGTCGAATTGGGTTGAATATTGTGCAATAAAATAACTCGTAGCATATAATAAAAAAGAAAATCTACTCTATTTTAGTCAATATCTGGAATTATCTCGTGAGTGTGGACCTGAAAGTTTTATTCTTCACGACCGGTTGCGCGAGTGAAAAATAATACTTTCAGGTCCACACGATTAATTTTTTCAGTAGCTTTCTAAATGACATTACGCTCGTCGCATGGCGTAGCCTTGAAAGTCGCAGTGAAGGAACGATCAGCAGCTTTTTGTTATTGTTTTGAAACTGTTTGCAGTCGAATTGGGCTGAATATTGCGCAGTAAAATGTCTCGAAGCATATAATAAAAAGAAAATCTACCCTGTTTTAGTGAATATCGGGGAAAAAATCGATAGTTTAATAGTTGATTGCCACTCTGCGAACGAGAGCTGGTATCACATTTGGATATTGTGTGTAAAGACCTTGATACTCAAAAAATATATAGCGCACACGACCGTAGCATTACCTGAAAAATCCTGGTATGTCGAGGTATTTTTGGATATTACATCGGGTATACCATAGTATTCTTTTATAAGGGGTTTTATTTTACTTATTACTGGCGAATGACTGCACTGGTCTCTTCACAATTGGATTGCTCGAACTATCATTGGTCACAGAAAGCAGAAAGTGTTTTATCGGCCGACATCTTACTGTGTGGGGGTTGGAGGGGGCAACTGGTGCAATAAGTAAACGGCGCTCAACCCTAAAAAATCCCCATAGTTTTTTAACGCCTCGTTGATCTATTTTTAAAGAATACACTTTGATGTTTGTGAAAAAGGAATTTAATGCATGCCTGTTCTCCGAAATCCCCATCCACAGCAACACTAAACCATGCGGAAAATGAAAATCCGTTCCGCACATATGTGCCGAACGGAAATCGTTGACGGACTCTTTTTAAATAGAAGCGAAAATTCACTGGAATTTTCTACAAATCGTGCATCGCAATTACAATTTGAATCGCTAGTGATAGCTAAAAATGTTACACGGGTTCCCCTCGCAAATTTGGTTGGCGATAAAAATCTGTTCCTTTTGTTGATAGTAATTGTTGTCAAATGAATTGCTGAGTGTCCTTCTAATAATTGCTTTTATAGACGTGAAGGCGTGTAATAAACATAGAACAACACATGCGTGTGAATGGGTTAATCGATATGGCACTTGTGCCAAGGCGGAAGGATAAAACGAGAGGCCGCAGGCCTCGAGTTTTATCTTTCCGCACTGGCATACGTACCATATCCATTAGCCCACTCGCATTGTTTGCTGCAACACATATTAAAGATTTCCAACATATTTTACTTATTACTGGCGAATGACAATTGCCGAGATTGGAAAGTTGTTAACGTGTTACTAGTTTTCGTACTAGGCTTTCGTTTGATGATGTCAAAACTGTTACGTTGCGACTCCAGTCACATCCTAAGAGATTCACGTCATCAAACGTCAACGATTGGAGGAGTGGGCACGTTGATTGACTATGTGCCATCTCGGAGCGGAAGCAGGTAAACCGAATTTCGACAGTTTCTCGATAGCATTCCAGCAATCCAGTTGTACAAAGATCAATAATCCATTGGCATTTTCCTAGACATGATGTCACTGGCATTGGGTGGTATTAGAACTAAAAAACCCGACAAACACTTGATTCGGCAAACGAGTATGATCTTATTAGAAACTATAGGCAAAATATTCGTGTGGGCCTGCGATCAGATCGCCCCAGTCTGAATCGCCCACTAAGTCATCTAGTTCTTATTTACTTCTACTTCACAGGATGTGATTTGCCTTTTTATATCTGCCAGGAAAACAAACTGAAACCAAGGATAATCTCGGTACATCAGCTGGTTACAAAGAGTTTTTCTAAATATCAAAATTGTTTACTCTTCGTTTAAACACGGGAAGCAATTTTCGAAGAAAATTGTTAGGACGTAATTGGGGACACATAATATAAAACAAATAAAAATTATTCGTCGTAGAATGGTTTCTTCTTTATTAACATTTACTCATACTGAATAGAATGTCAAACGGTGAACTCTTTTCCTTATCTATTATGTTAGCTTACATCTGTTGCCTTTTCTGTGCTTCAGACTAGAAGACATTCGACTAAACATTTTTAAAAAAATAAAACTCGTTTGCTTCAAACATGTTGCTTGTGACCGCTCATTGGAACGAACAATAGCTGACTTATTACTAACGTCAATTATTCCATTCCGCGCGAGTTTCTCTGATAAGGCATTCTCAACGTATTATCGAAATAATTTTACCCTGATGGATTTTGGCCATAATATCTTTGTTGCAATATTATAACTTCTAATGGAACAGTAAAAGTTGGTGTTGAACATTCAAAATTTAGACTGCAAATCAGGAACACAATCTTTCACTAATTCTGAATCTCCTTCACCCACCCCCTTCCTGTTAGAACTTGACGAGTCTGTCCTAAACGACCACAACGACAAAATTAAACTGGAGAAATAGTTTGCTCGCACTATAATACGATAGTAGTAGGACATGCATCTGAACGGCCCTTTTTGGAGGGGGCCTAGTGGAGGACCTAGGATGTGACGCCATAGACACGCGACCTAGTGACATCATATGTGGTTGTTGTGGTAGCCCATGTAAGCGGCCATCTTGTGACGTCACCCCACGGTGATACGTGATCTTATTACGCATGGGCAGCGCGTGTTGTTAGGGTGACACGTGTTTCTGTCGTCTATTTTGCATGCAGGAACCGTTACCTTGGTTTCTATGGTAGCACTTGGTTGCTATGTGGCCCAAGGTCCTACGATAGGACGGGGGTATGTTCTGGAGTGTGTTTCTTTGTATAAGAGTGGTTTGCAGGTTCAGATTTCCCCCAAATCCTCGTTTACTTTGTATAATTACGGCTTGGCAATCCCTCAAAATCATAAAAAAACAAACACAACCACCCAAACCACCGAAACGGACCTTTACCTCCAGAATCCTCCTTTTCCAATAATATGCGCGTTCCTTTATATAGGAGAGTAAACCTAATTACCCATAATCCCCGGTTACTTTTTATTTATCTAGATCGAATTCCTTCGAAATCCTCTACTCTGATTCTATCTATGTTATGACTTCTGATTTTCCCAGATGTGTCTTTGTGCTACACGATGTGTGCTACACGATGAGTAACAGTGTGTATACATTCCATTCAGTACAGCGCAGTTGCAGTCTTGCCAGAACAATAAAGAAAACGGGGGGTTCGAGCTCAAACGTATTTTGGAACTGGGTAAATAAACGGGGGAAAAGTAGTGTGCAGAGTATCAAAGTGGATGGGGAAAGTACAGAAGATAAAGGCCGTATCGCTTCAGAGTTAGTCAAGCACTGGGAAAAGATAAACGATAGGCGATGGGGCAGTGGGTCCCCACCAAAAAGAAATACACTGGTGGAGGAGAACCTATCCAATCGTGTATGTAGCGAAATAACGGCAGAAGAAGTGCGGAACGTGGTCTCGAAATTAAAAAATGGTAAAGCGGTAGGGACTGATGAAATTCCGAACGAATTCCTCAAAAATGGAGGGGAGGCACTTATTGAAGTCCTGACAAAACTTTTCAACCTGGCTCTCCGAAAGCAAGAGGTCCCCAGAGAGTGGTGGGAAAGTAAGGTGTCGTTCATACACAAAAAGGGGGATAAGGAAGTTCTAGATAACTATAGGGGGATATCAGTTAGTAGTAACATCGGAAAAGTATTCTGTAAGGTCATATACGGTAGACTAGAGGAAGTTATTGAAGAGAAAGGTTTTTTAGGAGAAATTCAAAATGGTTTCAGAAAAGGACGAAGAGTCACTGATCACCTATTTACACTCACCCAACTGATAGAATCAACAAAGGCTGAAAAGAAAAAGATGTTTCTGGCATTTCTAGATGTGAAAAAAGCGTACGACCGAGTGTGGAGGGAAGGTATGTGGCGAAAGCTCGAGGGCATCGGACTGGGGGGTGACTTTGTGGGAATCATGAAAGCACTGTATACAGATGTGCAAAGCCAACTCAGTCTAGGGAGTATCACTACAAAACGAGTCCCTATGGATATAGGCCTCAAGCAGGGGTGTATCTTTTCACCGATTTTGTTTGCATTGTATGTTAAAGATTTAGGGGACGAACTAATTCAGAGTGCGGAGGGGGTAAATGTTGGAGACATAAAGATACCAGGCTTATTCTTTGCGGACGACATGGTGTTAATGTCTAGAACTGAACAGGGTCTAGAGAAACTGCTGGAAATTGTTGGTAGATATGGGAACACTTGGCGGCTCGAACTAAATGAAAATAAAAGCAAGGTAATACCCGTTGGACGCAAGGTAGATATGACGAAGAGATGGAGAGTGGGGGAGTTCTCAATCCCCGAAGGGGAAAGCAAACAAATCACTGTAGGAGAAACGGGAGAGTATGAGTATCTAGGGGTAAGCATAAATATAACGGGAAGAGGGGTGTACAGAAATTACTCAGCCAAACTGATTCTGAAGGGGAAAAGAATTCTGAACCAACTAAAACTTTTAGGGAAAAATAGTTTCAACAAGGTCTTTGTGGGGAAAACACTGTGGGAGAGGGTGGGTTTACCAAGTATAACGTATGGCACGGACGTGATTCCATTAAACCAAACCGTTATTAAGAAGTTGGAAAATACTCAAAATGATGCCGGCAGATGGATAACAGGGTCGAGTAATGCTGCAGCTTTGGAAGCAGTAAGGGGGGAGCTTGGGTGGATGAAAATCAAGGACAGGGTAGATTTGGGAAAACTGTGTTACTTTAACTACTTGAGAAACCTGCCTGACAACCGGTGGTGCAAATTGATGCTCGATACCATTTGGAATTCTAATATAGAAACGGGGTGGTCAAAACATGTGAGGGAACTAATGGACAATTACTCTATAGAGGTCACAAACATAGAAGTAGGAATGAAAGAAGGCAAAAGGTTTGTCAAAGAGAGAGTCATGGAAGATTGCAATCGAAACTGGCGAGCAGGGGTTAGCGTGAAAAGATCACTGCAGGGGTTACAATATAAAGAAAAGCCAGCTTTTGAGAAGTACCTAGATGGCACCTTTGGAGGGTCACTGCTGTTCAAACTGAGACCAAGATCACTGGAGCTTCGGGGAAAAATTGGGAGAGATGGGGAAAAGGGATGCCAAATGTGCCACTCTGGAGTAGTGGAGACCCTGGAACATTTTCTCTTGGAATGCCCACAGTATATACCTCATAGAATAAAATTTACTGGAAGAATAATGCAGAAGTGGGGTGAAGAAACAAAGGATAGATGGCTGAAGGGGGACACGAGGGAGAGGGTAGGAATGCTTATTGAAGAAATTGAAAAAGATGAAGTGAAGGACACTATTAAGCAGTTTATATCTGAATGCTGGGAGGAGAGGAGGGGAAGAGGGGGTGGGGTGCAGGGGGAATGATGGCCTTCTCTTATGAGGACCGCGACAAATCAGCGGCTGGCCAAAGAGTTATTATTATTACATGGGCACAAGCTGGATGTGCTAATATGTGTTTGTGTGCTAATGCACAATGTACACACACCACATACGGCACATGGGCACATACGATGAGAAAGGGGGTTTATTGGCATAGTCAGATCATAGAAGCGACTGTATGAACGTGGGATTTGTGTTTGGTGGAATGTGTTTGTGTGCTAATGCACAATGTACACACATCACATACGGCACACGGGCACATACGATGAGAAAGGGGGTTTACTGGCATTCATAGAAGGACTGTTTGAACGTGGGATTTGTGTTTGGTGGAATGTGCTTGTGCGCTAATGCACAATGTGCGCACATCACATGCGGTGATTTGGAGGGATTGTCGTGTCCATTAACGATGATTTGGGGAAAATCCGAACATGCCAGCTACTCTTATACAGAGGAACACTCCCTCCGAAATTCCCCGTCCTATTGCAGGTCTTTGAGTCACATAGCAACCACGTGCTACAAATAAACTAAGATAGCGGCTTTCAGTATACCAAAAATGGACGGCGGAAACACGTGTCACTATAACAACGCGTGTTGCAAATGCGCACTAAGACCACATATCACTATGGGGATGACGCCACAAGATGTTCGCTAACGCGGGCTATAGTGACAACCAAACATGATGTAACTACGTCAAACTCCATCTCCGGACACGAACTCCGACTTAAACTGACATCTGAAATTTTAACTTTATTCATTTCAATTAGATTTGATAGTCTATCACACAGAAGACTTGTGACAAATTGAAAAGTTCATACTGTGCGGTTCTTAGATGATTCGTTGGTCAGTTCGACAACACTATTACGGAGATACGAATTACAACTTTTTGTTCAATATGTCCTACATAAAAAGCGCTTTTGATAAACGATGCCTTCATCTGACAAGAATAAAATTATTCTACACATTAATCTTTCTAGACGTTGGCAAAGGTCGTCTTGGTACTAGGTAATTAATGAATTGTTGCTACAGTCTGGATGGAAAAATGGCTTTGGCTAAACTTGTTTTCATTTCGAAGGAATTACACCATTTAGTAGGGTTCAGGCTACCTTCGCCTGACGTGCACTTTCCCATAACAAAATAAATCTGGTAAATGTGTAGGCGAAAGTGCACTGATTGGAATAGTGATATTAACAGTTATCACCTGATTTACCCATGGAAAATGGACTGACTGGTGAGTGAATGGCAATAGATTTGCATAGTCGGCCATTTAAATAGTAAACTTGTTTTATTACGATATTTAAAAAAAATATATAAGTATACCTGTCGCTAACTGATCTTAAAGTCTTTTAAGTTTCAGGTCAAGTTCATGAAAGAGACCCAGACAAGAATAAAATTATTCTACACATTAATCTCTTCTAGACGTTGGAAAGGGTCGTCTTGGTACTAGTTAATTAATGAATTTATCTCTAGATCTAAGGATTGGGTGACCAAATCCCTGTTAATCGAGTACTTTGGCTAAATGAATAGTTTTCGCTAGCAAAGTTGCTATTTAAATAAGTGGATTCCACTGTATCACCATGTTTCTTCAAGGAATCCACTCTTGATGTACTCTCGTTCCATTGCTTGTTAATATTTACAACGATTCTGCAATACTTAAATCACTACTGTCCCCAGCACGATTCACACAGCACAATACATAACAATCTAGATATTTTCAACCATCACCATACATGATTCCAAGGGTCAGCGAAAGTGTGTTTTCGGAAGAACTCATTGAGAAGTTGTATCCAGCCTACCATTTTAGCAAATTGAATTCAAGTGTTTTGTCTGTGGTAGACTACGATTTTATGAAATTATCATCAGTTAAGAGGAGGGGGTAAATTTTGTAAAGCGTGTGAGGAATTTGGACTACTATCTGGCATAATCTGCTGAACAGCAATAAACAAATTTTGTTATAGTTTTATGGTTGGCAAATAACAACAATTTAAATCATTTCGTGAGAAGTAGAGGTGTAGGTTAACCGAAACCGAACCGAGGTTTATAGTTTTTTTTTTTAAAACCGAAACCGAAACCGTCGACATCCCGTAATCTAAGGTTTTTCGTTTTTTATTAAATACTCTCTTGCTGCAGAAATTCACAGAATGTAGCCATCCCAGAGTAGTGAGAGTACCCAGACACTGCCAATGGCAGTGTCTGGGTACTGTCACTACTCTGGGAAGGCTACATTCTGTGAATTTCCGACATTTCAGTTACGTTGTGTTTGCAGCTTTCCTCAAGTTGCGTGTAGGTGTCAGACCTCGAAAAATGGCCAAGCACAATAAAAGTTCTGTATATTTAGGTAATTATTATATTGGCCTTCCTGATTCTTCATGTATTATAGCTTATTTCGGGCATTCATTGAGTTTCACTCAATTTCACTGCCGTTCAGTTATGACTCCGGACATAAAAATGAGTTTTATTGAATTTTATTTGGCCTCATGAACAAATCGAAAACCGAACCGAACCGAGGTTTTATTCCACCTGAAAAATCAAAACCGAAACCGAACAAGAAATTTAAAAACCTACAGCTCTAGTTGATTAAATAGTACATACATGTACGTCTGAGTTAGTTGTGGCACAGCCCTATTGGACATGACGAAGATCCATAATGCCCAGGTGATGGCCTGCTTCGCACAGAACATAAATTGTCATGGTATCTTTTAGATTCAGTCGTCTAGAATATATCAGTTGGTTCGAAAAGTGAGTCATAGTCAAGTAAATCGAAACATTGGCGATGAACTATTAAGTGTTAGACAGGTAGCGTTGCGGTAACCGGTTCTCGTCAGATCACCGAAGTTAAGCAACGTCGAGCCCGGTTAATCATTGGATTGGTGGCCGTCTGAGCGATCAATTCGGACTCCCGCGTTGTGTCCTCGGGCAAGCACTTAACCCCGATTGTCCACATGGGGGCACGATGATACCGTGTATTAAGGCGTACTGCACGTCGATGGTACGCATGTCTTCAACCAATCTAACCCTGCCTGTGCTGCAGTGCGGAGTTACACTGTTGGGGAGCTGGCAGCTGCTTGTCGTTGCTCGGTGGTTCTCCCCGGGTATTCCGGCTTCCTCCACCCATAAAACTGTCACGGTCATGATTAGCCATTGTGCATAAATATATGACCTTGAACACCAATAAATAAATAAATAAATGAATAAATGAATAAATATTTTAATAAATAATACCCAGGTGAGAGCAAGAGTAGCACGCGGTGGGGAATTTCAGACAGAATTTTTTTTTTGGCCCTCTAATTCTCATACAACAAACTCAAGTATCAGGCCCACACGACTAGTGTTCAAGCGATTACCAAAAATGGTCGTTGACCGATTACCGGTTATTTGAGCTCACAATCGGTCGATTCCGATGCCGATTCCGATTGTAATACCGTGCACTAGGACAAGTCGAGGCTCGAAAGAACTACATTAAACTGAACATTTTTCGTTGTTAAACTTCGTTGACTGGGGTCGAAATAAAATTACCAGTCGCGCACACTTGGGTGGTAAACGTGGCTCCCAGAGCCACGTTTACCGCCCAAGTGCGTGCGACTGGTAATTTTACTTCTGCCTGAGTCAATGGAGTGTAACCGTCACTTTTCCGGTATGAACTAGCGATTTCGCCCAGTTGTAAGCTTTGTATGTTGTTTAACTTGTATGTCCCGTAACGGGGCGTCAAGAGAGATTAAGAATACACATTGTGGTTGTTTCTCAACTTTATTGAATGGTATCATTTTACATTAACAATTAAACAATTGCAGAAGAGAATAAAATGCGGTTAATGAATCATCTCAAAATGCTTGGCAATAATCGGTTGAACCGATATTCCAGGAGCCGTTGCCGTTGTCATCCGATTGCCCACAATCGGCCGATTGTGGTGGCCGGTTCCGATCATCGGTTGAACACTAGTCGTAGGTCGAGTAAATCGAAACATTGACGATGAACTATTAAGTGTTGGACGGGTTCCACGCAATAACAGCGCCGATTTCCTGACAGAATTAAACTGGTGGCCTGAGAGCTTGAGTTTCACCTTCGATACAGTTGACGATAGCGAGGGCAACTGATCCTTCGTAACGACTGGAATGTCATTCACTTACAGGGACTGCCCTGATAACATATCCTGTGTCATCATGAAGTGCTCTGTTCCTGATCAAACTCCCATGAGTTCTTAGCCGCGGAAGAACACGGCTTAAACTAGTGGTTTTCAATAACCTTCAACGTGAAACAACTGAGGTCGTCAAATCAACTTGATACTCTCGTCTATCTCTGTATAAACTTTAATTCCTTCAAAAAACGTTAGTTTAAACAATGTTTATTTCCAATGATATCTGGTAGTAATCTACAATAGTATGTGGATTGGATTCGACAGTAAGCCACAGGCTTATTAATAACTAGAATATTTCATTTTTACCTCGAAACATACCTAAAGACCACTCGTTAAAACGAGTTCGACAGGTTCGTTCCAATGGGGTTGGGGTGGGGGGGGGGGGGGCATAAACCTTCGTTCTCGAGACAAAAATTGAAGTCATAAAACTTGGTCGGCGATTTTTTTGTGATATGTGCTGTTCGATTTTGGACATTACGTTACTTGAAGTAAGGAATAAGATACACATCGCCAAACCTTGGCTTAGATCGATTTTAATGAGCGCGGTTTATAAATTTTATATCAAATCGTTAGTCAATACAGATCCGCCATGTCTATGGTGGATATGAATGAGAAACAGATGAAAAATATAAACCAGTACTGCCACAATTTTCCACCACAAGAAGCCGCTGGGACCGACACTATAAAACTTTTAAAAATGCATTTTCTAGAATTGTATTTTCTTTTTGTTGATATAACTTTCTAAAATGAATTATTATCATTTCTTTGAAAATGCTAATGGTTTATTTCAACCAATTGAAAGTCATAACTAGACAATACAATTCTAAAAAAATACAATTGTAAAAGTTTTGTAGCACTAGGCCTTACAGGTCCGCAAATATGGACTCAGATTTGTTCGTGGATAATATACAACTAGCTTCAATTGGTACTGTAAATCTATTGGTCGCTATAAATGATATTCTGCGCAGTTTTCAGCCCAATTTCACTGCAAACAGGTAAGTTCCAAAACAATAACAAAGACCAGCTGATCGTTCAAGGCGACGTCATGCGCAGAAACGTAACGTGATTTAGGAAGCTACTGAAAAAAATTCATCGTGTGGACCTGAAAGTATTAAACTTTCAGGTCCACACTCATGAGATAATTCCCGATACTGATTTAAATAGATTAGCTTTTTTATTATATGCTACGAGACGTTTCATTGCACAATATTTATCCCAATTTGACCACAGACGCATACATTTCAAAACAAAAACAAAGATCAGCTGATCGTTCCTTCAAGCTGACGTTATGAGTCGAAGCGTGACGTCCTTCAGGAAGCTACTGGGGAATATTTCTCGATGTCCATCGATATCGAGAAATATCTTTTAGATAATTTGCGATAATTCACAGACTAGCATTTAATAAAACCTATTATTTTTCTTCTAACACCTATCAAGGGTGGTCGTGGAAGGGTGAATATTTGTCTTCATGAAGCCAAGGGACAATCCTGGAGTTTTTAATAATGTGCTTTGTGTTGGAACATCGTTTACAGAGCAAAGGAAACGATGAACATTATATAAAGCAAACTGTGTTTCGACAGTGACCAATCAGTGACCTGCCTTTGCCAAATATGGATATCAAACGACATGCAACTTCTGGATGAATTTATTCCGTTCTCCTCAAATGAATAGCTTATGACTCCTATTTGGAATGGACTAATTCTAACATGGAGTTATATGCTAGGCTTTTTTGAGGGTGGGGGAGGGAGGGGGGAGCAAAATTGAAAAAAATAATTATGGGCCCCATCCCCTCCGCACGTGCGTCTTCGTTCCATCGTCTCTGAGTGTCAGCAAAACAAAACGATCCAAAAAAATGTGATATAAAGAACTATCAGACTAAAACACACAACAGCAATTGGAAATGACAAAGATAATATCAGTGCTTGCAGTGCACGGATATAATTTTCATCCAACGCAATATGTTAGTACTTCCTCTAAAATAGACCTTGCTGTTCACTGTACCAATAATGTAAGGGGTAAAGTTTTTTCTGTAACATAAGGTAAACAAGTCACCGATTCGACCCAGGTTGCTAACTAAAACTATGCAATTCATGTGCCTGAATATGTGTTCATCGACACCAGGTAATCAAAATGTGATACTGGAAAGTCACTTTATTACACGCCCATTCTGTGTAATCCCCATCTACAGCATCTACAGCAACACGAAACCATGCAGAAAATAAACATCAGTGCGAAACGGAAATCGTTCAAGGACTATTTTAAATAGAAAAACGAAATTTTCTACAAAATTGGAATTTTCCTCAAATCGTGCAACGCAATTACAGTTTGAATCGCTAGTGATAGCTAAAAATCGTCCTTTGAGTTCCAATGTGTTACGTGTGCCAGTAGGCAGATAGAACACATTGGAACTCAGGGGACGAAATAGTAACACGGATTCCCCACGCAAATTTGTTTGGCGATAAAATGTGTTGCTTTTGTTGATAGTTGTCAAATGAATTGTTGAGTGTCCTTCTAATAATTGTTTTTATAGACGTGAAGGCGTGTAATTAACACAAAACGACACACACATGTGAATGGGTTAATCGATATGGCACGAGTACCATATCGACAAACCCATTCACACGCGTGTCTCGTTCTATGTATATATGATTCACTCTTGTCTTTTATCCTTCCTCGTATATTTGTGTCTCATTTTGATTCCCAAGAAGCAAGAACGAACTGCAACGAACGAACTGCAATTAATTTCTCTCTTTACTGTCCGGCATTTCCGGCACAAGTCTCTGGCCCTGATTCTTGGAAATTATCTGTTATTTCTTCTTCATTGAACATCACATTCTGCCAACAATGAAGCGGAAATAAGAATGCCTTTATCACGCTCATCCATCAACATATGTCTGTCTGCACTGTGAATTTAGAGTGTCGTGCAGCCAACCCACCTGGGAACAATACTATACAATTATTACAACTGTATTTCCCAAATTATATTTTCTACAAGTTAATAAATATGACGGAAATGAATCATTAGCATTTTCAAAGATATGGCAATTTGCCAACTGGCAAATTGCCACATCTTTGAAAACACAAATTGTTCATTTCAATTAGTTATTTTCATAAATAGACAATACAATTCAGAAGCAGAGAATTGTAATTTGTTGGACAAATTACGGACTTTCTCAACTTTTTAATGTGAAAAAGCAGACTGCACATAGCAAAGCAAAGTGTTTGAAATCAACCTTTTCTAAAATGATAGAAAAAAAGCATCCAAAGATGGTTAATTTGGCCATTTTCAAATGGTACTCTTATTCTCACCCTCATTGTGATTGAGTGTTAAATCTGAGATTAAAAAGGAAACAGTAACTTTTTTCTGCAATCATTGTTGCATCTATCCATACCACAATAATTGTTACAACAACCTTGCAGTTAGAGGAAATGAGTTCAGATGTTTGCAACATTCACCGAAAATCAATATTTTTCGGACAGTTCTATTCTTTAAGTTGCCAAAGCATATGTTGGGTTAAGCCCCAAAGCATAACTTACAGCAGCGGATTTGTTCATTAAGCATCCCTACCAAAGTGCTTAAAATTAACCTTTTCCAAAATGCCAGGAAAATGCAACCGAAGTTAGCTAATTTTGGCATTTGCGAATGGTGCACTTACCCTCATTGTGCTTGAGGGTTAAAGATGAGATTAAAAACTAAACAGTAACTTTCTTCTGCAAGCATTGTTGCATCTATACATACAAAAATAATTGTTACAAGAACCTTGCAATTAGAGAAATTTGCCCTTGAAGTTAGTCAATCTTGAAGATAGAATGCTATATTCATATCATTTGTGTCCAATAGGGGTTAATTTTGAAATATATATGTGGTGATTTTAGTGTATCATATTATGCTCTAAATGTGTGAACATCAATCACAGTCTGAGTGTCTGATAAGAGACATGGAGGAATCTTGAAACTTGGTATTTGAATGAACATGTACAAGTTGAGGGTACTCCAATTCAAGGCCTGACAACTGGGCGTGGATTAAAACTTGGAATAAAACATATAACAGCAAAATTGTTCTTGGATGAATGCTCTATCTTCTCATGGGAAACGTTTTGAGAAAATATGGCTGCAGTGCTGATAAATCGCATATAAAAGTTGGCGAAAATAAGTTATTCCGACAGTACCCTTATGGGAAGTCTCAAATCTGCCAAGGGTTAATTTTTTAATAAAAACATATAAAACAAGCTTTGTCATACTTTGACTGCTGCATGCAGCTATAGAAAACATTCAGAGCTCAATCAATCAAAAATGGAGTAAATCGTCAACTAAACTTACCAAATTCTGAAAAATGGGACTTTTTGGATGGCACCTACTTTTATGCAACTAGAATGGGATAGGGTTAAACTTTACAACCTAACTTACAACAGCAAATATGCTCGGTAGTCAATTGTAAATGCGTACATGAAAGTATTTGAAATTAACCCTTTCCAAAGTGATAGAAAAAAGAAACCAAAGATAGCTAATTTTGGCTTTTTCAAACAGTACACTTATTCTCACTCTCATTTTGCTTGAGGGTTAAATCTGAGACTAAAATGTAAACAGTAACATTCTTTTGTGATCATTGTTGCATCTATAAATACCAAAATAATTGTTACAATAACCTTGCAATTAGAGAAATTTGCCCTTGAAGTTGGTCAATTTTGAAGAACAAATGCCATATGCATGTCGTTTTTGGACAGTGGGGGTTAATGTTGAATGATTTGATTGATGATTGTGTTGTATCATATCATGCTCTAAATGTGGGGAAAATTTGAGCTAAATAAATGTAAACAATTTTAAGACTTTCGAATAATGGTGAAATTTTGAAGGTTTTGGGGGAATATTTTGACAATACGCGTTTTCACAGACATGACAATACCGCATTTCACTAGATTTTATGACATTACATAAGTATGACAAATTTGGTTAAAATCGTACAACTTGTTCTTGAGCAGTGCAACAAACAAAATTGACAGCGGAAAAAAAAAAATTTTAAAAAATTTAAAAAAAAAAAATAAAAAAAATAGACAAGAAAAATTTTTGAAAAAGAAGAATAACAAGAGTCTTTCCCAACGGGGTTTGGAAAAGCCTAAAAATAAAAAAAATGGAGAACAAATTTTTTTGAAAAAGAAGAATGACAAGAGTCTTTCCCAAACTTGGTTTGGGAAAACCTAAAAATACAACTGTAAAGGTTGAAAGTATTGGCCCCCTGGTCAGGTTTCAAGCTTCATTTCTTGGAACACTAAGTAGAGCATCGGTTTTGCCTTTAAAGTAGACAGTGTTCACATCTGAGGAATTTGAAAACATTATGGTTCCTCAAAACTTCAGACGTTTTGTTCTGACATTTCTCTATCAGAGCGCGACAGGATTCTGATCTGGACTATGGCTTTTTGCACATGTGGATCGATATTTCGTAAAAATTACGTTGCAAACTTGACAACGAATCACGACAAACAAACCCGACAGACCAAATCTGAGATACAATGTTTTCAGGGGTTTTTTTCTTGTTCTATTCCGATCTCAGCTGATATGAACAAAGCTAGAGTTTCCCCCTCGATGCGTTACTAGGCGCAACCATTTTGTTTACCGCAAAATCGTTCATCGTTTTTCGTCGGAAGCAATCAATCAGTAAAATTGGTGTTACTAGGAAAAAGTGAGTATGTTTTTATTTGGAGGAATTATTGAATGCAATAAGTAAGGATTAGGTGGATGAAGAGAAAAACGAGAGAGTTGTACACAAAATTCAACGCAAACAAAGATTCAGAATAAGCGGAGAATCGCCCAAGTGAACGAAGAGATAGCTCAGCTTTCCGAACGTCGCAACTTTCCAACTAGGGAAGTCAAGACATTCGGACAGCTGAACTTGGAGAAGAAGAAATTTTGTCACTATATTCCAATAAATTCTGTCTTTTGATTGGTCAGAATGCCTTGGACAAATAGCTATGGCAATGGGTGCTCCCAACATCCAAGGTATATGAGAGCGTCCAACATCCAGGGTATAAGCGCACGCGAAACATCGGGGTATATGGTTTCAATAAAAGCATTTCGCTTCGCTCGCCTCATTATAAAACTCGAACCGAAAAACCCGAAAATAGTCACAAATATCATCAGATTTCCGACAATACAATCATAAAAATAAAATAAGAGCAAATAATTTGTCCCCTGAGTACCAATATGTTCTATGTGCCGATATGTCAACAAAATACTGTTTACTCGTTTCCTTAACGACCCAAGGGATGTAACTCTATCTGTTGTCTTCTGCGATTATAAAAACAAAATTATTATCACAAATTTGGTCCAAATGAGTGTGGAGCTGAGAAATGCGTCCACAAATTTATTTCCACTAAGTTGTATTGTGTTTCAAACGGGACAAAAACGTTATCTCCGCCAACATGTATGTTATATGGAGATTTAATAACCGGATGTCTCATTTAAACACCTCAGCTGCGGCTCGGTGTTTAAAAACAGACATCCAGGTATTAAATCTCCATATACCAAACATGTTGGGGGAGATAAATTTCATAAGACTTCATGAAAAGAAACAGAAACAATAACCCTGTTAGAAAACTGTAACAGATCTAAGAGCATTTTGTAATTGTTTGTTTTGGTTTAATTAATAAAGAGGTCATGACTTGGTTAATTTCAGATAGGCCGAGATATCAGCCCTCGGTATTTTCTCCTTAGTCTTCGACCTTCGGTCTCAGGCTGATGGGAAATTACCTCGGGCTGATATCTCGGGCGATATGAAAATAACCAAATAAGAATCTCTGAGTATTGTGATTGGACAAAACGGACGGGGTCACGATCTGTGTGCATCACTATAAAATGTTTACAATTGTATTTTCTAGAATTGTATTTTCTAGTTATGACTTTAAATGGGTTGAAAAGAACCAATAGCATTTTCAAAGATGTGGCAATTTGCTAGTTTTTTATCAATAAATAGAAAATACAATTCTAGAAAATACTATTGTAAGAGCATTAAAGTGTCTGTTCGCTTCCTTTTTGACAGGGGTGTATTCATCTCTCGAATGTTTGGAATGTGTATTTTATCTTTTTGAATCTTGCAAATAAGATTTCAAAATTGTCAACAATTGCAAAACTCAGTTTAACCATTCTATTGTGGCGATGGCATATCATAGGAACCTCAAGCGGGTCGTAGGCCCGCAAAGGGTTCCACATACCGAGTCAGATAAATGTGTTCCAGAACATAATTCTCTATTTCCATCAATGTGATTTTTTGAATGGGATAGTAAATTTCAGTGAAACAATCACGTAACTTCCGGTGTCGAATTGCTCATTAAATTGCAACTGGCCTATCCCCTTCTGGGAATGTTTTGGCTGAGTGGCCTCAATCATACAAAATGACAAATTCGTTCGTTTTCTGTTGCAACCTAATTCGCCTCTAAGCTTTGCGTAATATATACATATCTACACTTCAGGGGTAACCAAGGCCTTCTCATCCGAGAACTGCGACAAATCAGCGGCCGGCCAAAGTGTTATTGTTATTATTACTCGAATTCTGTCCTTCTGAAGGTTTGTCAATATGCTCAGCTGATGATCTCGTTATTTCAGATCGAACTCTCCTGATTTCGTTGCAACTTGTCTGCCAGTGATAACCTTAATCGAAAAACCGCACATATAACTGATAATATAACTGATAATTGTTGCTATATTGGTGCGATTGTCTATTGATATGCATTGACGCGTATCTTGTGAAGTATCAACACGAATAGAAACACGGTTTTTGAATTATCTGAATGTTAATGTGTTGTAAAAGTAAGGAAAAGTTTGCTTGAAAAAAGGGTATACGGACGTTTCGTCCGCAAGCCGAATCGTCCGCTTGCAATTTTACCCATTTCGTCCGCCAGCGCACTGAATCGTCCGCTAGCAATTTTGCCCAATTCGTCCGCTTGCAATTTTATCCAATTCGTCTGCCAAGGTTTTGAATATTATAGAAACATGGAAAATAAAATTAATGATATTTATTCAGTATGAAACGAAATAATGATATTTATTCAGGACACAAGATTCACAAGATAATAACAGCATAGCATAGCAAATATTTTTCAATGAATAATTGCAAAATTATAAGATTATGTTACGGAACTTAGTATAACATGTTTTGATGCGTTTCTTAATATAATTTTAATAAATTTTGATGCGTTTCTTAATATAATTAATTCCTGTTATACATTTGCTAATAATTTGGCGATTATTCATTGTAAAGCGCCGGTGGTGCGCTTCGATGAATAATTGCAAAACTATAAGATTATGTTGCGGAACTTAATATAACATAATTTTTGATGCATTTCTTAATATAATTAATTCTTATAATACATTTGCTAATAATTTTGCGATTATTCACTGTAAAGCGCCGGTGGCGCTCTTCAATGAATAAGTGGAAAATTCTAAGATTATGTCGCGGAACTTAATATAACATACATAGACTTTAAGAACTTTTGCTGTAATAATATAATATAATTATTATAGGTAATCCATTGAATAAACAGTAATCAGAGCCGCGTTAAACAGTGTCGAAATTAATTAGACGGCTGAGTAGTTTATTTTGTTCTGACATGTCTGTTTTCAGAACTTCGTATAAGTATAATGAAATTTTAATGCAAGGAGGTACATTAAGATATATTACAATAGATAATATACAATAAAATTATTATATACATAAATAAATAAATAAAAAAATGATTCAAAATACAATACTTCAATACTTTCCCCCAGCGGACGAGTTTCGGACGAGTTGGGTAAAATTGCAGCGGACGACTTGGGTAAAATTGCAGCGGACGATTTGGTTAGCGGACGAAATGGGAGTAATTCGAAAAAAGTGATACTAACAGGTTGCTTTCGGTCCCGTCAGAAATCAAAACAAAGTAATAATGTTTGACTTTTTGGTGCCATTTGTATTTCCGAACAGTGCTCCGTAGTTTCGAACACTAAAACGTGGAAAATAATAACCTTTTTGGATATATACCGCCATTGAAAATGGCATGTCATCTTTATTCGGGAACTGGAGGAAGATTCGGACTTGGGAAAACTCGGTCCAAGGAAGATTCGTCCAAAAGAAAAGCAGTACACAACTGTGAGGATATTTTAGATGAGCTACGATATTCGTTTTAACTCCTAAAAAATAATTCTTAAAAAAATATTAATATATTCCTCGATATTTATTGAAAAAAATATTAATATATATCGCCGAGCAATTATCAAATTCACGTTCGATGTGTTCTGTAATAATTAACGTCTCTCATCTGTGAGAATGGTATCCAGTCACTTCGGCCCCAAGTCATTTGATCCCTCCGGTCACTTCGGCCTCAAAGTCACACGGCCCTAGTCACTTCGGCCCCAGTCACTTCGACCCCTTGGTCACTTCGGCACCATTTTGAGTGTAGAAATCTATAAAGATCAGCGCATAGTTTATGTTTAGAAATAATGGGTAATTACCTTTATTAAGTAGTGTTCAGTCATTCGTATTTACACAGTGTACAGAAAAGTTTTACATGACATTAAAAATTATCCATGTGTTAAATTTTACATACATTTAAGCTGCTATCTATAAAAGGAAGAGACATTTGTTTACTTTGAAATTTCGCAAAGTTTATACAATCATCTCATTCATTCATGTTGTTATGCACAATTCCTAGTCACCTTCCAGTTCGAGGTTCACAGGGTTTCTTTTTCTTTTATTTTTTCTAAAACAACCACCAACCATCGATTTCGATACTACCATAAATATGTCCACGTTTTCTAAAACACAGAGCAGAATTCTTGTAGTTATGCGCAATTCCTAGTCACCTTCCAGTTCGAGGTCCGCGGGGGTCTGACCCCAGTACCCCACTTCCAATGTGCACACTCAAACCAAATAAGATTACTAACCATCACTTCCGCCTCTCGTGGATTCATAAGCAAATAAAATTATTCGGGTCGCAAGGGATTTCAATTCCCACATCGTCCATGTGCACCTTCGGCATGCTGAAACTTTTCATTCATTTAATCATCGTGAAAGAAAATCAACTAGGCATGAAGGAATATCATATATCATGTATACCTAAATATCTATTTGAGGTATAAATGTTGAAAAACAATTAAATAGAAAAATGTTAAAATTCAAAAATTATTTAAAAATATTTATAGAGACCGAAATGACTTGGTATATTGGGGCTGAATTGACTTGAGGCCGAAATGACTGGGGCCGAAGTGACTTGGGGTCAAAGTGACTGGAATGCTTGAGAATTGCATCCAAACTGTCCTCCAACAATTTGACCCAAACTTGATACTGATCTAACCCAAACCATCCTCTGGCAATTTACTCTAAACCGTCCTCCAGAATAGGAGTGCATATTTCTTATTGACTTATTTATTGGGGTTTAATGACACTTCGACAGCCAGGGACACCTCAAGTTTGACAATTTTACAGGTAGAGGAAGCCAGAGTGAACCACTGAGCAATGACAAACAACTAACGTACAAACAGCACACAAGCTGGATTAGCATTGGTTGAAGACAAGTGTACGGTTGACATGCAGTATGCCTTGGTACACAATGCCACCACGTGGGCAATGGGAATGAAGTGTCTTGCCCAAGGAAACAAAGTGGTTGCCGCAGGTGGGATTCGATCGAGGACCTTTTGGCTTGCAGCCTGCACCTCTAACTACTGAGCCCAATTCTTATTGATAAAATAGTAAAGAAGTTACAGAACACAAATTGTTAATTTATTTTTTAATTTTCAACTTCAGTTTATTTTAAATAAATAAATATTACAAAACAATTTGGGGAAAACTTAACTATTCTGAAATAAAAATGATCAGGGTCCAAGAGGTGACATTAAAAAAATTGAAATAATTGCGTATCATATGTTATTATTTTAACAAATATTTTTTATAATGTCCTCGAAGGAATTTTTAAAAGGTAGTAAGAAAATAATTTTCATGAAGAAGCACAGAATTTTATGTTTATAATAACAGGGTATTTGATGTCTGGATTTGCATCGCAAAATGCTATACAAAAATGTCCAAATGCTAACCATTTTTCTTTCATATTGGCCTTATATTAACTATTTATCATAACGTTTTGAAACCAAGATGCAAATTGCTAATCAAATTTTTAGAAACAAAAAAATACCCTGGTTAGTTCATAACTGAAAACACGCAGGGTTGATGTTTGAAAATATTATTTAATTACCAGTAATGAAAATTGTTGTTTGACATCCATACTTGATCAAGTTTCTGAAAAAGCACATTATGCTATCCCAATCTTAGCTACTAGATGTCAGCACACAATTTGAAGTTGTTGGTTTACTATGATAAGGGACTAGTTGTAAATGGGTGAGTGCGTTCACAAATATTAATACTTTTTAAGCCCTGATATCAAAATAATATAAATGTATGAACAACCATACAATTTATTATGAGTTAATTGCAATAAGGGTCTTTTCCTAATGGACAAGGTCCCTAATTACAATAATGGGTAATAATGAAAATAATAAACACTGTGCAGCTAAAAATGATAGACAATTTGACATCTATTTGATTATACTCCACTTATGTTCACTCAACCATCAATCAAGAAAATAATTTCTACATCGGAAAGGAAACAAACACTACAAAGTAAAAAAAAATGTTAGAAGTTGATCCAAAAGTTATCCAACATGTTTTGGTGACTACTGTTCTGCATGTTTATAAAAAAAAATGTTAAGTGTTTGTATATTTCCACTGTAGGACAGTTTGGGTGCATTAATAGCTGGTTCAGGCCAAAATGCAGCGGCCGGTTTGGGTCAGATTGCAGAGTACGCTTTGGGTGTATTCAGTCGGTGACAAACTCCATGTAATTGTTAAGGTACCATTTATTAAAAACAAACAGGAAGACAAGAACTGTCAATATTTATTTATTGGTGTTTTAGATCACATGTTTCTGCATATCATGGCCACGACAGTTTTATGGGTGGTGGAAGCCGGAATACCTGGAGAGAACCACCGAGCTATGGCGAACTATGGCGAACAACTGTCAGCTCCCCCACATACCTACTCCACACATACAGGGTTAACATTGGTTAAAGACAATTGCATCATTGACGTGCAATATGCCTTGGTACAAAACGCCACCATGGTCCTATGTGGGCTATGGGGGTGAAGTCTATTGCCCAAGAACACAACATGGTTGCCGCAGGTGGGAACCTCTCAGCTTGCAGATTGCACCTCTACTTACTGAGCTACCACACCCCTAGAACTGTCAATTAATTGTTATAGATTATTGGAACACAGACATATATTCTTTGTGTTTTTTTAGACCTTCGATCAATAACAATGGTATTTTAACCTTCAAAACTGTATAGTACCAGCTAAAACATGTTGTAGAATGACCACTTGAAAACTTCTCAAGTACATAGTTTCATTATTAGTGTGTGATATTTGTTTTTTGCTGTACAGTGGAACCCTGTTAATTGAAGAGCCGCTTTGCCAATGAAAATTATTCAATTAACAGGAGTATTCAATAACAGGGATTGTGTCACTTCCCTGTATTCTCGAGATAAACTTAGCATTTATTCTATTATATTTTGTTTGACAGAGCTCCATGAGATCTGTCAAACAAGATATAATAGACTACATGCCGGTATTGGATGTACTGGGGCCAAATTAGTCTATAACCAAAAGGAAAACTGGGAAGAGTCAGGTTAATTTCTCGACATGTTACAAGATTTTTTTATCAATTATCAGGAGATTACTCTATAACCTATATTCAATTAACAGGTCAAATTTAAACCGGAGGCATGGTAAATGGTTTTGTGTTGGGAAATTATATTCAATTAACAGGGATATACAATTAAGAGATATCCAATTAAGTGGGCTACACTGTATAACCACCCCCCACCCCAATCCCAATCAAAACCATCATTCAAAAGTCTTAGATTCAGCAGATTTGATTTCTTTATTTATTGAAGTTTAACAACGCTTTTTACAGCCAGGGTCACCTCAAGTTGGATAGTTTTACTGGGGGAAGAACCCAGAGTACCCGGAGAGAACCAATGAGCAATGGCAAGAAACCGTCAGGCTCCTCAACATAGTAACTCCAAACAAGCACGGTTAGTATTGGTTGGTTGAAGACAAGTGCATCATCGATGTGCAGTATGCCTTAGTACAGTTGCCGCAGGTGGGATACGAACTGATAACCTCTCAGCTTGTTTTGGGAAGGGTTTTTTTTTGTTCCAGCTTCATTAAGGTTTGTTTCATATTGCACAGTTTTGTCATGGTTAGTAATCATAAATCCTTTAAAAAAAACTATAGAAAAAATGCATAGAACATTTAAAGAAAAAACAATTCTGTGAAGATTTGACCTCTGAGGTGATAAGATTCGACCACGACTGAGACCGAATATTCTCCGAAAAAGTATGAGGGTTGAATCTTCATGAACCCCCTTTTTCAAACTGAATTGCCCGTTACTTATAAAGCACCATAACTAAGGCAAAAACAACACTATGAAATTCCTAAGTCTGAAATTCTATAAATTCCATATAAATTTACACAACTTATACAGCAAAATGAAGGATGTGATGGACCCCAAAAGTATGTGTGCCCCTCACGCACACAGTCTACATCAGACATCAGCGGTTCCTGAAAGTGTGTTATCGGTACCATATTTGTACCATAACTGATAATAATAAAATAATATTTCGTAAGAACAACAAACACAGGAATTTAAAAAGCAGCCTCAAGGCAGCAAGGTGGTGAATGCCAAGGCTGTCCAATTGTCCTTGAAAGGGTGAGTCCTTTACAAATACTTTTTTGTCATGTGATACTCTGGATACTCCCCATTTTGTAATGGAAATCAATTTCATAATGCTAGAAAAATCCAGAAAATGTCACAATACGGAGTTATGAACATTTTTGCCCTGAGATTTGTTGTAGGGTCCATTGGGTGCGAGAGTTTGTCTGTCATCTGACACAGCCTTACCCTTGACACTGGTATGTCAGCACCTCTGGTACAATCTCTTGCATTTGAGGTCTATCCATAGGTCCGTCCTTATATATGTCCATCTGCACTCTGATGTCTGTTTGCATTTTAACTTGAACATTACTTTATCAGATTTCAGTGAAATTTGGGATAAAAGTTGTTTATGGGAAAGGCTTTCAAATGAGTCATGCCCCAGCAGTAAAACAAAGAAAATACCTGCAAACCGCCTTCCCACTTGGGGCATTATAGGAACCCCAGTGGGCCGTAGGCCCGCAAGGGGTTGCCCGTATCCAATCAGATAAATGTGTTCCAGAACAGAATTATCTAATACCGTCAAGCAATATTTTGAATTGGACAGTAAATTTCAGGGAAGAAATCACGTGACTTCCGGTTCGTGACTGCCGATACAATTGCAATCGGCTTATCTCCCTCAGGGAATCTTTGGGCCGATATCAACAATCAAACAAAATGTCAAATGCTTTTGTTTTCTTTTGCAACGCAACTCGCATCTTGCGTGATATTTACATATCTACACATCACTTGTATTCTGTCCTTTTAGAGGTTTTTCAATACGTTCAGCAAATAATCTTGTTATTTCAGATCGAACTCTCCAGATTTCGTTGAAACTTATCCTATTTGGCGATTACAGTTAAAACTAGAAGTCTTGTCCCGAACTGTGCGCTTTTCTAGGCTTAATTGCGCGTGTGAATTGCGAGCAAATGCCATATCGAATGGCATCCAAAGCAGAGAAGGTTCTCTTGGTTACTCATCACAAACACAGGCAATGTTTCTGCCAATGCACCTCCGGGTTACCCGGAGGTCCATTGGCAGAAACATTGCTTGTGCACAGCCCACTTGTACAGAATTTGATAGCCTTACTATGGTTGGTTATAACGCGTAGATTATCGCGCAGATTGACATGCTATTTGCGCGCATTTCGTGACAGGACTTCTAGTTTTAACTGTACATGATGTACCTGCATCGAAAAAACGCAGATATAACCGGAGATCTTGATGATTTTCTTGGTGTGATTTCATAAAGATGTGCATGGACAGGTAGCTAGCGAACTTCAAGAATCAAAACGAAATGCAGTTTTTGAATTATCCTACTTTTAAGGAGTAATAAATAGTAATGAAAAGTTTGCTTAAAAATAGGTGATACCTTGCTGATAAGTTGCCCCCGGGTCGTTTCGCCCCAATTCCCGTTCGCCCCTCGAGTCGTATCGCCCCAATCCTCATTTGCTCCGGGTCATTTCGCTCCACAGACGGAGGTGGGTCGAGTCGCCCCTAAATTTAAATTTTATTTTGGTAATGCTATGTAATTGTTTCCTTTAGTACTTTAGTATTTTATTTCCCCCAATGAAGTTACCGAAGTAAACAATTTCCATTAAAATTTTCTTAATTTTTACAAATTTGAAAAATTTTACCCTATCTGCATTGACCGATATGTGAAATCAGACAAATAAAGAGGGTTTTGGTGGCATGTCAATGAGGTATGGAATATGGATTAAATAAAAACAGAACTCGCAGTGATATTATGTTTTATTCCTGTTTTACTTATGTATTTGTCGATATTTTTACAGTTTAGTATTCAGAAGCACAACTTTTGACATTTGAGTATAATTTGTACATTTATATAACATCCGTAACAATTCATTACAATTATCAATCTGCCTGTGCCGTTTCTCTTCTGTGGGTCTTTTACTCTTTTCCCCGGACACCTCTCCATATATGTTTCCACAATTTGGGCAAGATACTGCACCCCCATTGCCCATGTGCGCGCACAGTGGCATTGTGTGCTGAGGTGTACAGTACGTTGTTGGTGCACTTGTCTTCAACCATTGCTAACCCTGCTCGTGTTGAGTTAGTATGTTGGGAGCCTGGCATTTGCTCGGTGGTTCTCTCCTGGGACTCCAACTTCCTCTACCCATAAAACTGTCTGACACGAGGTGACCCTAACTGTCAAAAGTGTTGTTAAACCCCAATAAATAAATCCACGTTCCATGTGTTCTATAATATACTGTCATCAGTGAGAATTGCATCCAAACTCCCCTCCAGCAAGTCGACCCAAACCGGCTGCTAATTTAATCCAAATCATCCTATGGCAATTTGATCCAAACCAAACCACCCCCCAGAAAAGGGTCCTACTAAACACCGAGGTGTACCGAGAGATACCGAGGTGAAAAGAAAAAGAGTAAGTCAGTGTTGTTTAAAAAGGTTTGAATATAATAGCAGACATTTAATTGATTCCTTCGAAACAATGTACGTGATATTACTTGATTTATTCGAGTAAATACAAGATGTATACATGTAGACCGAGTTGTTACCGAAAACTACCCCTTGGTATATAGTAGGCAGCTTGGTTATTAATTGGCTACGTCTGTGCCTATTTATTTATGTATTGGGGTTTAAGGTCACATACTTATGGACAATGGCTAATCGTGACCGTGACAGTTTTACGGGTGGAGGAAGCCGGAGTACCCGGAGAGACCCACCGAGCAACGACGAGCGACTGTCAGCTCCTCAACATTCTAACTCTGTTCAAGCTCCGCTCAAGCAGGGTTACAGCGGTTGGAGACATGTGCACCATCGACGTGCAGTACGCCTTAGTACACGGCGTCATCGTGCCCCCATGTAGGCAACGGGGATAAAGTGCCTTGCCCAAGGACACAACGCGGGTCGTCCCGGACGGGGATCGAACTCGGGATCTCCAGCATAGACGTCCAACAATCTACCATTGAGCCACCGCGCTCCCACGTCTGTGCCTGGATGAAGCATTTAAGTGGTAACTGGGTATCATAAAACAGATCACTGTAATATTTGATAAACATAAACCTCCCATCAGATTTTATCTGGGCCTTGGGCCGGCCAAACTTTTCAGTTTCGCCAGCTCTAAAGTTTTTTTGTTTTTTAATTTTCATTTATTTATTTCTGTGATAAGTATCACTCGGCTGTACACCCAAAGCTACAGCTTGTGTTTGGTATATGTGCAGTACATGGGGAGAGGATTGCAAAAAAATCACCCGTGGAGTGGAGTTATTACCCAAAGTATCGCTTTCAAATTCTGTACATATGGACAGTAAACGCAAGCAATGTTTCAGCCAGTGGAGTCAATGGACTTCCAGGTTTAACCAAGAGGTCCATTGGCTGTTCAGAGCTTAACTTGTGCTTGTTATGTTTTGCAACAAATTTGGAATTATTGTTTTCGGTGAAATCTCCACTCTGTGGGTGATTTAGTGATAATACACTCTGCACCTACTGTATATATAATATATACAGTATACTTTTTAGCCCTTTCGCCTCTGAGAACGGCACTAATTTATGCTGATTTGTTGACACTTTTTTGTTTTTCAAGGTTTTCACCTTCTTTATGTGACCAGTGTTTTTAAAAATTGCCGCTGTTTTATAGAATTGTAGAAAAATTAAGTCAGTATCCTTTTAATCGTCGGTCCCATTGGTCAGCCATGAGTGTTGTCCATGTCTTTAGTCTTACGGCAATTTTTTTTTATCATTGGCAACTGAAAATTACCACTTCCGGAAAATAACAATTTTTCTGTCATAACAAAGAAGACAATTGCCGACAGCCACAAAGAAAACTAATTAAGAAGTCACTATGTGATTAACAATTCACACTGTTGCTTACTCTGGTAGAGTCGCTTTAAATACCATTACCAAGCTACCTCCTTAATACCAAAGGGAAGATTTTTCAGTACACTCTATTACTTCAGCACCCGTAATTCTCAAATATGACATTAAAACTATGCACATACTGCTTAAATCTATTTTCGTAATCAGAATACACCATCAGGGGTGCAGTGGCTCAGTTGGTAGAGGGGCAGGCTGCAAGCCGAGAGGTCCTCGGTTGGAATCCCACCTGCGGCAACAGCTTTGTGTCCCTGGGCAAGACACTTCACCCCCATTGCCCATGTGGGGGCACGGTATGCTGTGCACTAAGGCATAATGCATGTTGTTGGTGCACCTGTCTTCAGACAAGGCTAACCCTGCTTGTGTAGTATGTTGGGGAGTTGACAGCTGGTTGCCATTGCTCTGGGTACTCTGGCTTTCTCCACCCGCAAAACTGTCGTGGTCATGATTAGCTGTTGTGCAGAAATATGTGCCCTTAAACACCAATAAATAAATCATAAAAAGAACACACCACCCCATACCCGTTTCACTCCTGTTTTCATTCACCTTGGTATCCCTTGGTTTTGCCTCGGTGTTTAGTGTGCCCGCCAGAAAAGGAGTGATTTCATTTTCTAAAATAGCAAAAAAAGAAACCGTATTTTTTAATAGGTGGTAACAAAATAATGCGCACAATTTTATGTTAGTTAATAGCTGAAAAAACCGCAGGGTGATAATTGCAAATCTTATTTTATCATTTGTACCAGGTACTGGTAATGAAAATTGTCGTTTGTAATCAATACTTGATCAAGTTTCTTACAAAGCACATTATACTATCCCATTGTTAGCTACTGGACATAAGCACACAATTTAATGTTAGTTTACCATGATACAGGTGCTTAGCCAGGATATCAAAGTTAGGGACAAGAGTAATATCTAGTAGGGGTGGGGCAGGGGCATAAAGAATATGATGCACAGCATCACCTGAGCCACATAGCAGTGGGATGGGTGGGGCCGAGGACAAGAGGGCGTATGCCCCTCTCATCAGTGGAGGGGTCGGGTGCCCCTCCCCCTCAAAAAAAATGTGAAATTCAAGACAGAAAAACACAATTTCCTTGACTCTGTGTCCATTTGTGTTCATAATATATAAGTTGCGACCAAGCATAGATATCTAGATTTTAAAATGTCTTGTCGGATGTTCATTATATGGGTTAATAGGGGAGGGGGCATGAATGAAATTGGGGAGGGAATGTGCCCCCCCCCCCTCTCCAACCCCTATGCCTACAGTACGGCCGTAGACTGGTTACTTTCCACAGGTGGGCAATATTTCCGCGGATGCAATAATATTAGATTTCAAACCCTGTTTACAGCAATAATCATCAAAAATTTAATTAATGAAGCACAGGGTACAATCCGGTGTTTTATTAATTAAAATTTTATTGATGATGATTTTCTATTACCTGGAAAAAACATGCATGGACATCATGCACTGCCCATGCAAGGATTATGACCAGCAACTGTACTGTATGTCTGTGCCACTGCTACGAGCAGGGACTAATCTAAATGGGTGGGTGTGTTTACAAATATTTATATTTTGTAACACCTGATAACAAAGTAATATAAGGTTATGAACAACCACACAATTGACTTTTAATTACAATACTCCTAATTCCTATTAAACATACATGAAAGTTTATTAATTTTGTGGAGTTTTTACACTGCGTATGAAGCTTATTTGGGCATGTATGTTTGTTAAAATTGCCCTTCCACTACGGAGGACTTCTTGAAATCAGTCTACACTGGATTGTGTGGTATTCCTTTGTGTAAGACAATGTATTCATTGTAATAATCTTCATGCATAAGGCCCCATAAAGTAGATCTGTTTCTCAGGCCATTTGTTGTAAAATTGCATGCAGGTGGGTGATTTTTTATGTTATTTTTTATTTTGCAGTTCATGTTCTTGATGTGTTTTAGGCCTCATAATCTACAGAATAGCATGGGTGGTGGTGTATCCCATCCCTTGAGAGCAAGAAGGCTTTGCAATGCTATAGCATAAGCCTTGTTGCACTACAGAGACAAATTTATCAATTTTAATAACATGGGTAAAATATCGGACAAGAACCATTTAATTTTTTTTTTTACCTCACCTCGACAATGTCAAGCTGGGCTTATCTAATCACTCTCCGTCAGTTGTCCATCCGTCTGTCGTCCATCAACACCATGTTTTGGTCTTCTCGCCCAAAACCACTGGGCCAATTCAAGTGAAAGTTTGTGTGAGTGATGGTCCCAAAAAGGATATTGCATTTTTGTTTGTTGTCAACATGCCCAGTCCCATAGGGAGGGGCTGGAGGAAAATGCTCCCAAAATATTTGTAAACTCTTCACATGAACCAGTGGGTACAGTGACTTGATATTTGTTACAGATTTTCCTTTTGAGGTGTAGAATCAAGTTTGTTCAAACTTAGTTCGTGAAGCAATATTTGACTTTGTAATGGGAGGGGTTAGATTTTTGGCACCACCCAAAATTTCTTTTTTCTGAACCGATGGTCGATTTGAACGAAATTCAGTATGTGGTATTATTGGGTCATAAGTATTTGACTCATGCAAAAAAAACATGCATCCTCATGGGAACCCCGGGAGCTAAAATAGAAATATTTTCAAACGCCCATGTTTCCCAAACCACTTGGAACAGAGAACTGTTATATGGTATGAAGCATCCCTAAGACGAGTCGAATTGAATGGTAAAACAAATTGCCATCTCTTTTGTTAGGGAGTTCTGCAGAGAGCCTCAAAATAATGCTGTCTCAGCATATTTGCAAACATTTTAGAAAATCTTTTCTCCAGAACCACTGGTCAGAATCTTTTGGTATTTGATATACAGCATCCATAGAGAGGTCAGATACAAGTTTGTTAAAGTGAAGCCCATTGGTTCATATTTGGACTCAATGCAGGAGCCCAAATTTATTAACTTGGGGCAATATGGAGAATTTTCTTTAAAAATATTCTTCAGAACCACCAGTCAGAATCTTTTAATGTTTGGTATACATCATTGTTATGAGGGTCAGATTCAAAATTGTTCAAACCAAGTCCCTAGGCTAATATTTGGGCTTCCTTTGGTAGCCCAAATTTTAACTTATGGCAATATGAGGAAGTTTCTTTAAAAATTTTCTTCTTCACATCCACCAGTCAGAATGTTTTGATATTTGATATACAGTATCCTCAGGGAGGTGAGATATAAGTTTGTTAAAGCCATATTTGGTATACAACATTTCTAAGGAGGTCAGATTCAACTTTGTTCAAATCGAGTGCCTGGGTTAATATTTGGGCTCACTATGGGAGCTGGAATTGACCATGTAGCCAATCTTCAGATCCACCAGTCAGAATGCTTTCATATTTGGTATACAACATCTCGAGGGGGGTGAGATTGAAGTTTGTTCAAATCGGGTCTGTAGGTTAAAATGTGGGCTCGCTATGGTAGCCTAAATTTTAACTTAGTGCAATATGAGGAAATTTCTTTAAAAATTTTCTTCTTCACATCCACCAGTCAGAATGCTTTCATATTTGGTATACAACATTTCTAAGGAGGTCAAATTCAACTTTGTTCAAATCGAGTGCCTGTGATAATATTTGGGCTCACTATGGGAGCCGGAATTGGCCATATAGCTGAATAATTATAATTTTTTTATTCAGTACCCTCTAGAGGTGTCTAACTAAGAGTGATCTACATAGGTTGTATCAAGGGGCTTCAGAGGGGAGATCGACATTTTACATTATGATCAACTGAAGAAAAGACATGATGCTTGGACCGAGTTTGTCACTCCTGAGGGGCTCAAGGATTGACAGTGTGCCCTATGGAGATGGATTGCTTAATGCAGATTCATTCTTGGACTCTGTTTATATCGTGTTCTGTTCAAGATGACCGCTTCAGGCCCCGTGGACCCTCTTGTTTTTTTATTTATTGGCTTTTAACAACACTTTCGACAGCCAACAGCTACAAGTTTCTTCTCTCCTTGAACCAAGTCTCTCGCCCAACTGCAGCACTCATGGTCCACTGAGTTTTTAGCTCACCTGACTTTCAGTCAGAGTGAGCTATAGTGATCACTCGCTGTCCGTCGTCCGTGAATATGGTGTTTGCGTCTTCTCCTCCGAAACTGCGGAACCGATTTAAGTGGAATTTGAGTTGATTGTTTCTTATGACAACGCATTTTGATTTTGTTCAAATCAAGTTGCCCTGACTCTCAGTAGGGCCACGCCCCAAAATTATGCCTAAATCTTAAAAAATCTTCTTCTCATGAACTAGGAGTAGCGGAGACTTGATATTTGGTGTGCCGCTTCCTTTTGGGGTGTAGACTCAGATTTTTTCAAGAGAAGTTTGTGGAGCTATATTTGCCTTCGTTATGGGAGGGAAAGAATTTTCTCCCCGCCCAAAATTTCTATTTTCCAAACCAAGCGGCTGATTTGAACCAAATTTAATAGGAGGGCTTATTGGGTGATAAGTAATAAATTTATGCCCCAAAATATTTTCCTGTCGCCCCATGGGAACCGCAGGAGCTAAAAATATAACAAAATTTAAAACGCCCATATCTCCAAAACTACACGGCACTGAGAATTCTTATTTGTTGTGAAGCTTCCTTGGGACCAACTGAATGGAATGGTCCAAAAAATTGCTGTCGGGTCTATAAGGGTTACTTTTTGGGGACCTTTGAAAAAATGCTGAGTCAGCATTATTTAACACTGTGGGTAATGGAGAAAGCATTTAAGACCCTTCTTCACCCAATACACTGCTCCAAAAGCTTTCAAATTTCACATATACCATCTTTGGGAGAGTTTTTCACACGTTTATTGAAATCAAATCCCTGGGTCAATAGTTGGGCTCTCTATGGGAGTCCAAATGTTGAAACTAGTGCAATATGAGGAATATTCTTTAAAAATCATCTTCTTCAGATCGACCAATCAGAATCTTTTAATGTTTGGTATGCAGCATCCTTAGGCGGGTAAGATTTAAGTTTGTTCAAGCCAAGTCCATATTTTGGCTCACCAGGGTTTCGCAAATTGTGAGAACGGTCGTTTCGTGCCAGTGACGTTCTCGCAAATGATCCATTTACCGTTCCCGCAAATATATAAGCATTTTTTCATCAGATAAAATTTAATAAAATTAAATTAATTTTAGAGCTGAAACGATTAAAGGATTTTCTTGATTAATCGCATGGTTTAACCTTGGTTAACCGGTTAATCACTTGCCCCAATAGGTAGCTGAATAATTGCCGTACCGTTGATGATGTATATAATTAAAACTTTACTCAACGTAATGGACAAAACCGGCCAGCGCCATATACAAAAATGTCCATTCAAATTTTGTTATATTTTCAATTTTTGTCTCAAAACATAGCTTATGACCCCTCATTGGAATGAGCTCTTTGCGCTTGTTCCAAAGGGGGTCATAAGCTATGTTTTTGAGACAAACATTGAAAATCTTTAGTAATTCAATAATTTCTTGTGTAAGTATCGTCTGCTACCCGCATTTGGTGAATTGTTGAGAATGACCATTTCCAGCTACTGATACAGTGTAATGATCATACAAGTGAACAAGTATGTCAGCACGTAACAGGCATGCGTTACTCTGTCTCATATAATTGATGTGAGCCAGTGTGACAATGTTGCCTGTTTTGGAGCAAGTTTGTTCCTTAGTTAACCCATATAATACCGTACTTCAAAAGTAACGGTTAACCGATCAATTACTTTTTTTTATCGATCAAGACGTTGATCATTGGTTAGTCGATTAATCGGCTAACCGTATTAGCTCTAATTAATTTCTATAAACATGATTACTGCAATAGCCTTTGATGTGGTGGTTGAGCAATCTAACAATCTAAGAATCTGTGTATTTGAAGATAAATAAGCATAATTCATGTGATTAACGCACATGTTGGAAATGGGTCCCGCAAAAAATAAATGGGTACCGCAAAAAATATATTTGCGAAACCCTGGCTCACTGTGGGAGCCCGAATTATAACTTAGTTCAAAATGAGGAATTTACTTTAAAAATCTTCTTCAGGTCCAGCAGTCGGAATGTTTTGATATTTGGTATGCAGCATCCTTAGGAGGGTTAGATTCAAGTTTGTTTACGCCAAGTCCCTGGGTTCATATTTGGGCTAACTTTGCGAGGCTGAATTATAATTTAGTTCAAAATGAGGAATTTTCTTCAAAAATATTCTTCTTAACATCCACCAGACAGAATGTTTTGATGTTTGATATACAGTATCCTCAGGGAGGTGAGATATAAGTTTGTTAAAGCCAAGTCCTAGGTTCATATTTGGGCTTCCTGTTGGAGCCCAAATTGTACCAAAATTTCTATTTTCCGAATTGAGAGGCCGACTTGAAGAAAAATTGATATGATGGGCTTATTGGTCATAAGTACCTAATTTATGCTAGCATTTTTTCCCGTCGCCCTATGGGAACTGCAGAATCTAAATATAGAAAAAAATTAAAACGCCCATATCTTCAAAACTACATGGCACTGAGAATTTTTATTTTGTGTGACGCTTCCTTAGGAACAGCAGAAAGGAATGGGCCAAAAAAAAATTGCCATCGGTTTTACCATAGGGTAGTTTTCCAGGACTTTGAACAAATGCTGAGTCATCATTTTTGAACACTGTGAGTAATTGGAAAAAAACATTAAAGAATCTTCTTCTCACATACCACTGCTCCAAAGGCTTTCATATTTCACATATAACATCTTTGGAAGATTCATTCAAATTTTGTTGAAATCAAACCCCTGGGTCCATATTTGGGCTCTATATGATTAGATTGGTGCAATATGAGGAATATTCTTTAAAAATCTTCTTCTTCCGATCCACCCTTCAAAATCTTTTGATGTTTGGGGGGGGGGGGGGTGAGATTCAAGTTTGTTCAAGCCAAGTCCCTGGGTTCATATTTGGGCTCCCTGTGGGAGCCCGAATTATAACTTAGTTCAATATGAGGAATATTCTTTAAAAATCTTTTTTTTTGAGATCCACCGGTCAGAATCTTTGGATATTTTGTAATAGCTTATCTTATGAGGGGCAGATGCAACTTGTTCAAATACATTCCCTGGGTTGATATTTCGGCTACCATGTCAGGTGAACGCCCTAAGACTCCCTGTGGCCTCTTGTTTTCTGTTTGACAACATTGTCTTGGCTCTTCTCTCTATATTTTTCATTGTAAGTTAGTCACTACTTTTATGTAGGCTTCCAAAATGTGTTACTGCATGTCTGTCTGTCTCTCTGTCCTTCAGGTGAAATGTTTCTTTGCTTTTCATTTGCCAGGCTCTACATTTTAAATAATTTGCAGCTATCTTTCACCCTCCAACCTCCCCCACACACATACACAAATCAGGGCTGGGGCGAGTATTGAGTACTTTGTCAAAAAAGTGGTATTTGAGTACTACGAGTACTGAGTACTTTGGACCCAGCCCGTCACAAATATATTAAGCATCAAAGAGTATTATATACTTGAAACAAATACAGTACAGCTTCTGTGTACTGCTCACTTTCCACGGATGGGCAATATTGCCACGGATACAATAATATTTGATGCCAAACGCTAACAAAAGGAATAATCATCAAAAATTAAAATAATGAAGCACCATGTACAATCCGGTGCATCATTAATTAAAATTGTGCGAATTTTATGCCTGGTAAACGCATGAGTAGACATCACTGCCCACGCGTGTATTACAACCCGTCCACGGCGACTGTACTGTAACTGATTTGTCCTCTTTGGGAACATATTTTCAACCATTTCACTTCTTTTGACAGAATGTATGCTTGTGGGGATCAAAACCAAAGTAGTGAAAGTGCACATGTGGATAATTGCAGCATAAGCATAGCACTACAGAATCTATATTTGATGATTTTAGGAATTTTAACAGTGTCATGAGACACCGCATTAGCAGGTACTGGTCATTCTGTTGGAAAAAAATCACTGTTTTATATTTGAGGTGCCTTAACTGAGAAAACTGAGGCTTTTTCTTACAAAGATTGCAAAATATTCATCAAACACAATGTGAAATGTCTTCAGGAGCCAGAATGTGATTAAATAGCAATGGGAAATTCAATATGTGACAACATCAATTTATTTATAAATTAATATAGGTTTTTTTATAGAAAAAGGCATACTGAGGGGTGTTGGGTGTCGGGCACATCCAGGGCTATATTTTATCCCATCACTAGATAATAGAATATTTGACATCATTTGTTGAGATAAAATGGCACTTTCTATTGATATTGGTGAATTATATAGCCTCAGCGTCAGGGCTTATATTTCGACGAGAATGTGAGAATCGAATCATCTAGAGATCCGTGCAACAAAACCAGGGAGAAACCATGTAGAGATCCGTAGATTCTCGTAGCACGGCTGCTAGGATTCACGTGAAAAGAACTGAGTCAGTTTAACCCTTTACCTAACACAAATGCAGCAAATTAGCCAATATAACACTAACATGACCTGAAATATTGTGACACTGGCAATAAAATTTGTACAAATATGGCTGTCATTGGAACCAGCTCTCATCAGCCGGTTCCAGTAACATCCATAATTATTAAGCTTGATGAATAGTGTTTATTTTTAGCTTACCTGACTGTAAGTCAGGGGGAGCTTAAGTGGTGACTTTCTGTCTTTCGACCATCCGTCCATCTGTCCGGCGTGAACTTTACATTATCAACCTCTCCTCATAAACAAGTGGGCCGAAGTGAACCAAATTTGATATTCATGTTCCTTATATATGAATTCCAGTTTGTTTAAATAAAGTTGCCACAGGGGTCTCCAAAAGGGGCATTTCTCTGATAGAACCCGTAAATTGTTTTCCAAAATTAAAAAAAAAATATCAACACTGCAATATGAAGATAATTTCTTTGAAAACCTCCTTCAGATCCACCAGTCAGAATGCTTTCATATTTGGAATACAACATCTCTGGGGGGGGGGGGGGGGGGGGGGGGTTATATCGAAGTTTGTTTGAATCGGGTCTCTGTGTTAATATTTGGTCTATCTATTGAAGCCCAAAGTTTAACTTAGTGCAGTATGAGGAAATTTCTTTAAAAATCTCTTTCTTCAGAGCCACCAGTCAGAATCCTTTCATATTTGACATAAAGCATCTCTAAGGAGGCCAGATTCATGTTTGTTCAAGCCTATGGGTTAATATTTGGGCTCGGTATGGGAGCTCAAATTAACTCAGTGCAACATAAGAAAATTTCTTTAAAAATCTTTTTCTTCAGACCCACAAGTTAGAATGCTTTAATATGACAATACGCAAGGCGTAAGAAGGAGGCCCAAAGTATCCAACCTATTGAAATATTTCATTCTGCAACCATTACTCCAAAAACATTTTGGTTTATTCCGTCGAATTCCTGCAATTGTTTAATTTCACCCAAATAAGAATACGTTTCACAGTACTAAATATTTTCCCATAGGCGACCATTATAACGTTCAGGCGAAAAAAAATATGGTCGCATCATTTTAAATTTAGCATTCAAATATTTTTTGTCAACTATAGCCCTTCAGACAACCTTTTAATGATTTTTAAACAGGGGTCATGCAACAAATAAACGAAAAACTAACAGAAAGGGAAGTGCTGGTCACATGTTCATATTTCTCAGGGAATTCCCAAACAAAACACACCAATAGTCAAACAAATTTTTAGGTTCTAAAATTCCTCAAATCATCCTCTTTATTCATCTGGAACATTCAACAGTAATGCAAAATGTCAGTAGATTTCTTCAAATGTTTATTGAAACAATATATTTCCCCAAGACTGCTTAGTTTTACATAATTTCCGAGCGCAACTTTTCGAGGCATGTAAATCTAATTAAAATATTTACAACAGTTATACCTATGAGCAAATCCAACCCTACCAAAGATACAGTTACCTCTTTCATGTGATGAAAGAGTCATTTCTGCAAAAGAATTCAACTTTTGGCTTCTGTCTAGTCCAAAGCATGGGAAATTTGTTCTTTTGAAGAGAACTGTCCAGTCTGTGTCAAATAGGCTTAAAAACTGTTATTGCCTCCGACTGAATTTCTACTCTGTTACCCAATAAGTTGGGAGGGATAAGAATGCACAGCTTTCTTTGAAACTACCCAAATCCCAAAATAAAACTAAAATCTGCGTCAGCACACAAAACCTTTTCACAAAATCTGTTTTAATTAATCATACAACAAGATAAACAGGGCCCCACCACCATGAAACAATATGTCAATTTTGTTTCAAAATTGGGGTTGTGCAGGGCTTATAGTTCCTCTAAATTTGGGAGAATCCATATGGATTCTTGCGGAAATCGTTCCGAGAATTCAGACCTGCTATGGCCAGGATCCTATTAGGTCAGTATGACTGAACCCCTGTTGCATACTGATAATACATGTTAACCCTTTACCCAACACAGCTTTTTTTTTATTTTTACAACACCAACTACTGATTCCCCCCCCCCCCCCTCCCCCTGGGCCCTTAATCGCTCACCTGACGAGGTGGTTCAGAGAAGTATTTTGGGTCAGATTCAGTTAGTCAAGGTTCATGGACACTACATAGGAATAATGTTATGAAATTATTCATAATTCTGTTATCCATGTTAGATGATTATTAGCATAGGTCTTCCTAATTGCTTCCAATTCTGACAGCTGTAGACAAGTACTGCCAAACTTCCAAGGGTTGTTGTGTCACTGCACTTTGAAAGGCAAATTTTATGGAAAAGCTCTAAGGAATGGATTTGAACATTTATGAACAACCTCGAACCTAACCCACCCCTGCCCAAATATTAAGCCACAGACCTGAAATGAACAAACTCAAATCTGCCCCCCCCCCCCTTCCTGCGATACCAAATATGAAAGGGTTCTGACTGGCAGGAACCAAACTGGAACAAATTTACATCTGACCTCCCCAGAGATGTTGTACACCAAATATTAAAGCATTAAACTAGTGGGTCTGAAGAAAAAGATTTTTAAAGAAATTTTCTCATGTTGCTTTGAGTTAATTTGCACTCCCATAATGAGCCCATATATTAACCCATAGATTTGGCTTGAACAAACATGAATCTGATCCCCTTAGAGATGCTGTAAGCCAAATACGAAAGGATTCTGACTGGTGGATCTGAAAAAAAACGAGTTTTAAAGAAATTTCCTCATACTGCACTGAGTTAAACTTTGGGCTTCAATATATAGACCAAATATTAACCCAGAGACCCGATTCAAACAAACTTCAATCTACCCTCACCCCTGCACCCCGCCCCCCCCCCCCCCCCCCCCCCACTAGAAATGTTGCATTCCAAATATGAAAGCATTCTGACTGGTGGATCTGAAGGAGGTTTTCAAAGAAATTTCCTCATGTTGCACTGTTGATATTTGGGTGCCCATAGGGAGCCCAAATATCAACTCGGGGATTTGATTTGAACAAACCTGAACCTATCCCTCCCACCCCTAGAGATTCTGTATACCAAGTATCAAAAGATTCTTATACATGGTTCTGGAGAAGATTTTTTTTTCAATTTTGGAAAACAATTTACGCATGCTATCAGAGAAATGCTTGGGGCCCCCTGTGGGTGTGGCAACGTTACTTGAACAAACTGGAATTCATATATGATAAGGAACATGAATATCAAATTTGGTTCAATTCGGCTCAGTTGTTTATGAGGAGAGGTTAGTAATGTAAAGTTCACGCCGGACAGGATGGACTGATGGTCGACAGACAGAAAGTCATCATTTATGCGCCCCCTGACTTACAGTTAGGTGAGCTAAAAATAAACAATATTCATCAAGCATAATAATTATGGATGTTACTAGAACCGGCTGATGAGAGCCGGTTTCAATGACAGCCATATTTGTACAAATTTTATTGCCAGTGTCACAATATTTCAGGTCATGTTAGTGTTGTATTGGTTAATTTGCTTCCTTTGTGTTAGGTAAAGGGTTAAACTGACTCAGTTCTTTTCATGTGAATCCTAGCAGCAATGTTACGAGAAGCTACATGGTTTCTCACTGGTTTTGTTGCACGGATCTCTACGGGAATCGATTCTCAGATTCTTATAAGCCCTGACTGAGGCTATATAATAATTTTTTTCCCGAGTTTCGTTCGAATAGCGGGAAAACTTTGTCATCGGGGTACCGTTATCACACGGATAACTTGAGGCAGGTTGGCAAACGCGTGAAGGTCACGTCGTTTTTCGATTTGGGAACTGGCGGTTATATCCAGTTCAAGCCAAGTTCTCGTCTTGAACACATCAAATATAAGACAAAAAATTCTTTTTTATTGTGTTAATAATGGACGAGGAACGTTTGAATTCGCTCATCGAAGGAAAGATGAAGGATGCCATCACAACATCACAGAAAGAGCTTTTAGGGAGTTTTGAGATTCTTCTAGCGTCGAAATTAAATAATTTTGAGTCAGAAATCAAAAGCAACCAGAAACAAATGGCAGATCTTCAGTTTTCAAGAATTGAAGATAATATGCTTGGTACAGACTCTTATAAGTTTCAAAAGAAAGGATGTGAAGAGCAATTTAAATTCAATGCCAAAGTTTCAAGTAAACTTAGAGATGTCGATATTTTGTTAGACGAGAGACCAGTGACGCAAGAAACAATTTCCAAATCGAAAGAAAAAATATCAGAAGGTATAAGCATTATTTCTAACAGGCAGAAGATGTTAAAATTAGCAGACAGTTCAGAGCTAGGTTGGAGAGTAGTCAATGAATACCAGGCTAACCCGTTAGCCGACGATTCCGAAGATGAGAAAAGAATTTATAAAGCTGAAGCACGGGCACAACGAAAACAAAAACAGGAAAGGACAAAGAGAAACCGTTATAGTCGTTTTCATCCGTATCAACAACAGCCGGGACAATCTTCACTGAGCCAGATCAGCGCCAGTAGTACCGTTAGCACGATTCCTTCACAGAAATCAAAATTTAAGCCCGGATTGTGTTTCCGATGTGGAAAGCCGGGACATTGGAGGCCACAATGCAGTACCGTTGAGGCCGAAACTCATGATAAGATAAGTATTTTTTTAAATAGTCAGAATAATTGTTTTGTTAATGATGGACTCGAGATTCCATCGGGAATAGATTTCAAAGTAAAGGGCGATGTGCATATTAATACATGTGATTCCACCGTGGGTCGATTGAAAGCTGCTTTTGAAGTTTGGAAAAGCTCGGGTGCTAACGATAGTATTTTGAATGTTATTTCCAGGGGCTATCAGTTACCTTTGAAGCACATTCCAACCGAGTGCGAGCTTAAAAATAATTTGTCAGCCAGACAAAATCCCACGTTTGTAGAAAATGAAATTCACAATTTAATTGTTAAAAAATGTATATCTAAAGTTGAAACAAAACCACATGTGGTCAATCCATTAACGGTGGCATATAACAAAGATAATAAACCCAGATTAGTTTTGGACTGTAGGGAAATTAACAAACTTTTATTGACATTTAAATTTAAATACGAAGATCATAACGTGGCGAGGCAAATGTTTCATTGTGGTGATTGGGTGTTCACTTTTGATTGTAAGTCTGCTTATCACCACATTGAGATTTTTCCTGACCACCGTAAGTATCTGGGGTTCTCATGGACTAATGATGAAAGTGTGAAAGCATACTATGTTTTTAACGTCCTACCTTTCGGCATCGCAACGGCTGGTTATATTTTTACTAAATTGATGCGAGTGCCAGTCACTTTCTGGAGATCAGAAGGTTTTAGAATCATAATGTTTCTGGATGATGGGATTGGCGGAGAGAGCTCCATGGAAAAAGCCAGTAAATCCAGTTGTGCAATACGTGAGGGGTTGCAAAAATTCGGTTTCCTTCTCGCTGAAGAGAAATGTGTTTGGACCCCTGCCCAAATTGTCACATGGGTTGGTTTTGTGTGGGACTTCGCGCAGGGCAAATTGCAGATTTCCACCCGAAGGATGAAAAAACTTAATGGCGCCTTGGGGTCGTTTTGGCTGCAAATTTCAGGAAAGGCAGTTCCATTGTTAAATGTCAGATTTGTTGCATCGGTTATTGGGCAAATCATTTCTTGTCAGCCAGTTTTCGGCTCTGTTGTTCGGTTGATGACACGAGAGTTGTACAGGTGCGTGTTATTTCGTACTGGATGGGACGCACGGGTTGTTATCACCGACGGGGCTGTGAAGGAAATTTTATTCTGGAGAGATAACTGTTGTTCGCTCAACGAGAAGGGTTCAGATTTGTTGAGAGCGGATAAAGTTTGCCAGTTGGCAATGTACTGTGACGCTTCGGGCAGCGGTTACGGTGGGTATGTTGCATTGGCAGAAAGTCATGTCAGCGAAGGGCTGCAACCTCACTGTGAGGTGGGGCGGATACAGAGTCCGCCAGAATGTTTGAATTGTGCCACACGACTTGTTTCCTTTACGGAAAGAGATGTTTCAGAGGTACGACCATCTCACTGTGAGATAATTGGTTGTTGGGACCCGCACGAACGTTTAGAAAGCTCCACTTGGAGAGAGATCGAAGCAGTTCATCGAGTTTTATTCAGTTGTTCTGATCAATGTAAAGGGCAAAACATAACAATTTTTTCAGATAACCAAAATGTTATTCAAATACTGTGTAACGGTAGTTCAAAGGCAAAATTGCAGCAGATAGCAGTGAAAGTTTACGACGAGTGCATGGACAAAAATATTTCATTCTTACCCAAATGGATCCCCAGGGAGGGCAATAAAAAGGCAGACGGGTTGAGCAGATGCTCTGATAGTGACGATTGGGGTATAGCTATACATATCTTTCATGCACTGGACGATAAATGGGGTCCACATTCTGTAGACAGATTCGCGACCGATTACAATACCAAATGTAGACGTTTTAACAGCAGATGGTGGTGTCCTGGGTCTGAAGGTATAGACGCTTTTGGGGAATGCTGGAAAAATGAAAACAATTGGTTGGTGCCTCCACCTAGGCTTGTCTGCCAGGTGTTCAATAAACTTCGACATTCCGGATCTTTGGGCACAATGATAATCCCTGAGTGGAAATCAGCCCCTTTTTGGCCATTACTTTTCAGTGAAAGTCAGATTAACAAAGGTAGTGTAAAAGGAATTGAATATTTCGAAGGGCGTGGTGCGACGGTACCGGGTAGGGGTAATAATGGGATTTTTGGAAAATATTACCTGAAGTTTCGTTTGGTGGCCTTAAGGTTAGACTTCCGAGACTAATGAGTTCCGACTGTGAATAAATATTAATTGCTTCATTGCATGTTGTGATAGTTTGTCATAGGTATTTGTCTTTATTTTTTCAGGATTAGGGTTGAAAGAGCGATTTACCGGCAAATTATTGAGTGGTGGACTTACATCAGAACTTGTAGCTCAATATTCGGACAGGCTAGTGCACTATTTAATTTCATCAAAGAGTGACAATACAGTGACTAAATACTTTTATAGTTTTCAGAAGTGGGTAGGTTTTGCCAGAAGAATGAGTTTTGACATTTTACCAGCACAACCAATTCACGTTGCTATTTTCCTGACAAACTTATTAGATGCTGGTTCATCGAACCACATCGTTTCGTCCGTGTATTACGCGATAAGATGGGCACATCAGTTACATGACTTATCTGATCCAACAGACAACATGTGTGTTAAAAACATTCTGGAAGCCGCCAATAGGCTTGCTTCTCGCAGGGTTGTTAAAAAGGAACCTATAAACGTTGAAATGTTAAAGCAACTGTGTGCTTTTTTCTCTGATTCAAAAGAATTGGGTGTTGTACGGGATTTATGCATGATTTTAATCGGATTTGCTGGGTTTTTACGGTTCGACGAGCTTAGCTCGTTATGTTGTTCAGATATTAAGATTTTTGAAAATTATCTAAGTTTGAATATTTCAAGCAGCAAGACGGACCAGTACAGGGCTGGAAATGAAGTATTGATATCTAAGGGCCATTCAAGTGCGTGTCCGTACACGATGTTTTTGAGATATTCAGAGTTGGCAGGGTTGGATCATAGTTCAGATATGTTTGTGTTCCGGCCAATGTTTAGATCAAAGGGGGGTTGTCAACTGATTCATAAAAATAAAAAGCTGAGTTACACGACCGCTAGAGAGTGCATTGTTAAACGTTTGAAACTAGTAACTGGAGACCTTAATATAGGATTGCATTCGCTCAGATCCGGGGGTGTAACTGCAGCAGCAAATTTTGACGTCAATGACCGTTGCCTAAAAAGGCACGGCCGATGGAAAACTGATACCAGCAAAGACGGTTATATCGTAGATACGGTGTCCAAACGTTTAGAAGTCACTCAGAATTTAAATCTCTAAACAATTGGTAAATAGTTAATCTCCACGTACTACTTTCTTTGTGTGTTCAAGGCTCGAGTCGGCTTGTCGGCAAAATTGATAATTTTGTTTGGTGTTATGTGTTGAAGGTATAACGATGACTAATTTTTTCCCGAGTTTCGTTCGAATAGCGGGAAAACTTTGTCATCGGGGTACCGTTATCACACGGATAACTTGAGGCAGGTTGGCAAACGCGTGAAGGTCACGTCGTTTTTCGATTTGGGAACTGGCGGTTATATTCAGTTCAAGCCAAGTTCTCGTCTTGAACACATCAAAGCTTCTGGAGAAATGATTAATAATTTTGTTTTCTTTCTATGAACGATATGTCAGGTGTACGTCCCCCACCGCCCTTGAGTTGATAATTGCATAGCGTTGGGATACAGGTTTCCAGAGTATTTCACTTAGTAATGAGTTTAAAAAGTTTTATCTCTGGTTTTTCCTGGGCGAGCTTTTATTAACAGTGATAGGGAATAAATGTAATTCATGTAAATTTTACACAGTTTGTTATGTGTGCACACATCACTCAGTTGTATGCAGGTTAATGTGCGTATTTATGTAATATAGTTCAAGGCTCGAGTCGGCTTGTCGGCAAAATTGATAATTTTGTTTGGTGTTATGTGTTGAAGGTATAACGATGACTCCACCAATATCAATAGAAAGTGCCATTTTATCTCAACAAATGATGTCAAATATTCTTTTACCTAGTGATGAGGTAAATTATAGCTCTGGATGTAACCCCCCCCCCCCCCCTCGCCCCCAAGCTCTCAGTATGCATTTTTTCCTAAAACAAGAGACCCCAGGGGGCCTGAGGGCGCCCACCTGTACATGGTAACCTAAATATCAACCCAGAGAATTGATTTCAACAAGTTGCATCTACTCCTCCTAAGAAAAGCTTATACCTAATATCCAAAGATTCTGACAAGTGGATCTAAAAAAATGATTTTTAAAGAATATTCCTCATATTGAACCGAGTTATAATTCGGGCTCCCATAGGGACCCCATATATGAACCCAGGGACTTGGCTTTAACAAACTTGAATCCCCCCCCCCCCCCTAAGGATGCCGCACACCAAATATCAAAACAAATCAACTGCTGGATCTGAAGAAGATTTTTAAAGAAAATTAATCATTTTGAACTCCACCAATATCAATAGAAAGTGCCATTTTATCTCAACAAATGATGTCAAATATTCTTTTACCTAGTGATGAGGTAAATTATAACCCTGGATGTACCCCCCCCCCCCTGCCCCCAAGCTCTCAGTATGCATTTTTTCCTAAAACAAGAGACCCCAGGGGGCCTGAGGGCGCCCACCTGTACATGGTAACCTAAATATCAACCCAGAGAATTGATTTCAACAAGTTGCATCTACTCCTCCTAAGAAAAGCTTATACCAAATATCCAAAGATTCTGACAAGTGGATCTAAAAAAAATGATTTTTAAAGAATATTCCTCATATTGAACCGAGTTACAATTCGAGCTCCCACAGTGAGCCCAAACATGGACCTAGGGACATGGCTTGAACAAACTTGAATCTAGCCTCCTAAGGATGCTGCATAAAAAATATCAAAAGCATTCATCTGCTGGACCTGAAGAAGATTTTTTAAAAAAATTCCTCATTTCGAACTAAGTTACAATTCAAGCTCCCACAGTGAGCCCAAATATGGACCTAGGGACATGGCTTTAACAAATTTGAATCTCCCCCCCCCCCCCCCCCCAAGGATGACGCACACAAATATCAAAACATTCCAACTGCTGGATCTGAAGAAGAAGATTTTTAAAGAAATTCCTCATTTTGAACTAAGTTACAATTCGAGCTCCCACAGTGAGCCCAAACATGGACCTAGGGACATGACTTGAACAAACTTGAATCTTGCCTCCTAAGGATGCTGCATAAAAAATATCAAAAGCATTCATCTTCTGGATCTGAAGAAGATTTTTTAAGAAAATTCCTCATTTCGAACTAAGTTACAATTCAAGCTCCCACAGTCAGTCCAAATATGGACCTAGGGGCATGGCTTGAACAAACTTGAATCTCACCCCCCTAAGAATGCTGCATACCAAATATTAAAACATTCTGACTGTTGGATCTGAAGAAGAAGATTTTTAAAGAAAATTCCTCATTTTGAACTACATATAAGTTATCATTCGGGCTCCCACAGTGAGCCCAAATATGGACCTAGGGACATAGCTTGAACAAACTTGAATCTCACCCCCCTAAGGATGCTGCATACCAAATATCGAAACTTTCCGACTGCTGGATCTGAAGAAGATTTTTAAAGAAAATTCCTCATTTTGAACTAAGTTATAATTCGGGTTACCACAGTGAGCCCAAATATGAACCCACGGACTTGGCTTGAACAACTTGAATCTCATCCCCTAAGCATGCTGCATACCCAGTATCGAAAGATTCTGCTGCTGGATCTTGAGAAGAAGATTTTCAAAGAAATTTGCCTGAAATGCACTAAGTACAAATTTGGGCGCCTATACTGAGCCCAAATATGAAGCCGGGGGCTGATTTGAACAAACTTGAATCAGATCCACCCCACAATGTTGCATATCAAATATCAAAAGATTCTGCCTGCTGGATCTGGAGAAGAAGATTTTTTAAGAAATTTGCCTGAAATGCACTAAGTTCGAATTCGGGCTTCTATAGTGAGCCCAAATATGAATCCAGGGGGCTGATTTGAACAAACTTGAATCAGATCCACCCCACAATGTCGCATACCAAATATCAAAAGATTCTGCCTGCTGGGTCTGGAGAAGAATATTTTTAAAGAAATTTGCCTGAAATGCTTCTATAGTGAGCCCAAATATGAATCCAGGGGGCCGATTTGAACAAACTTGAATCAGATCCACCCCACAATGTTGCATACCAAATATCAGAAGATTCTGCCTGCTGAATCTGGTGAAGAAGATTTTTTAAGAAATTTGCCTGAAATGCACTAAGTTTGGATTCGGGCTCCTATACTGAGCCCAAATATAAACCCAGGGGGGGAGATTTGAACAAACTCGAATCAGATCCACCCTACAATGTTGCCTACCATATATCGAAAGATTCTGCCTGCTGGATCTAGAGGAGAAGATTTTTTAATGTTTTTTCCCTTTGCCTACAGTGTTAAAAAGTGTTTTCAAAGTCCCGAAACTGTACCCTATGATAAAACCGGTGGCAATTTTTTGGACCAATCCTTTCTGTTGGTCATAAGGAAGCTTCACACCAAATAAAAATTCTCAGTGCCGTGCAGTTTTGGAGATATGGCATTTTACTTTTTTCGATTTTTAGCTCCTGCGGTTTCCACAGGGATACAGAAAAAGAAAATTTGGCATAAATTAGGTACTTATGACCCAATAAGCCCTCACATAAAATTTGATTCAAATCAGCCTCTCGGTTCGGAAAATAGAAATTTTGGGCGGGGCCAAAAAGTTTGCCCCTCCCATAACGACACCAAATATAGCGCATCAAACTTCGCTTAAAGAAATCCAAGTCTACACCTTAAAAGGAAGCTGCATACCATATATCAAGTCTCTGCTACTGCTGGTTGATGAGAAGATTTTGGTACCCCTTGGGGGCATGGCACCACCCAGGAGAAGGGGGCAACTTCATTTGAAGAAATCTGAATTGGCATTAGGTAATAAACATTTACCCAACATTTGAATAATGTAAAGTTAACGCCAGACGGACGGCAGACAGAATGTGATCAGTAAAGCTCCCACTGAGCTTTGCTCAGGTGAGCTAAAAAACTTTATTAATTTATAAATAAATTGATGGTGACATGAATTTCCCATTATTTTTTAATCACATTCTTGCTACTGAACACATTTCACATTGTGTTTGATATTCTGCAATCTTTGTAAGAAAAAGCCTAAGTTTTCTTAGTTAAGGCACCTCGAGTCATAAAACAGTGATTTTTTCCAACAGAATGACCAGTACCTGCTACTGTGGTGTCTCATGACACTGTTAAAATTCCTAAAATCATCAAATATTGATTCATTAGTGCTGTGCTTGTGCTGCAAATATTCACAAGTGCACTTTCACTATTTTGGTTTTAATCCCCACAGGCATGCATTCTGTCAAAAGGAGTGAAATTGTAGAAAATATGTTCACAAAGAGGACAAGTTACAGTACAGTCGCTGTGGACGGGTTGTAATACATGCACGGGCAGTGATGTCCACTCATGCGTTTACGAGTCAATAAAAAACATCATCTACAAAATTTTACTTGATGAAGCATCGGTTTGTACCTGGTGCTTCATTATTTAAATTTTTGATGATTATACCTATAGTTAGTGTTTGGCATCAAATATTATTGTATGAATTTGTATCCGTGGAAATATTGCCCATCCATGGAAAATGAGCAGTACACTGCCACTGTACTGTATTTGTTTCAAGTATATAATATACTCTTTGATGTTTAATATACTTGTGATAGGTTGGGTCCAAAGTACTCAGTACTCGTAGTACTCGAGTACCACTTTTTTGATAAAATACTCAATACTTGCCAGCCCAGATTTTTGTATGTGTGTGTGTGTGTGTGCGTGTTTGTGTGTGTGGGGGGGGGGGGGGGGGAGGGAGGTTGGAGGGTGAAAGATAGCTGCAAATTATTTAAAATGTTGACCCAGGCAAATGAAAAGCAAAGAAACATTTCATCCGAAGGACAGACAGACAGACATGCAGTAACAAATTTGGGAAGCCTAAATAAAAGTAGTGACTAACTTAAAATGAAACATATAGATAGAAGAGCCAAGGCAATGTTGTCAAACAGAAAACAAACAAGAGCCCCCAGAGGGCCTGATGGCATTCACCTGACATGGTAGCCTAAATATCAGCCCAGGGAATTTATTTGAACATTTAGTTGCATCTGCCCCTCATAAGAAAAGCTTATACAAAATATCCAAAGATTCTGACCGGTGGATCTCAAAAAAAAAAGGATTTTTAAAGAATATTCATCATATTGAACTAAGTTATAATTCAGGCTCCCACAGAGAGCCCACAGGGAGCCCAAATATGAACCCGGGGACTTGGCTCAAACAATCTTGAATCTCACCCCTCTAAGGATGCAGAATCCCAAATATCAAAATATTCTGAAGAGTGGATCAGAAGAAGATTTTAAAAAAATATTCCTCATATTGCACTAATCTAATCATAGAGAGCCCAAATATGGACCCAGGGATTTGATTTCAACAAACATGTGAATAAATCTTCCAAAGATGTTATATGCAAAATATGAAAGCCTTTGGAGCAGTGGTATGGGAGAAGAAGATTCTTTAATGTTTTTCCCATTACTAAAATGATGACTCCGCATAAGTCCTGGAAAACTTCCCTATGATAAAACTGATGGCAATTTTTTTTTTTTGACCATTCTTTTCGGCTGTTCGTAAGGAAGCGTCACACAAAATAAAAATTCTCAGTGCCGTGTAGTTTTGAAGATATGGGCGTTTTAAATTTTTTCTATATTCAGATCCTGCAGTTCCCACAGGGCCACAGGAAAATGTTTTGGCATAAATTAGGTACTTACGACCCAATAAGCCCATCACATCAAATTTGCTTCAAATCAGCCTCTCAATTTGGAAAATAGAAATTTTGGTACAATTCGGGCTCCTACAGGAAGACCAAATATGAACCCAGGGACTTGGCTTTAACAAACTTATATCTCACCTCCCTAAGGATACTGAAAATATCAAAACATTCTGACTGCTGAATGTGAAGAATACTTTTGAAGAATATTCCTCATTTTGAACTAAGTTATAATTCAGGCTCCCACAGTGAGCCCAAATATGAACCCAGGGACTTGGCATAAACAAACTTGAATCTCCCACAGTGAACCCAAATATGAACCCAGGGACTTGGCGTAAACAAACTTGAATCTCACACTGGGTCACACCGATTAATCGACTAACCAATGATCAATATCTTGATTGATAAAAAAAAAGTAATTGATTGGTTAACCGTTACTTTTGAAGTACGGTACCATATAGCAGGGTATTTGATGGCTGGATTCACATCGCAAAATGCTATACAAAAATGTCCAATTGCTAACCATTTTTCTTTCATATTGGGTAAGCTTATATTCACTATTTATCATCACTTTTTGAAACCAAGATGGAAACTGTTAATCAAATTTTTAAAAACAAAAAATACCCTGTATGGGTTAACTATGGAACAAACTTGCTCCAAAACAGGCAAACATTGTCACACTGGCTCACATCAATTGCATGAGACAGAGAAATGCATGCCAGTTACGTGCCAAAATACTTGTTCACTTGCATGATCATTATACTGTATCAGTAGCTGAAAACGGTCATTCTCAACCCTTCACCAAATGCAGGTAGTAGACGATACTTGCACAAGAAATTATTGAATTACTAAAGATTTTCAATGTTTGTCTCAAAAACATAGCTTATGCCCCCCCCCCCTTATTGGAACAAGCTCAATGAGCTTGTTCCAATAAGGGGTCATAAGCTATGTTTTGAGACAAAAATTGAAAATATAATAAAATTTGAATGGACATGTTTGTATATGGCTGCCCGGTTTTGTCCATTATGCTGAGTAAAGTTTTAATTATATAAATGGTCAACGGTACAGCAATTATTCAGCTACCTATTGGGGCAATTGATTAATCGGTTTACCAAGGTTAACCTATGTGATTAATCAATCACGAAAACCCTTTAATCGTTTCAGCTCTAAAATTAATTTAATTTTATTAAATTTTATCTGATAAAAAAAATGCTTATAATTTTGGGGGAATGGTAAATATGGATCTTCTTAAGCATTTGCAAGAACATCACAGGAATGAAATCAACGTTCTCACAATTTGCAGAACCCTGGTGAGCCAAAATATAGGCTTGGCTTGAAGAAACTTAAATCTCACCCGCCTAATGATGGTGCATAGCAAATATCAAAAGATTCTGATTGGTGGGTCTGAAGAAAAAGATTTTTAAAGAATATTCCTCATACTGCACTAATTTCAACATTTGGACTCCCATAGAGGCCCAATATGGACCCAAGGATTTGATTTCAATAAACGTGTAAAAAAATCTTGCAAAGATGGTATATGTGAAATCTGAAAGGTTTTGGAGGAGTGAATTGGGTGAAGAAGAGTCTTAAATGCTTTCTTCATTACCCACAGTGTTACAGAACGCTGACTAAGCATTTTTTCAAAGTCACGAAAAGGTAACCCATGATTGACCTGACAGAAATTTGCTTAGACCATTCCATTCTGTTGGTCCCAAGGAAGCTTCACACCAAATAAGAATTCTCAGTGCCATGTAGTTTTGGAGATATGTGTGTTTTGAATTTTGTTCTATTTTTAGCTCCTGCGGTTCCCATGGGGGGATGGGAAAATATTTTGGGGCATAAATTAATTACTTATGATCAAATAAAACCAAAAATTAAATTTGGTTCAAATCAGCCTCTTGATTCGAAAAACAGAAATTTTGGGCGGGGCAAAAATACATGCCCTCCAATAATGAAGGCAAATAAAGACCCACAAACTTCTCTTGAACAAAACTGAGTCTACACCTCAAAAGGAAGCAGCACACCACATATCAAATCTCTGCTACTCCTGGTTCACGAGAAAATTTTTTAAGATTTAGGCAAAATTTTGGGGCATGGCCCTACTGGGGGCAGGGCAACTTGATTTAAGCAAAATTAAAATGCAATGTCATAACAAACAAGCATCTCACATTTCACTTAAATGATTAATCAGTTCAGCAGTTTTGGAGGAGAAGACGCAAACACCATGTTCACGGACGACGGACGACAGACGATAAGTGATCACTACACCTCACCCTGACTGAAAGTCAGGTGAGCTAAAAACTCAGTGGACCATGAGTGCTGCAGTTGGGCGAGATGCTTGGTTCAAGGAGAGAAGAAACTTATAGCTGCTGGCTTTCGAAAGTGTTGTTAAAACCCAATAAATAAATAAATAAACAAGAGGCCTGAAGCGCTCACCTTGAACAGAACACGATATAAACAGAGAACAGAACACGATATAAGAGTCCAAGAATGAATCTACATTAAGCAATCCATCTCCATAGGATACACTGCAAATCTTTGAGCCCCTCAGGAGTGACAAAAACAGTCCAAGCATCATGCCTTTTCTTTAGTTGATTATGATGTAAAATGTGGAGCTCCCCTCTCAAGCACCTTGATACAACCTATGTAGATTACTCTTCACCTCTTGAGGGTACCGAATAAAAAATGTCTAATTCTTCAGCTACTTGGCCAATTCCAACTTCCATAGGGAGCTCAAATATCAACCCAGGCACTCGATTTAAACAAAGTTGAATCTGATCTCCTTAGAGATGTTGTATACCAAATATGAAAGCATTCTGACTGGTGGATCTAAAGAACAAAATTTTACAGAAATTCCCTCATATTGCACAAAGTTAAAATTTGGGCTACCATAGTGAGCCCAAACTTTAACCTACAGATCCGATTTGAACAAACTTGAATCTCACCCCACCCCTCCCCCCTTAGATATATAGTATACCAAATACGAAAGCATTCTGACTGGTGGATCGGAAGAAGATTTTTAAAAAAAACTTCTCCATACAGCCCTAAGTTAAATTTGGGCTACCAAAGGAAGCCCAAATATTAACATAGGGACTTGGTTTGAACAATTTTGAATCTGACCATCATAACAATGAGGGTACCAAATATTAAAAAATTCTGACTCGTGGTTCTGAAGAAGATTTTTAAAGAAAATTCCCCATAAAATTTGGGCTCTTGCATTGAGTCCAAATATGAACGAATGGGCTTCATTTTAACAAACTTGTATCTGACCCCTCTATGGATGTTGTATACCAAATATCAAAAGATTCTGAACAATGGTTCTTGAGAAAAGATTTTCTAAAATGTTTGCAAAAATGCTGCACCAACATTATTCTGATGCCCTCTGCAGAACTCTCTAACAACAACAGAGGGTTTTTTTTTTACCATTCAATTCTACTGGTCCTAAGGATGCTTCATACCACATAACAGTTCTTTGTTCCAAGTGGTTTGGGAAACATGGGAGTTTGAAAACATTTCTATTTTTTGCTCCTGGGGTTCCCATGGGGATGCAGGGGTTTTTTTGCATGAGGTAAGTACTTATGACCCAATATTACCACGATACTGAATTTCATTCAAATCGGACCATCGGTTCGGAAAATAGAAATTTTGGGTGGTACCAAAAATCTAATCACTGCCATTACAAAGCCAAATATTGCTTCACAAAGTACGTTTGAACAAGCGTGATTCTACACCTCAAAAGGTAGTTCCATAACGAATATAAAGTCACCGTACCCACTGGTTCATAAGATTTTTAAAATATTTTGGGAGCATTTTACCCCACCCCCTCCCTATGGAGTTAAACAAAAATGTAATACCCATTTGGTACCATACCTCACACAAACTTTAACTTGAATTGAACAAAACATGGTGTTGATGGATGACAGATGGATGGACAATGGATGGAGAGTGATTAGATAAGCCCTGCTTGACTTTGTCGAAGTGAGCTAAAAAAAAAAAATTAAACGGTTCATGTCCGATATTTTACCCATGTTATTAAAATTAATAAATTTGTCTCTGAAGTGCAACAAGGTTTATGCTATACATGTAGCATTGCAAAGCCTTCTTGCACTCAAGTGATGGAATACACCTCCATCCAAGCTATTCTGGAGATTATGAGGCCTAAAACAAACCAAGAACATGAACTTATGCATGGATATTATTAGTAATTTATTACAATGAATACACTGTCTTACACAAAGGAATACCACACAATCCAGTGTAGACTGATTTCAAAAAGTCCTCCGTAGTGGAAGGGCAATTTTAACAAACATACAGGCCCAAATAAGCTTCATACACAGTGTAAAAATTCCACAAAATTAATAAACATTCATATATGTTTAATAGGAATTAGGAGTATTGTAATTAAAAGTCAATTGTGTGGTTGTTTATAAACTTATATTACTTCGTTATCAGGTGTTAAAAAATATTAATATTTGTAAACACACCCACCCATTTAGATTAGTCCCTGCTCATAGCAGTGACACAGACATACAGTACAGTTGCTGGTCATAATCCTTGCATGGGCAGTGCATGATGTTCATGCATGTTTTTTCCAGGTAACAGAAAATCATCATCAATAAAATTTTAATTAATGAAGCACCGAATTGTATCCTGTGGTTCATTAATTAAATTTTTGATGATTATTGCTGTAAACAATGTTTGAAAACTAATATCATTGCATCCGCAGAAATATTGCCCACCCACAGAAAGTGACCAGTACACAGCAGCACAGAGTCAAGGTAATTGTGTTTTACTGTCTTGAATTTCAAATTTTGTTGTTTTTTTTTTGTTTTTTTTTTGGGGGGGGGGGTGCACCAGACCCCTCCACTGATGAGAGGGTCACACACCCTCTTGTCCTCACCCCTATCTCACTGCTATGTGGCTCAGGTGATTCTGTGCATCATATTCTTTATGACTCCCACTAGATACATGTATTACTCTTGCGCCTACATGTAACTTAGATATCCTGGCTTAGCACCAGTATAATGGTAAACTAACATCAAATTGTGTGCTTATGTACAGTAGCTAACATATTGGAATAGTATAATGAGCTTTGTCAGAAACTTTATCAAGTATTGATGACAAACAACAATTTTCATTACCAGTACCTGGTGCCAGTAATAAAATAAGATTTGCAAATATCACCCTGCGTTTTTTTCAGCTATTAACTAACATAAAATTGTGCGCTTCATAAAAATTATTTCGTTACTACCTGTTAAAAATTACCGTTTCTTGTTTTGCTCTTTTAGAAAAAGAAATCACTCCTTTTCTGGCGGGCATACTAAACACCAAGGCAAACCTAGGGATACCAAGGTGAATGAAAACTGGAGAGTCTAAACGGGTATGAGGTGGTGTGTTCTTTTTATTATTTATTTACTGGTGTTTAAGGTCACATTTATCTGCACAACAGCTTATTGTGACCATGGCAGTTTTATGGATGGAGGAAACTAGAGTATCCCAGGAGAACCACTGAGCAATGGCAAGCAACAGTGAGCTCCCCAACATACTACACAAGCTGGGTTATCCTTGTTCGAAGACAGGTGCACCAAGAACATGAAGTATGCCTTAGTACACAACATACCTTGCCCCCACATGGGTAGTGGGGGTGAAGTGTCTTGCCCAAGGACACAAAGCTGTTGCCGCAGGTGGATTCGAACCGAGGATCTCTCGGCTTGCAGTCTGCACCTCTACCTACTGAGCTAATGCACCCCTGATGGTGTATTCTGATTATGTGAATAGATTTAAACAGTACAAGTATGTGATTGGTTTTAATGCCATATTTGAGAATTATGGGCACTGAAGTAATAAGAGTGGGCTGAAAAATCTTCCCTTTGGTATTTAGTAGGTAGCTTGGTAATGGTAAAGTGACTTCTCCTCAGTAAGCAACACTGTGAAAGCTGGCAGCCATCTTTAATTTCGGGCCGCACCCAAAAACACTTGTTCTCATCCCAAGGTGATAACAAAGGTACCCAAGAAGTTTCATGAAGATCGGTTCATAAATACAGCCTCCAGCCTTAGCGTATTGACATGTGCACTTACAGTGTATAAGAAGCACTGAATAAATCAAAGGTCATCTAATTTGCATAATTTCTGCAAGAGAAAAAAACCTGTATTATACAGTATTTTTTGTGATGTATTCCATGTTACTAAACATTCATACAAAAATTTATTCAAATCAGAACTTTCATACAGAAGTTCTGTACAAAAAACTGATTGCACTAATTTTGATACAAAATGGCTGCTAGTGGCCATCTTGAATTTCGAACTGCACCCAAAAACACTCGCTCTCATCCCACGGTGATAACAAAGGTACCCAAGACGTTTCGTAAAGATTGGTTCATAAATACAGCCTCTAGCCTGAGCCGTATAGAAGTTGTGTACAAAAAACTGACTATATCTAATTTTGGTACAAAATGGCCTCTGGCAGCCGTCTTGAATTTTGGATCGCACCCCAAAACACTCATTCTCGTCCCTAGGTGATAACAAAGGTACCCAAGAAGCTTGGTGAAGATCGGTTCATAATAACAGCCCCTAGCCCGAGCCGTATTGACATGTGTACTTACTGTGTATAAGTAGTACTGAATAAATCAAAGTTTGTCTAATTTGCATAATTTCTGTATAAGAAAAAAACCTGTATTTTATGTGATGTATTCCATGTTACTAAACAATCATACACAAATTTATTCAAATCAGAACTTTCATACAGAAGTTCTGTATAAAAAACTGACTGCAGTAATTTCATTTTCAGTACAAAACAGCTGCCGGCGGCCATCTAGAATTTTGGACTCCCCCCAAAAACACTCATTCTAACCCCATGGTGATAACAAAGGTACCCAAGAAATTTTGTAAAGATTGATTCATAATTACGGCCTCTAGCCCAAGTTGTATAGAAGTTCTGTACAAAAAACTGATTGTACCTAATTTCGGTACAAAATGGCCACTGGTAGCCATATTGAATTTTGGACCGCACCCAAAAACACTCATTCTCATCCCAAGGTGATAGCAAAGGTACCCAATAAGTTTCATGAAGATCAGTTCATAAATACAGCCTAGCCCGAGCCGTATTGGCATGTGCACTTACTGGGTATACATGTAAGTAGCACTGAATAAATTAAAGTTCATCTAATTTGCATAATTTCAGCACGAGAAAAAAACCTGTATTATATGTGATGTACTCCATGTTACTAAACATTCATACAAAACTTTGTTCAAATCAGAACTTTCATACAGAAGTTCTGTACAAAAAACTGATTGCACTCATTTCTGTACAAAATGGCTGCTGGAGGCCATCTTGCATTTTGGACCGCACCCAAAAACACTCGTTCTCGTCCCACGGTGATAACAAAGGTACCCAAGAAGTTTCGTAAAGATCGGTTCATTAATACAACCTCTAGCCCAAGTCGTGTTGAATTGTTGTTTCCAAACAGACGGACAACGGGCTATTACACAACCTTAAATATGACTTTGTCAAAGCTGAGCTAAAAATGGGGAGTATCCAGAGTATCACAAAACAAAAACCTATTTTGTAAAGGACTCCCCCTTTCAAGGACAATGGGACAGCATTGGCATTCGCCACCATGCTGCCTTGAGGCTGCATTTTGAATTCCTGTGTTTGTTGTTCTTATGAAATATTATTTTATTATTATCAATTATGGTAAAATACGGTACCGATAGCACACTTTCAGGATCCGCTGATGTCTGATGGCGACTGTGTGTCAGTGTGTGAGATGCACACATACTATACACCGCATCCTTCATTTTGCTATATAATTTGCGTAAATTTATTTGGAATTTATAGAATTTCAGACTTGGAAATTTCATAGTATTGTTTTTGCCTCAGTTATGGTGCTTCATAAGTAATGGGCAATTTAGTTTGAAAAAGGGGTTCATGAAGATTCAGTCACAGGAAGATCCAGCCCTCATACTTTTTCTTAGAATATTCGGTCTCAGTCGTGGTCGAATGTCATCACCTCTTGAGGTCAAATCCTCACAGAATTTTTTTTTTTAAATATTCTATGCATTTTTTCTATTGTTTTATGTTAAGGATTTATGATTACTAATTATGACAAAATTACAAGTGCGATATGAAACAAACCTTAATGAAGCTGGAACAAAAAACCCTTCCCAAAACAAGCTGTGAGAGGTTCTCAGCTCGAATCCCAATTGCGACAACTGAAATAAGGCGTACTGCACATCGATGGTGCACTTGTCTTCAAACAATGCTAACCCTGCTTGCTTGGAGTTACAATGTTGAGAAGCTGACAGTTGCTTGTCATTGTTGCTCGGTAGTTCTGAGACTCTGGGTGTTCTGGCTGGGTTCCTCCCCCAGTAAAACTGTTGGGTGACCCTGGCTGTAAAAATTGTTGTTAAACCCAATAAATAAAGAAATCAAATTTGCTGAATCCAAGACCTTTGAATGATGGTTTTGATTGGGGTGTGTGTGTGTGTGTGCGGGGGGGGGGGGGGTGAGGGGGGGGGGGTGATACAGTCGTGCCCACTTAATTGGATATATTTTAATTGTATACAGTTGAAACTAGAAGTCCTGTCCCGAATTGTGCGCTTATCTAGGCTTAATTGCGCGTAGGAATTGCGCTCAATTGCCATATCGAATGGCATCCAAAGCACGGCAGGTTCTCCTGATTACTCATAGTAAACACAGGAAATGTTTCTGCCAATGGACCTCCGGGTTACCCGGAGGTCCATTGGCTGAAACATTGCTTGTGCACAGGCCATATGTACAGAATATGATAGCCTTACTATGGTCATAACGCGTAGATTAACGCGCAAATCGATGTGCTATTTGTGCGCATTTCATGTTAGGACTTGTAGTTTTAACTGTATCCCTGTTAATAGAATATAATTTCCCAACACAAAACCATTTACCTCCAGTACAAATTTGACCTGGTAATTGAATATAGGTTATAGAGTAATCTCCTGTTAATTGAATAAAAAATCTTGTAACATGTTGAGAAATTGCCCTGACTCTTCCCAGTTTTCCTTTGGTTATAGACCAATTTGGCCTCAGTACATTCAATACAGGCATTTAATCTATTATATCTTGTTTGACAGAGCTCATGGAGCTCTGTCAAACAAAATATAATAGAATAAATGCTAAGTTTATCTCTGGAATACAGGAAAGTGACACAATCCCTGTTAATTGAATACTCCTGCTAATTGAATAATGTTATTGGCAAAGTGGCTCTTCAATTAACAGGGTTCCACTGTACAGCAAAAACAAATGTCACAAACTAATAATGAAACTATGTACTTGTGAAATTTTCATGTGGTCATTCTACAAAATGTTTTAGCTGGTACTATACAGTTTTGAAGGTTAAAGGGCTCAGTACTTAGAGGTGAAGGCTGCAAGTCAAAGGGTCCTCTATCACCTGTGGCAACCACTTTGTTTCCTTGGGCAATACACTTCATTCCCACTGCCCACGTAATGCCATTGCATACCAAGGCATACTGCCTGTCAATCGTACACTTGTCTTCAACCAATGCTAACCCAGCGTGTGTGCTGTTTGTACGTTAGATGTTTGTAATTGCTCTGTGGTTCTCTCTGGCTTTTCCCACCTGTAAAACTGTCCGACATGAAGTGACCCTGGCTATCGAAGTGTCATTAAACCCCAATAAATAAATCAATAAGAATCATGTGTCCCTATTCTGGAGAACAGTTTGGGGCAAATTGCCAAAGGATGATTTGGGTTAGATTAGTATCCAGTTTGGGTCAAATTGTTGGAGGACAGTTTCGATGCAATTCTCACGAATTCCAGTCACTTTGGCCCCAGTCATTACAGCCTCAGGTCAATTCAGCCCCAATATACCAGGTCATTTCGGCCTCTTTAAATATTTTCAAATATTGTTTGAATTTTAACATTTTTCTATTTAATTTTTTTTCAACATATATATCTCTCAATTAGATATTCAGGTACACATGATATATGTCTAGTAGATTTTCTTTCATGATGAATAAATAAAAGAAAAGTTTCAGCACGTCGAAGATGCACATGGACTATGTGGGATTTGAAATCACTTGTGACCTGAATAATTTTATTTGCTTATGAATCTATGAGAGCCGGAAGCGAGGGTAAGTAATGTGATTTGGTTTGAGTGTACGCCTTGGAAGTGGGGCACTGGGATCAGACCCCCGTGGACATCGAACTGGAAGGGGACTAGGAATTGCGCATAACTACAAGGATTCTGCTCTGTGTTTTAGAAAATGTGGACATATTTATGGTAGTATCAAAATCGCAGTTTGATGGTTGTTTCAGAAAAAAAAACAGAAAAAGAAACCCTGTGAACCTCAAACTAGAAGTTGACTAGGAATTGTGCATGACAGTATGAATAAATGACTGCATATTCCGGTACTTTGCAAAATTTCAAAGTAAAATAATTTCTCTTACTTATACAGATAGCATCTTAAATGTATGTAAAATTGAACACATGGATAATTTTTAATGTCATGTATAACTGTTCTGTACACTGTGTAAATACAAATAACTGAACATTACTTAATAAAGGTAATTACCCATTATTTCTAAACATGAACTATGCACTGATCTTTATAGATCTCTACACTTAAAATGGTGCCGAAATGACCAAGGGACCAAAGTGACTTGGACAGAGATGACTTTGAGGTCGAATTGACCAGAGGACGAAATGACTTGGAGCCGATTCTAACAGATGAGAGACGTTAATTAGGCCCTATTATATAACGCATTGAATGTGAATTTACAGCAGAGATAATTGCTCGACGATATATTATATTAATATTTTTTCAATAAATATCGAACAATCTATTAATATTTTTTTTAAGAATTATTTTCAGGAGTTAAAACGAATATCGTAGCGTATCTAAAATATCCTAACAGATGTGTACTGCTTTTCTTTTGGATGATTCTTCCCTGGGCCTAGTTCTCCCCAAGCTGAAGATTCCCCCAGTTCCCCAAAAAAGATGACATGCCATTTTCAATGGCGGTAAATATACAAAAGGGTTATTATTTTCCATTTTTTTAGTTTTTGAAACTATGAAGCACTGTTCAGAAATACAGATGCACCAAAAAGTAACACATTATTACTTTGTTTTGGTTTCTAACGGGACTGAAAGCAACCTATCAGTATCACTTTTTTCGAATTACACCCATTTCGTCTGCTAACCAAATCGTCCGCTTTAATTTTACCCAAGTCGTCCTCTACAATTATACCCAACACGTCCGAAACTCGTTCGCTGGGGGAAAGTATTCAAGTATTGCATTTTGAATCATTTTTTATTTATATAATAATTTTATTGTATAATTTATTGTATATAACCTATTGTAATATATCTTAATGTACCTCCATTGTAATATATCTTAATGTACCTCCTTGCATTAAATTTCATATATGTGTATGAAATTCTGAAAGCAGAAATGTCAGAACAAAATAAACTATCCAGCCAGCTAATAAATTTTAATTACTGTTTATTCAATGGATTACCAATAAAAATTATATTATTACAGTAAAAGTTCTTAAAGTATATGTACGTTATATTAAGTTCAACAACATAATCTTTTAATTTTGCAGTTTTTCATTGAAGAGCTCCACCGGCACCTTACAGTGAATAATTGCAAAATTATTAGCATAAGTATTATAAGAATTAATTATATTGAGAAATGCAACAAAATTTGTTATATTAAGTTCTGCAACATAATCTTATAATTTTGCAAGTATTCATCGAGGCGCACCGTCGCTTTACAATGAATAATAGCAAAATTATTAGCAAATGTATTATAAGAATTAATTATATTAAGAAACACATCAAAATTTATGGTTTATTAAATTCTACAACATAATCTTAAAATTTTGCAATTATTCTTGGAAGAGCATCACCGGCGCTTTACAATGAATAATCACAAAATTATTAGCAAATGTACTAGTATTATAGGAATTAATAATATTAAGAAACGCATCAAAACGTGTTATAATTATATTAAGAAATGCATCAAAACTTGTTATATTAAGTTCCGTAACATAATCTTATAATTTTGCAATTATTCCAGGGGAAGGGGGGTCCTTGGGGGGGGGGGGGAGCAAAAATTTGCAAGACGTGATGTGGGGGTGGGTGAGTCTCTTGAGTGCACCAAAAATGTGCATTTCCAACTTGTGCAAATTTTTAAAAACACATCAATATATCAGCCAATATATGACATCATTTGTGTTTCAAACCTTAAACTTAAAGATGATGTTGTACATCACACTCTTAACATAAATACAACATCAGGAGGCTTCATATGTGAGAATATTGGGCTTAATCTGGGGAAATGTCACACGTTAGTAGGGGGTGGGTGTCTTGTTCGAAATGTAGCAAATGTGCAGACAATATTTTCCTTGACAAGCGGACGACTCGGCTTGCGGACGAAACGTCCGTATACCCTTTTTTCAAGCAAACTTTTCCTTACTTTTACAACACCTTAACATTCGGATAATTCAACAACGGAGTTTCTGTTCATCTTGATATTTCACGAGGTACGTGTCAATGCATATATGTATACAATCGCACCAATATAACAACAATTATCAGTTATATTATCGGTTATATGTACGTTTTTTTCGATTGAGGTTGTCACTGGCAGACAAGCTGCAACGAAATCAGGACTGAGAGTTCGATCTGAAATGACGAGATCATCAGCTGAGCATATTGACAAACCTCCAGAAGGACAGAACTCGAGTAATAATAGTAACACTTTGGCCGGCCGCTGATTTGTCGCGGTTCTCGGTTGAGAAGGCCTGGTTACCCCTGAAGTGTAGATATGTAGGCCAATGTATCACGCAAAGCTTTGAGGCGAAACAAAAAACATTTGATTCCCAGAGGGGGACAGGCCAATTGCAATTGCATGGGCAATTCGACACCGGAAGTTACGTGTTTTTTTCACTGAAATGTACTGTCCACTTCAAAAATCACATTGACGGCTATAGAGAATTCTGTTCTGGAACACATTTATCTGACTGGGTATGTGGAACCCTTTGCGGGCCTACGGCCCGCTTGGGGTTCCTGATATTTGGTGTACAACATCTCTGGGGAGGTCAGATCTACATTTGTTCCAATTAGGTCCCTACTAGTCAGAATCCTTTCATATTTGATATCGCAGGGAGGGGGGGTGGGCAGATTTGAGTTTGTTCATTTCGAGTCCCTGGCTTAATATTTGGGCAGGGGTGGGTTAGGTTCAAAGTTGTTCATTAATGTTCAAATCCATTCCTTAGTGTTTTTCCATAAAATTTGCCTTTCAAGCTGCAGTGACATAACAGCCCTTGGAAGTTTGGCAGTACTTGTCTACAGCTGACAGAATTTGAAGCAATCAGGAAGACCTATGCTAATAATCATCTGTCATGGACACTAATGATAATTTCATAACATCATTCCTATGTAGTGTTCATGAACCATGACTAACTGAATGTGACCCAAATTACTTCTCTGAACCACTTTGTCAGGTGAGCGATTAAGGCCCCTGGGGGGGGGGGGGGGGTTAAATCAGTAGTTGGTGTTTTAAAAATTAAAAGCTGTATTGGGTAAAGGGTTAACATGTATTATCAGTATGCAACAGGCATTCAAGTATGCTGGCCTCATGGGATCCTGGCCCAAAGCAGGTCTGAATTCTCCCAACGATTTTCGCAAGAATCCAAATGGATTCTCCCAAATTTAGAGGAATTATAAGCCCTGCACAACCCCAATTTTGAAACAAAATTCACATATTGTTTCATGGGGGTGGGGAACTATTTATCTTGCTGTATGGTTAATTAAAACGGATTTTATCAAAAGGCTTTGTGTGCTAAACAGATTTTAGTTTTATTTTGGGATAAGGGTAGTTTTCAAAGAAAGCTGTGAATTTTTATCCCTCCCAGCTTACTAATTAGGTAACAGAGTAGGAATTCTATCGGGGGCAATACCAGTTTTTAAGCCCATTTGACACAGATTGGACACTTCTCTTCAAAAGAACAAATTTCCCATGCTTTTGACTAGGCAGAAGCCAAAAGTTGATTTCTATTGCAGAAATGAGTCTTTCATCACATGAAAGAGGTAAATGTATCTTTGGTAGGGTTGGGATTTGCTCATAGGTATAACTGTTGTAAATATTTTAATTAGATTTACCTGCCTCGAAAAGTTGCACTTGGAAATTATGTAATACCCACAACTAAGCAGTCTTAGGAAAATATATCGTTTCAATAAACATTTAAAGAATTCTACTGATATCTTACATTACTGTTGAATGTTCCAGATGAATGTGATGAGGCTGATTTGAGGACTTTTTGGACCTAAAAATTCATTTGACTATTGGTGTGTTTTGGTTGGGAATTCCCTGAAGAATACGTACATGTGACCGGCACTTCCCGTTCTGTTAGTTTTTCTCTCTTACTTGTTGCATGACCCCCTGTTTAAGAATCAGAAATAGGTTGTCTGAAGGGCTATACTTGACAAAAGATATTTGAATTCCAAATTTAAAATGATGCGACAAATATGTTTTTCGCCTGAACGTTATAATGGTCGCCTATGGGAAATATTTACACCAATAAATAAATAAATAAATAAATAAATAAATTGGAGTAATGGTTGCGGAATGGAATATTTCAATATGTTGGATACTTTGGGGTTCCTTCTTACGCCTTGCGTATTGTCATATTAACAGATTTATCTGACAAGTGCTAGCCACTGGGCCTGAAGAACCGAAGCGAATTAAGCTTATTTTTATCGCCAAGAACTAAAAACAAATATGAGAAATCGCGTAATGCAGCTAAGGGGAATGACTGAAGTAACTTGAAGACTCACAACTTTAAATCAAAGCTGCTGACATTACTGGCCGAAATGAGTAGAATTCTTATCCACTATAAGAAGAGAAGTGTAAAAGTGATTTGATTTTATACAGAGTCGATAAAAATATCAAATGTTTTTTTTTTTGTGACACCGAGGCTTGAATGAAACAAAACTTTAACGCGTACCGTGGATCATAAAGCGTTTCATGAATGTAAAAAGTATTTGTTTTTCTCAGAATAATTTCAAATGCAATTTTTCAAAAATCAATACGTCGTATCCTTTTTTTATCTGCAACACTGCATTAACTATCTTGATTATCCTTGACATAGATTTCAGAAATGCTGAATGCTTCAAGAGTCAGCTGTCATATCGATGTATGTCCAAAATATTTTCATTCTGTTCGTGAATGGACTGACCTTGTTATTTGATATTTACGCTAATATCTGCATGAGAAAAATCAATATGGTTAGCTGCGTACAAGTGAGGGTGCCATCGGGTATATGTGTGAGAGAGAGTGCATGTTGAGGTGGTGGGCTGCAGAAAAATCTCACTAACACATCGAGGTCTCAGAAACTACTTTGGTGAGCGATTCAAGGACTGGTCCAAAATATCGTGTTAAAATATTAGGGGTACCTCGGGATGGTGCCGTGGTGTCATCATCGCCACACACGCCCCATTGCATCCGTCTAAACCACATATCTCGACCTTTAATTTGTTGTGTAATATACATAATGTTATGTATTTTGGTATACTTAATCGGTATTTATACCTCATGATTATTTTATGATACATAAATTCTCACCTTGTATAAAAAGAGATTGAGAGGAAACACACAAGCATGCTTTACAGCAACATGCCATACCATGCATACATCTGAGAATCTCATTCGGACGGCTGTGCCAGTATAGGCGGGCGTGTATGATCCAGATAATAGCTGGATGTCTGTTTTTAAATGTTTAAATGAGACACCCGGGTATTAAATCTCCATATACCATACATGTTGGCGGAGATAACGTTTTTCTCCCGTTTGAAACACATCAGAAACATAGTGGAAACAAATTTGTGGACGCGTTTCGCACGCTCCGCAATCAGTTGGACCAAATGCGTGAATAACTGTTTTGGCTTACAAACACAAAAGACAATAGATAGAATAGATAGAATTAAACCCCTTTCCCTTGGAAACGCGTAAACATATCGGCTATTTTGTTATTAGATTTTCTCTTATTTCATTTTCTCGAGTTGTTTGATTTAAGTATTCGACTATTTAATTAATAACAGCAAAATATGATCAAATTGTCAGAAATCTGATATTTGTGACTATATTTAGGTTTTTTAGTCCCTTTTGTATACCGACGCGAGAGAATGCGAAAAGCTTTCATTTACCATATACCCCCGATGTTTCGCGTGCCCTTATAACCTGGATGTTGCACGATCTCATACACCTTGGATGTTGGGCGCGCCCTTTGCCATGGCTATTTGTCCAAGGCATTCAGACCAATCAGAAGAAATAGGGACAATAAAATTTATATCTCATCATTTTTTTCATCTTAGTTTCTCTACATGGAGTTAAATCATGAAGTGCTAAATTATTTTTTAATTGTGATTTGTGACATCAGTACTTTTTGCTTTAACCATTTGAACACTAGTGGTATCTTCCGTGCCAGTGCAATGGCAACAATTAGAAGAGTCCATATTCATTATGTGGGGTAGACCAATCAATATTTTCAGCGTGCAGCCTCGGGGCTGCACGTTGAAAATATTGATTGGTCTACCCACATATTTACTGAACATCCTATTTAATGACATTATGACGTATCATGTTCTTGAACGGAAAAGCGACCGCTCGGGCTCAAAGGGTTAAAAACCACAAAGCTAGCTGTTGGCTGATCTTTACATAAATAAGCGTTTCGCTAGCATTTATTGGATGGTGTATGTAAGCACACTGCAATAAATAAAAGCAAACCAGTTTTTCAGTAGTTTTCCGAGTGTTGAGCAGATAAGCGATTTGCAAGCAGTGTAATGCCATACTAAAGTTACTTTCACCACTTGTCAATAGAGCCATGATAGTGGGGTTTTAGTGGCTTCTCACAATAGAGACATGATAGTGGGGGTTCGTAGTGACTTTTCACACTCAGTCTGTTAATATATTTATGTAGCATGACTAACATGGCTGGTAGTTAAATGTAGATCTACGTGTTAGAAAACTTTAATGAAGCGGTGACGCATAAGCATATTAGCTCGTGTGTTCGTTAATTGATTTTAAAGAATAACTTAATTGTCGAAAGTAAATTCATCTACTTATTTATTGGAGTTTAACGACACTTTCGACATCCAGGCTCACCTCGGGTCGGACAGTTTTACGGGGGGGGGGGGGGGGGTGGGAAGGAAGCCGCAGTACCTAGAAAGAACCACCGAACAGAGCCAGCGCGCTCCCTGTAGAAAGTAAATGAAAGCTATTGAAATATTTCCCCCAGTTATGTACATTTAATTGACATCAAGTATTAATTGAGGTTCCTTATTTAAGATGAAAAAAAAACATTTTTGATATTCATCCTGATAAATTAGTCTTGTCGCTTATGGAAAAAAATAAAATGTGCAAGTCTTTTTTTGAATGAAGTATATTTCTGATCAAATATTCAACCTGAAAATTTATGTCTGTCCCTCTGAAAAAAATATTAAATCTGATTTTCATAAATCTTCTTTGCAATGAATGGGCTCCACAAGACTGCTCAATGGGAAGGGCCACATGATATATGTTGTTTGAAATTCGGAAATAATAAGTATGAAACACTTACTGAATGTTCAAAAGGAGCCAAACAAAGATTAAAACTTTAAAAGCTTCAGACAATTGTCCCAGCTTGGCAAGTCGATGTTTCTGGTAGCTACATGCCACCACTCAATACTCATATGTGGATAGTCAATGCTCCGAGCTTCGAAAATGCCGTCAACTCGCGGAGATTATTTATTTATTTATTGGTGTTTAAGGTCACATACTTATGAGCAATGGCTAATCGTGACCGTGACAATTTTACGGGTGGAGGAAGCCAGAGTACCCGGAGAGAACCACCGAGCAACGACGAGCAGCTGTCAGCTCTCCAACATCGTAACTCTGAACTCTGCACCGCGGCACAGGCAGGGTTAGATTGGTTGAAGACATGCGCACCATCGACGTGTAGTACGCCTTAGTACACAACGTCATCGTGCCCCCATGTAGGAAATCGGGGTTAAGTGCCTTGCCCAAGGACACAACGCGGTAGCGCGAATCAGTCGCTGAAATGGTCACCCATCCAACTACTAACCGCGCTCTACATTGCTTAACTTCGGTGATCTGACGAGAACCAGTTAACGCGACGCCACCGCGCCCCCAACTCGCGGAGATAACGTTGTTAGAAGTGCCAATCAACCCTAGCAAAGAGAGAAACAGATAAATGTTCATTGAAATAAGCTCATTCCAATTTGTTTATGCCGTGACCCTGCACTGAACAGTTCAGTTCTGCAGGTGGGCAGCCCCCGCTGGGCAGTAACTGTTGATGAGAGGATCTTAAATTGATAGTGTATATTCTCAGTGTAGTCCATGGTGTTATTTTATGTTCGCACTGTAATATATTTCTTTTATTCTTTTGGTAATTCTCTACAAAAAAAGCCACCAACCGTCCATGTTATGGTTTCGCGTTGCACAGCAAGTAAATGAGGGCAGCTTGTTGAAAAATCCCATAGCTATATTTAGAACGTTCCCTTCAACTACGAGTTCTCACAAACAAAACTAAAACATTAAGCTTAATTCGTTATAAATGAAACATACCTGCGCCTCCAATGTCATAATACTGTTTTGTGCATGACAGACACCTGGACCCGTTTAAATAATCAAAAATGCACTAAAAAGCTTTTTCTGCAGCAAATTTTGTTCATCGAAGCGATTACGCAAGGAAACAGTGTTGGAAGCAATGTTTAAGACGGGTTCCCTGCTTCTGAATTTAATTTAACCTTTTCGTCTATTTTATTTCATTAACATTTTGCAAAGTGTAGTTCTTTTCCTACTTTGCGTTGAAGTAAATGCTCCGTTTTAAAGAATGCACACGTATGTAATAAAAACAGAACCACATAAGCGTTTGAACGGTTTAATGTTTATCGCACTCGTTTGGTCCAGAATACCACTCGCGGCGTCGCATCTCGTGTTATTCTTGCGCCCAACCAAACTCGTGCGATAAACATTAACCCATTCAAACGCTTGTGTGGTTCGGTCTATTTAGTCTACATTGCCCTGCTTATTTTACCCCCAACCTGTGGCCACGTTGTATTCGCAGCCTTGCGGCGTCACCCTCAGTTACATATACTTGGTTCTACACGCCACGTCTTAGCACGCGTTCTATAACCTTCATTGCATCGCTATTCGACTGATTCCAACACCACACCTCCTTCTCAACGTTTACGAACCTCTGATCCCATGTCTACAAGGTTTCTATTTTAAACACGTTGAAATTATTGGTCATGAAGCCTATACTCCTGTTTACACTAATTCATGTGGGAACATTTGAATTAACTGTAAATCAAATTAAATTAAATACCAAGGGATTATCCACCGACTATCGTATATCCTGGGAATGAACTCTCTACTGTGATATTTCTCAAATATATAGATGAATTCTCTTTCACACACAGGCAATCTCGCATATCTAACTGTTGTTAACAGTATATACCTCGTCCAGATCCAATGTGTGTACAGAGTGAAAGTGTGGAATAGGACAAATCCTACCTACCATACGTCTTTGATACTTTCATTGATTTTGAAATGTCACATGTGACCTGTGAGTATACTATATACAGTCATTCGAAATTAATTATGGCGGACTGTTACTGTGACTCCCTTCCACTCATCCTTCAAATTATCGTTCAAATCCCACGGTACGTACAGAGTGACAGGGCCAGCGCAAAATTTCTGAGAATTTCATTGGTAACAAAACGTCATATCCAACCTGCGTATAGACTATATACAGTGAGCTGAAGTCTGTTATGGCTGTCTGTTATTCTGGTCTCCTCTTTGTTCATTCGTCACATTCATCTTTCAAAAATGTCGGCAAAAAACGATATTGACTTCACGTTAAATGTGTGAGAATTTTATGATTTTTATATTTACAGTAGATGTTGGTTCAACACAGAGAACGTGGTCGGTGAGATCATTAGTTACACTACTTGCCAATAACCTTATTTCGTATTCTTGGTGTGGGTTAACTACATATTGTACTCGAGCTTCCCTCTCACCCAGAATGAAATTAACGGACACCGTATGTACCATTTATTAAGCAAGACGGATAGATTAATCAATGAACGGTCATAATTAGTGGCCGATGACTGAGGAACACACAGACAATAATCGTAAATAGTGACCCCCGTATTAATTCATTACACCAACACTGGAGGTATATTAATTGCCATTGACCACCATTTTGTTTTTATCGCAAAACAATCGCAGTCTGGCTAATTGGCACTTTAAGAAGCTTTAATCCAGCTCAAAGCGTAGGAAAGTAGGCAGAATTGTAAATGCGCCCAAAAATGTCGGAGAAAAGTAATCAATAATTCTCTTGGTGTTCAATGAGATGTTGGATTACTCCCCTTGCTTCGCATCACACTCATCTGCTTTTGTAAACAAATGGATGCCGATAAAACAATTTTAACTAAAACATGAATTATTTATTTATTTATTTATTTATTTATTTATTTATTTATTTATTTATTTATTTATTCGACATCCAGTGTTACCTGACGTCGGGCAGTTTTACGGGTTGATAAAGCCGCCTTGGCCAAGGACAGAACGCAGTTAACGCTGGTCAGGAAACAAACACATCAAAAGGTTTGCAAACATTTCGTAGGCTTGCAAAATAAATGCGTTTCCGACACGATGTGACCTTGGCTGGTCGAAATGTTTTGTATTTTTCCAATTTCTAGTTATTGTATTACCACATATCATAAAACTCTCAGACTCTACAAATTAATTCTCTCGCATCTCCGACAACGCCTAACACAATGCAACGTAAAAATAATTGAAGGATTCTTCTGTTTTTTCCTCTCTCGAGTTTTCTTTTCCGCAGTGACACATACTCCTTCACCCCAACCCTATCCCCCGCCCCTATATATATTTCCCAATTGAAATAGAGATACAAAAAAGTAAAATGATGTACTTATAACAGAATGAACTCTATTATCCCTTAGCCACGTGGGAATGTTTTGAGACCTGTAAAATCGTGGCTCGTCAGTACCACCATATAAACAATTGGCTGGTCGAAAATGTCGTTAAACATAAATAAATAAATAAATAAATAAATAAATAAATAAATAAATAAATAAATAAATGCGTTTCGGACCGTATCGTTGGTGGTTGCGGTGTCACATGAGGCTCAGCGAGAACAATATTAGGCTCAGCTAAAGCCTCGCTTCATATTGTTCCCACTTTGCCGTTTGTGACATCGTATCCGCCAACTAGACGTACCGGAACTCATAATGAGGCAGCTAATAAGCCGTGTAACTAATAATAACCCTCCGACTTTGTATCAGGTTTAATGGGTCATCCAACAAAACATTGGTCAAATTTCAGGTAATTTTCTTTCAAAGTAAAATAATGGTTAGAAAATAATAACCCGAATAAATTATATATTAAAATTACTGAAGTGAAATATAGACCATGTGGAACGTAATATTTGATATGGAAAAGCTACTATGTGGTAGAAACCACTGCCTTAAAGTCTGCTATGGCTATGCTATGGCATAAGTAAGAGACCAGATTTTGTGCAATACAATGCCTTAAATTTACTGAATAATTATATTCTGCAATCCTTCTGGCACATCCTATAAGAAATCTTTTTTCATTCATGTAAGGAACGGACAGAGAGGCTGATTTTACTTTAGGGTGTTTAAAAAATCACAGGGGCTACCATTTTGCTTGTGTTTGTTTACTTTTATGAAGTTCACAAGGGTCAAATGCACACAGTTAACAAGAACAAATATGGAGGCATAAGACATTTCATCAATGTACAATGATTAATGTCTAATGTTGCTTTTTTAGTTTGCAATGATTAAACCACCACAAGTTTGTGACATTTTGTATGAGATTTTTGTCAAATTGGCAAAATGTTGAGACTGATACACTAAAAAGGTAAAACGACTAACTTCCTCTTTTGGCATTATGTGATACAGTTTCTGCTGTTGCAACATGCCTGAGCATTGGCAACTGACAATAGTGCCATGTATGGCCAAAAACAACAAAAATGAACTGCCCTGCATGCTGAAGTCGGGCATCAATCAGCTTCGTTAAAGTTAGAAAGGAAAGCATGGATTCCAATTCATTTCTGCACATGGATTGGTGTGCTTTATTTGTTTTGAAACCCTTCTGTAGTTGCTTTTGGGGAGGTGGGGAGGTTTGACTCTTACTTAGACTATAAAATTTAAGAACACTAATAACTGATCTGTTTACGGATAACAATTATATAGTCATTGCACTGCAGGCCTGAGTAATGTCGCGCTTATGTGGGTTATTAAATTGACTTATCTCAAAACTTCCTAGAGGCTGTGATCTCGTTTCGATAATTCGTGGAGTTTTGTCCGCCATGTGTCTTGATACTATTTCGGCGCTCGCGAGTGCAATAAACATAAGTTTTTGGTGCTAATAGTGATCAAAATCGACATGGATCCATTTTACACACAATGTTGTTGCGCTATAAAGAAGTTTAATACACATGACGACACACACGTGTGAATGGGTTAATCGATATGGCAACAGTGACAGCGTGGAAGGATAGAACGAGAGGCCGCAGGACTCGAGTTTTATCCTTCTACGATGGCACAACTGCCATATCGATTAACCCATTCACACGCGTGTGTCGTTCTGTGTTTATTACACGCCTTCATGTCTATGAAAACAATTATTAGAAGGACACTCAGCAATTCATTTGACAACTATCAATAAAAAGAACACATTTTATCGCCAACCAAACTTGCGAGGGGAATCCGTGTTATTATTTCGTCTTGTAAGTTCGAATGTGTTCTTTGTGCCGATTACTGGCACACAGAACACATTGGAACTCATTGTACGATTTTCAGCCATCACTACCGATTCAAATTGTAACTGCGTTGCACGATTTGTAGAAAATTCCAGAGACATTTCGCCTCTATTTAAAAAATAGTCCGTCAACGACTTCCATTCCCCACATATGTGCGGAACAGATTTTCATTTTCCGCATGGTTCAGTGTTGCTGTAGATGGGGATTACATAGAACAGTCGTGTAACAAAATTTACGATGGAACTGAATTTCATTATATTGGTGAACAGAAAAAGACCTTTCTTAAACTCTGGTATTCTTATTCAATTTACAGACTTCACAAATCTTTCTTTGTGTTACAAATACAGTTGGGCTGCTATCAAATTACTTTTTCGTAAATATACAATTGTGACAACTGCAAAGTAAGTTGACTTAAATATATTTTTGTTTTCTAACGGAATTTTCCAGTTTTATATAGTTATTCGAATCAATGGCGTATTAATCACATTTTGAAACTTGAGTAACTTTTTGTAACTTGAATGCATTTCCCAGATTCAACATTATAACTGAGGACTTTACCTGACAGTTATTACATTGTCAGTTGATCTTATCAATTGAATATGTTCCTGTGAATGTGCCGTGTGTTATCGTTTACATAGCGTCGCTGATTCGAATGCAGCTATGAAATGTTTGCAAATTTCAGATATTTGGGAAATGAAATAGTTTCCCAACCTTGCCCAAGAATTACGTTATATAAAAAAACAAGCATGTTTTTTCCCAACGTAATTATATTTCGTTTTCGAGCATTTTCCTCTGGTTGTGTTCAATACGCCGGTGACTAAATGATGAATGTGCCTTCTCCGAGTATGGAGTGTATATTCTTTTAAATTTAAATCGGACTTTAGAATTACCGATCTATTCATTGTTATTCTTGATAGTTACTTAAGCGGTTGGCATTTTCTTTGTCATCAATAGCAAAAAAATTTTTTATTTTTTTTTGAAAGCGAATAAATTCAAAAATTTGTTATTTTGTTTTTTTAAAGTGCAGACGTTCATCACTTTAATTCGTATTTAGGGCATTGTTGATAGTTTTCAAAAAAATGTCAAAATTTAGTTGGACGACTCCTTAAACTCGACGATGACAACAATCTTAACAATCTTCCACCCATTTAGAATAGTTAAAATCCGCATCCAAGAACTCCCGTTATTTTATCTTCGATGTTATCCGAAAGAATTACCGTCGTGAATTCGTGTGCATTATTTTTTTAAGAAGGACCGAACATTCTTAAAAGAATTACCGGGCATTCTTTCAAATAATACACAGCTGTTGTTTTCACATAAACATTCAACGTGGACTGACCCAAGTTTTTACCACATCATCCCCTGCTACATACTTGCACAGCATGCTATTGTTTTCGGAGAGGTATCTCAACGATAAATCACCCATCAAAAACTGTTAACATTTTCAACATACAGTTGAAACTAGATGTCCTGTCACAATTAGGGCAGAAAATGTTCGGTGGTTAATGCGATCCTCACTGCAGAAGAATGAAGTTGTCTGAAATAAACAAAAGTGTTTGCGATGTGTAATTCAAAATATATGGAGAGTAATCGATTGATTGGACTGGTTACGTGAAAAAAATCATGAGAGGTGTGGGACGTTGTACACACACGAGTGCGAGAATGCGCACGAGTGTTTTACAATATAGTCCCTCACCTCGAATGAATTATTTCACGTAACCAGTCCAGTCAAGCGATTACTCTGTTTATTTCTTTTCATTATTAACGATAATTATATTATTTAACGCTTTACCTAACGTAACGGCCAGCGCTGTTCTTAAAAGTCGCCAATTAATTTTCATTATTTTTTTACTTTTTGTCTCTAAAACATAGGTTATGACACCTCATTGGAACGAGCTCGTTGAGCTCGTTCCAAGGAGAGGTCATAACCTATGCTTTTGAGACAATGGATGAAAATAATAGTGCACACCCACGCAGTGGCGTGGGCGCACATAGGTAACCCAGGTATGTATCCATGATTTTATAATTTTTCTATATACCATGCAACAGAGTTTGGGGTGCCATCTGGCGGCGTGGCTCTCCCACTGGCAAAAAATCCAGAATCACTGTAACGGATATTTAATTGTTTTTGGTTTTTCAAAGTGCATTATGTAAAATATATTGTCGCAGAATGCTGGAAACTATGAGAAATAATTAAGTAATGAAGTGACTTTTGAAATTAGGTTGTTGTTGGAGAGTTAGGTATTGTTTGAAAGTTCGAAGTGCCAATGCCGTCCGTTGCCGATTTCGTCAGATTCAAAGCCCAGTTTCAATTTTAATTGAGAACGTACACTTCACAATCTGTTGACAACGAATATAAAAATAAAACAAGTGATTTATTGATACTTTTAGTGGGCCTTTTTCATTTGTGGGACACTTCGCGCGATTTCCTTAGAAACAGCCGGAGTTCGGATGAATTCAAGTTATGTTGACGTAAGGTCTGAGGAAATCTTTGTTCTCAAAACAATGACAGGCATGATGCAGCCTTGTAGTAAAAGTTTTCAGAAACAGACATGCATGATGCACGCGAACAGCGATATTCATTTATTTCCTCAATTTTTCTACACAAGTTCACTGGCTCTAGTTTATGAACTATTTTTTCCAATGATACAATACAATTTCAGTTTAAGACTGTCAGAATTACAGTGCAGTGGCCAGCCAATTCTGTGATCCGACGTGTTCTCTTAAAGGCTAAATACCGGTACCACTCAGAACTCCCATTTAAATTACACTTCCTCTGCTCTGTGTTTTGGTAAACAATGTTTTAATTCCTCGATGCTTTAGGCTTTGCAACCAGAAGAGAACTGAATTCCTCTTCAAACTAGTCAACGTCGCCCTCCTCGTCTGACCAACATCTGGAGGTGGGGATTCTGATATTTAGTATGTTTCTCCAGAAATGGCAAAAAAACTTTTAAAAAGCCTAAATACCAACCTCCCCAGAACCACCTCGAAATAACATTTGCACACTGATTCCGGAGAAAATATTTCATTTCTACTAATTCTAATTTGTTTTAGCATTCAAAAGGAAAGTGAAATTGAATTTGTTAGAAAATGTGAATGCATGTCTGTCTGTCTGTCTGTCCATCCATCCATCAGTGAGTTGGACAACTCATAGCCTGGACGATTCGTACCTCTGGCAATTGGAACCTTTTGCTGGACATTTCGTACCCCAATGTCTGGACAATTTGTACCTTCTGCCTGGACGATTCGTACCCCTCCTCTGGGCAGTATTTGACAGTTCGTACCCCCTCTGGACAATTTGTATCCTCTTCTGAAAATTCATACCCTGCTTAATTAACTCCCTCTGAAAACATATACATGGAGATGGGGTTGGGAGAGGATTATAAACTTGGCGAAAGGATAAAAAAGGTGATGTCATTTCTATTACCGGTATTTTAAAAAGACAGAATATCAAATTTCATGACTTTTAAAGTAAAAAGCAAGTAGACACTTAAAAAGATTCAACATCACGACGGCAAAAAAATGCTCTATTGAGGGAGCTCAGAATTAAAAACGCCAAAAAGAAAATGCTCAATTGAGGGAGCTCAGAATTAAATTGATTAAATTAAGAAAATGCTCAATTGAGGGAGCTCAGAATTAAATTGCTTAAAAATATCAACATTTGATGGATTTAGGCATATTAATGGTGCTATGAGATACCACTTGAGCTGCACTGTCATGCTGTTGGAAAAAGTCAATGTGTAATGTTTTGTCAGAGACATACCAATGACTCTAGATGCCTTAATTAAGAAATCTGAGGGTTTTTTTTTTTTAATTTTTTTACAAAAATTGCAAAATATTCATCAAACACAATGTGAAATATTTTAAAAAACCAGAATGTGATTTAAAAACTATCACAAATGGGAAATTTAATATCGTAAGAGGTTTGTTTTGTGTCAACATCAACTAATTTATGAATTATATCATAGTTTAGGATGAAAGTGGGTATGCTGGGGGTCCAGGGGACACATTCAGGGCTATATTTTACCACATCAATATGTAGAAGAAAATTTGACATCATTTGTTAGGATAAAATGACACTGTCTATTGATATTGGTGATTCATATAGCTGCAACCCCAGTTTTTAAAACAAAATTGACATTCATTTTGTTTTGTGTGGAGTGGAGGGGGGAGGGGGTGAACACCACTCTTTCTCTTGCAGTATGGTTAAATGAGACAGGGGATTATTTTCTGCCGATGCAGATTTTAGTTTTATTTTGGGATTCGGGTAATTTACAAAGAAAGCAGTGAATTCTCATGCAGAAATGACTCTTTTATCAAATGAAAGAGGTAAAATGTATCTTGGAATGATTAGAATGTAGGTTAAAATCCCCCTACAAAAAATCCCCCAATCATTTTTACACACTTAGCAAAAATCCCCCCCCCCCCCCCCCCCCACACACACAATTTTTGAGGGTAGTACCACAATCTCCCACATTGTTTTAAGAGCAGTACAAAAATCCCCCTCCAGGCCTTTTACACCAAAAGGTTAAAAGGTGGTCCAAGAGGATTTAAAAACTTATGTATTTAATTTGTAAAACACATACATAAACACTCATCACTATTTACAAGAAAACATGCCTCAATAACTATTTATCAAGACAGTTATTTATTTATTTATTTATTTATTTATTTATTTATTTATTTATTTATTTATTTATTGGAGTTTAAGGACACTTTCAACAGCCAGTGTCACCTCATGTCGGATGGTTTTATGGCTGGAGAAAGCTAAAGTTCACGGAGAGAATCAATGGGCAACAGTGAGCAACTGCCCCACGTGCTAACTCCACACAAGCAAGGTTAGCATTGATTGAAGCGACAAGTGATCGGCCTCGAGTGGTAAAAAGCTTTGGACATTTATGTATGGCTTTAAATGTACTTCTAACAAATTAGGGGGGGGGGGGGATTTTTGTTCACCAGAAATTATGGAGGGAGGAATATCTGTTCACCTGAAAAAAACATTGGGGTGGGGGGGGGATGTTTGCACATTGTGTGAAAATGATTGGGGGAGGGGGGTGATTTTTGTCAGGGAAAAGTTTTGTAGGTTACCCTTTGGAAGGTTTGGGGTTGATTATAGGATATACACACATGTAAATGTACATGTATTTTGGCTTCCAACACTGATTTAATTATTATTTTTGGGATATTACACATATTTCACTTTTAAATGTTCATTCGAGAAGCACAGACCGAATAATACTGTTTTATTTTTTGAAAAGTTATATTTTTGTCACAGTCAGCAATAAAGGCCATATATTGCCAAAAATAATGCAGTTAAATGCATCTTGAGCAAGTGTGGCATCCAGAACTGAGAAGTACACTATAACCTCTGGCAAATGCCAAATACACAGGTAACCACCTATTTTACTCTATTAACACATTTAATTAAACCATGTTTTCCGCTCATAGTACTTGTGATAGAGGGGATTCCAAATTATATTCCAATCCTCTCCCAAATCACCATCCGAACACTTGGCTAGAAAACCCATATTTCACTTGTATTCACTGGTATAATAGAAGTTTTCTCCATATTATGATAACACTTTACTTGAAAAGAAGATACCACTTTTGAATAACTAATTTCTTTCCATAGTCATGACTCACCCCCCCCCCCCCCCCCCCCTCACTGGAATGAGCTGAATGAGCACATTCCAATGAGGTGTTCATAAGCTTTGTTTTTGATGCTCAAAAAAGCAAAAATAATTAACATTTGATGGCAATTTTGGTGAATGGTGCTAGCCGGTTTTGGCCGTTACATCCATTTTATTATGTTAACCCTTTACCTTACATGTACATGAAAAGAAGATAGCACTTTTGAATAACTAATTTCTTTTCATTTTTTGTGTCAAAAACATAGCTATGACCGCCACCCCCCCCCCCCCCACTGGAATGAGCTGAACGAGGTCATTCCAATGAGGGGTCATAAGCTATGTTTTTGATGCAAAAATAATGAACATTTGTGGCAGTTTTGGTGAAGGATGCTAGCCTGTTTTGACCATTACAAAGAGTGAGTGATTAAAAATGTTAAAAAACAATTTCTTCATTCACAGAGTATTTTGGAACATAAATTTTAGGGGGAAGGGGGGGGGGGGTGAGTGGGAAAGTAACAAAGTTGCAAATGTGAATGAATAGCTTTTGTGTACAGCTACCAATATAGTAGTCTGATAGTAGTGTTGCCAGGTTCCCCATGTTATAGCACAAAACTACATTAACAATTGGCCCTCTACCACCCATACTGAATCCCTCAGCTGATGAGAAAGTTAATAGCATACACTCTCAGTTTCCTATGATTTGCTTTAGTACTGCAGCACTCAGTGTCCACTGAGTTTTTTTTTCTGTTTGACAGCCCTGTCCTGGCTCTTCTCACTATATTTTTCATTGTATGTCAGTCAGTATTCCTATGTGCATGTAGACTGTCACTTTCAAAATATGTGATTACAAGTCTGTCTGTCCATCATACATTGTACAAAGTGTTGGTTTGCTTTTCATTTGCACAGTTCTGCATTTTCAAAAAATGGCAATTGACTACCCCCCCCCCCCCCCCCTCATTCACACACATGCACAAATATAAATGTATTAAACATTAAAGAGCACTACATTCCTGAAGCAAATATCTGAGACATCCTCACTGGATACTATGCATGCATGTATTTTCCCAAATTTTCACTCTTTTTATCAGAATGGGTGCCTGTAGGGATTAAATCCAAGGTTGTAAACAAGCCCTTGTGGGTACATGTACTTAGGGGACACGCACATCACTACAGAATCAATATTTTGATGGTTTTAGGCATTTTAACAGTGCTATGAGATACCATAGGAGCAGTGCTCAGCTGGTCATACTGTTGGAAAAAATCAGTGTTTAGTGTTTTGTCAGTGCTATACCAATGACTCCAAGTGCCTTAACTAAGAAAGGGAGGCTTGTTTCACAAGAATGGCAAAATATTCATCAAACGCAATGTGAAATATATTCAGAAGCCAGAATGTGATTTAAAGACTATCACAAATGGGAAATTTAATATCACAAGAGGTTTGTTTTGTGTCAACATCAGTTAATTTATGAATTTTGTCATAGTTTTTGATAAAATGGGGCATACTAGGGGGACACCTTCAGGGCTATATTTTGCCACATCAGTATGTTGAAGAAAATTTGACATCAGTTGTTAGGATAAAATGGTACTGTCTATTGATATTGGTGAATTATATAGCTGCAACCCCAATTTTTGAATCAAAATTGACATTATTGTTTCATGGGGTTGGAACACCACTCTTTGTCTTGCTGTTTGGTTAAATGAGACAAATGTTTCCTCAAAGTATTACATGCTGATGCAGATTTTAGTTTTATTTTGGGATTTGGTTAGTTTTCAAAAAAAGCTACATGAGTTCCTTACCTCTCAGCTTACTCATTAGGTAACAGAGTAGAAAAATGTATTGGAGGCAACAGCAATTTTTAAGCCATTTGACACAATTTGGACAGTTTTCTTTAAAAGAAGACATTTCCCATGTTTTTAACTCAGTGGAAGCCAAAAGTTGATTTCTCATGCAGAAATGACTCTTTTGTCACATGAAAGAGGTAAAATGTATCTTTGATAGGACTGGGGTTGATCAAGGAAATACATAATTTGGCTTCCGAACTTGATTTAATTATTATTTTTAAAGCTTATTTCACATTTAAAAATTCATTGGGGTACCACACACCTTACAATACTTTTTTAGCTCACCTGACTGAAAGTGAGCTTTTCTTATCACTATTCGTCCGTCGTCCGTCAGTCCGTCGTTCTGCGTGAAGGTGGTGTTTGAGCCTCTTTCTCCTAAACCACTGGCCACATTTTAATTAAATTTCAGGTAAGTAGTGGTTATTTTAGGGCATTTTGATTTTTATGCAAATTAGGTTCCGGCTCATATTGAACAGAGGGGTGGGGAAAAAATGGCCAAATTTTTTGAAAATCTTCTAATGAACCATCAGTAGCAGAGACTTGATATATGGTATACAGAGTCCTTTTAAGGTTTAGAATTAAGTTTGTTCAAGAAAAGTTTGTCGGGCATTATTTGCCTTCGTTATGGGAGGGGCAAAAATTTTGGCTACGCCTAAATTTTCTATTTTCAGAACTGTGAGGTCGATTTGAACCAAATTTGATATGAGATGATAATGGGTCATAAGTAGTTGATTGATGCAAAAACAAATTTTCTCATTGCCCCATGGGAACCTCGGGAGCTAGAAATAGGAAAAACCTTAAAGCTGCCATACCTCCAAAACTACAAGGCACAGAGAATTCTTATTTTGTATAAAGTTACTTTTATCCAGTAGAATAGAATGGTTAAAAAAAATCCCTATCGGTTTGATCACAAGGTACTTTTTCAGGACTTTGAAAAAGTGCTGAGTCAGCACTATTTAACACTGTTGGCAATGGTAAAACATTAAAAAATCTTTTTTTCCAGATCCAGCAGGCAGAATCTTTTGATATTTGGTATGCAACATTGTGGGGTGGATCTGATTCGAGTTTGTTCAAATCGCCCCCTGGGTTCATATTTGGGCTCAGTATATGAGCCCGATTTCGAACTTAGTGCATTTCAGGCAAATTTCTTCAAAAATCTTCTTCTCCAGATGCAGCAGGCAGAATCTTTTGATATTTGGTATACAACATTGTGGGGTGGATCTGATTCAAGTTTGTTCAAATCAGCTCCCTAGATTCATATTTGGGCTCAGTATAGAAGCTCGAATTCGAACTTAGTGCATTTCAGGCAAATTTCTTCAAAAATCTTCTTCTCCAGATGCAGCAGGCAGAATCTTTTGATATTTGGTATACAACATTGTGGGGTGGATCTGATTCAAGTTTGTTCAAATCGGCCCCCTGGATTCATATTTGGGCGCACTGTAGAAGCCCGAATTCGAACTTAGTGCATTTCAGGCAAATTTCTTTAAAAAAATCTTGTTCTCCAGATCCAGCAGGCAGAATCTTTTCATATTTGGTATGCAACATTGTGGGGTGGATCTGATTCAAGTTTGTTCAAATCGGCTCCCTGGGTTTATATTTGGGCTCAGTATAGGAGCCCAAATTTGAACTTAGTGCATTTCAGGCAAATTTCTTTGAAAATCTTCTTCTCAAGAACCAGCAGACAGAATCTTTTGATATTGGATATGCACCATGCTTAGTGGGGGGATGAGATTCAAATTTGTTCAAGCCAAGTCCCAAGGTTTATATTTGGGCTCACTGTGGTAGCCCAAATTATAACTTATTTCAAAATTAGGAATTTTCTTTAAAAATCTTCTTCAGATCCAGCAGTCGGAATGTTCTGATATTTGGTATGCAGCATCCTTAGGGGGGTGAGATTCAAGTTTGTTGAAGCCATGGCCCTAGGTCCATATTTGGACTCAATGTGGGAGCTCGAATTGTAACTTAGTTCAAACTGAGGAATTTTCTTTAAAAATCTTCTTCTTCAGATCTAGCAGTCGGAATGTTTTGATATTTGATGTGCAGCATCCTTGTTAAAGCCAAGTCCCTGGGATCATATATGGGCTCCCTGTGGGAGCCCGAATTGTAACTTAGTTCAATATGAGGAATATTCTTTAAAAATCTTCTTTTTTTTTAGATCCACTGGTCAGAATCTTTGGATATTTGGTATAACCTTTTCTTAGGACGAGCAGATGCAGCTTGTTGAAATCAATTCTCTGGGTTGATATTTAGGCTACCATGTCAAGTGAGCGCCCTCAGGCCCCCTGGGGCCTCTTGTTATTGTTTTGAACAGTATGTTTTTGTCATCGTCAGCAATAAGGGCAATATATTGCAAGCAAATTCACATCTTGAGCAAGTTTAGTCTCCAAGGGCAGACTACACCCTCCAGCAAATGCCAAATAACAACCTATTTTACCCTATATGTACACATGTATTAACAAATGTAATTAAACCATGGTTCCCCATCATAGTACTGGGGGCAGAGGGGAGGTTCCCTATCTTCGAGCTCCCCCTTCCAAATCACCATTCAAACCCACAGCAGGAAAACCCATATTGCACTTTTATTTACTGGTATTTAGATGCTTGTCTAAATTATGCTGTTAACACTTTTCTTAACATGAAAAGCTGATTACCCTTGCCCACAAACTTATTGACTTTCTAACTTTTAGTGTCAAAAACTTGACTTTTTACACCATTGGAATAACCTCATTCCAACGAGGGGGTCATAAGCTATATTTTTTACACAAACAACGAGAAAATAATGAACATGGAATGGCAGTATTGATGAATAGCACCAGCAGCTTTTGACTTTTATATTTGGTAATGGGTTAAAAAATGTTAGAAAATAATTTCTTCATTGAAAGAGTATTTTAAACACAAATTTGGGGGTGGGGTACAGTGGAAAAAATAACACAATAAAGTTGCAAATGTGAGTGAATGGCATTTGTGGGGGCACGGTGGTGTTGTACTACTAAGGCGTACTGCACGTTGATGGGGCACTTGTCTTCAACCAATGCTAAGCCTGCTTGTGTGGAGTTAATATGTTAGGGAGCTGACAGTTGCTCGGTGGTTCTCTCAGGGTACTCCGGCGTCCTCCCCCCGTAAAACTGACTCAGTCATGATTAGCCATTGTGCATAAATATGTTACCTTAAACACCAATAAATAAATAAATAAATAAATAAATAAATAAATAAATAAATGACATTTGTGCAAAGCCACCAATAAAGTAGTCTAGTACTAATAAAGCAGTTCTAGTACTAAATTTTCCCTTTTATTTGATGCAGGACCCCCTGTTTTGGGGTCAGAAAAAGTTATCTGAAGGGTTAAACTTGACAAAGATATTTGAATCCCAAATTTGAAGTGATGCAATCAAATTTTGTTTAGCTCGAGCTTTGTTGTTACGGCTCCCATGTTACAATGTTACAGCACAAAACTGCAGTAACAACTGTGAAATATTGTTCACTCCTTGAATCAAGTCCCCAACCACCACCCATACTGAAGCCTCAGTTGATGAGATACAATTGGGAAAGACTGTACAGTATGTTTTTTGAAACTAAAGTCAATCTCATACACTCTCAGTTTCCTATGATTTGCTTTAGTACTGCAGTACTCAGGGTCCATTGAGGTTTTTTTTCCGTTTCCAATCTTGTCCTGGCTCTTCTAACAAAATTTTCCATTGTATGTCAGTTTTTATTTCTGTGTTGACTTTCAATTCGTGTGACTGCATGTCTGTCTGTCTGTTCAGCAAAGTGTTCCTTTGCTTTTCATTTGCCTGTTTGTACATTTTAAATAACTGGCAGCTGACTATTTTTTCACACTCTACCCCCCCCCCCCCCCCCCCGCCATTCACACACAAATACCCCCCCCCACCCCCCCCCCCCATTCAAACACAAATATATTAAACACTAAATAAACTCAACTTTTTTAAGCAAATATATCATTCATCCTCCTTGGAGAAATATGTCCACAATTTCACTCTTTTTATCAGAACGGGTGTTTGTGGGGATTAAATCCAAGGCTGTGAAAGTGCCCTAATGGATACTTACTGCTCAAGCACAGCACCACAGAATCAATATCGGATGTTTTTAGGCATTTTAACAGTGCTTTGAGATACCAGATGAGCTGTACTGTCATACTGTTGAAAAAAGCAGTGCTTTATGTTTTGTCACCATCCACCATCCATATTAATGACTCTAAGGTGACTTAACTGAGAAAAATGGCTTTTTGTTTTTTACAAAAATCAGAATGATTCACCAAACACATGATGTGAAATGTCTTCAGAAGCCTGAATGTGATTTAAAAAAGATCACAAGTAGGATATTTAATGTCACAAGTTGTTTGTTTTGTGTCAACATAAATTAATTTATGAATTATATCATGTTTTTGATGAAGAGGGGTATACTGTGTGTGTGTGGGGGGGGGGGGGGGGGGGGACATTCATTGAGGACTATTTTTTTTTTAAATTTTACCACATCAGCATAAATTTCCCATTTGTGATAGTTTTGTCGCAAGATGTTGTTTTGTGTCAACATCAATTAATTTATGAATTATATCATAGTTTTTGATGAAAAGGGGTAGATGGGGGGGGGGGGGGGGGAGAGGGGTGGTCACATTCATTGAGGGCTATTTTTTACCACATCAGTATGTGGAAGAAAATTTGACATCAGTTATGCGGATAAATGGCAGTTAAAATGGCATTGTCTGTATTGGCGGATAATATAGCTGCAACCCCAATTTTAGAAACAAAATTGACGTTCACGTTTGTTTCGTGGGGAGGGGATGGGAGGGGGAGTGGAGCACAATTTCTCTAATCTATTGGAGCAATGGACGCAACAGCAGTTTATTTAAGGACACGTGGCCGTGTGAAAAGCATCAATAATTAGGCCACATTGAAACTCTTTTTTCAAATTTATTTCCCCTTCACCTTGTGTGAGGACAATAATAATCTATGTGAATCATTGAATTATGATCAATCACAAAACGAACGTCAACTCCACAACTCAAAAGAAATGGTCCGCATCGCCGATGCGGGGGTCGTCTTTTCGTGGCTAACACAACAGTGGGTAACTATGAACCAAAAAGCATGGAGAGGACCTTTTTCTAAATAACTAATTTGAACGAAATGACTACGTCAACTCAATAATTCTGCTGTCTGTATCCGACCGAACACTTTTGAACTTGGTCGAGACAATTATCCTGGGAACCCATACAATAAAAAAGAATCAAATCGGTTAACATTTGTTCAAGTTATGGCGCTATCATAAGTATCAAGCACAAAATTTGCAAAAAAAATGACAAATTTGGCCCAATAATTCTTCGGCCGTACATCGGACCGAGCCCGTTTTCGAACTCGACCAATACATTGTTTCTTGAAACCCATGTGCCAAATATCTGTCAAATCGATGGACGTTTGTTGAAGTATCGCGCCATCAAGCTCAAAATTCGTAGATTTCATCAAAGGGCCATAACTATTGTGGAAAAGCGTGGACACGCCCTATTTTGCGTCATCGGGTGTTGCACATGCATATCAAGCCACATACCAAATATCAAAATCCGTCCAGAAATGACTAAAGGGCCACCTGCCCGGCGACCGGCCCTCGCCATACCAATAGGGAAGGTTTTTGTGTTTTTTTTCTTTTTGAAAAATTCGACTAAAATTAGGAAACTAAATGAATAGAATTAAATAAGTATGCCTAATGATATCACACATAATAAAGACAAACAGCCGGTTTATGCCTTTTCAAAACTGGCAGAAATTGCTTATCAAATAATATTACCGTCTTACTTTTGTTAACGAGTCCTTCATTTTCCTTTCGCGCCAAGAGCTTCACCAGTTTTAAACTGCGAACCCGGACCAGAAGAAACGGATAAATTACCAAATAACGGCGACGTTATTTCGTAAATCCGGCGACGTTTTTTTTTCTCGAGTCTGGCAAATAGTTGACAACATTGGTGTCATTAAATTGAGAAGAGTCGGATATCACACATACGTCTGCTATTACGCACCCCCTCCCCATTATACATCTTGCAAGTATAAATATCTCGATATTAAAATTTCTTGCCTGATGTTCCCTATATGGGTTAACTTGGAGGGGTCGGGTTGGGTGTGGGGGGGGGGGTGTATGGCTCATTTTTAGCTCACTGAAGGGAGCTAACTTATCACTTGCCGTCCGTCGTGAACTTTACATTATCGATTTCTCCCAAACTACTGGACCAAATTGAACCACATTTGGTGTGCATGTTCCTTATATGTCAATTCAAGTTTGTACAAATAACCTTGCCGCGTCCACAAGGGGCACCAGAAGGGCATTACTCTGATAGCACCCATACATTTTTAAAAAAATAAAAAAATCTTCTCCAGAACCATCATTTAGAATCTTTTGATATTTGGTATATGACATCTCTAGGGGGGAGGGGGGGGGGGGGGGGTAAGTCAGATTCAAGTTTGTTCAAATCGAGTCCATGAGCTAATAATTGGGCTCCCTCTAGGAGCCCGAATTTTAACTTGGTGAAATATGAGGAAATTTCTTTAAACATCTTTCATATTTGGTATGAATGTTTTCATATTTGGTATACAACATGTCTAGGGGGTCAGATTCCAGTTTGTACAAATCGGGTCCCTTAGTTAGTATTTGGGCTCTCTATTGGAGCCCAAAGTTTAATTTTGTGCAATTTGAGGACATTTCTTTAAAAATCTTCTTCTCCAGATCCACCAGTCAGAATTCTGTCATGTTTGGTATACAACATCTATAGGGGGTCAGATTCAAGTTTGTTCAAATCGAGTCCCTGGGTTTATATTTGGGCTGCCTATGGGAGCTTGAATTTTAACTTAGTGCAATATGAGGGAATTTCTTTAAAAAATCTTTTTCTTCAGATTCACTAGTCAGAATCCTTTCATATTTGGTATGCAACATCTTGAGGTGGGTTAGTTTCTGGTTTGTTCAAATTGGTTACCTGGGTAAATATTTTGGCTCACTGTTTGAGCCCAAAGTTTAAAGTGAGGACATTTCTTTAAAAACCTCCTTCTTCAGATCCACCGCTCAGAATCCTTTCATATTTGGTATATAACAACTCAAGGGGGACCGGGTTCAAGTTTTTTCAATTTGAGTCCCTGGCTTAATATTTTGGGGTGGGGGTGGCACGGGGAGCATGTTAGGTTCAGGTTTGTTCAAATCGGTTCCTTAGTGTTTTTCCATAAAATTTGCCGTTCATGACTTCATTCCTTTGTAGTGTTTATGACCCATGTATAACTGAATGTGACCCAAATACTTCTTGGAACCACTTTGGCAGGTAAGTGATTAAGGCCCCTTGAGGCCTCTTGTTTAGTCAAGCTGTGTCGAAGTCAAGCTCGACTTATAGTTTTGCGAATGGCGGGCGGGCGTAAACAATTGGTTTCTGGATGATAACTTGATAATGGTTCGTCCCACGTTCATGGAACTCCAAAGGTCAAGGTCACAGTGACCCGGGACATAGTAAATCAAAACACTTGGTTTCCGGATGATAATTTGATAATGCTTCGACCCACGTTCATTAAACTTCATAGGTAGGTTGGCACCAGTGAGAGGAAGAACCTTATTGGTGAAAGGGCAAGGTCACATTGACCTTCAACATAGTAAATCGTAAACAATTGGTTTCCAGATGCTAAGTTGACTACGGTTGAACCCATATTCATGAAACTTCATAGTTCGGTTGGCATAGGTGAGTGGAAGACCGCTATTTATCTTGGGCTCGCTAGGCCAAAGGTCAAGGTCACAGTGACCTTGAACATAATAAATCGTAAACAATTGGTTTCCGGATGATAATTTGACAATGGTTCCACCCACGTTCATGAAACTTCATAGGTAGGTTGGCATTATTGAATGAAAGAGCCTTATTTTCGAGTCAGTAGGTCTAAGGTCAAGGTCACAGTGACCCTTCACATAGTAAATCGGTGATCCTATCGGAATTTTTTTTTTTTTTTTTTTGAAGTGCCCCCAGAACGCTCCCATGGCTGCGCCACCATGCCCACACTTGGGCAATCGTGATTAAATGCCTTGCCTAATGACAAAAGCAGTTACACCTGCTGGGGATCGAACCGTGGATCTCTCGGCTTGATGTTAGTAGTAGATCTGTATCCGACCGACCCACATTGCACGGATCTCATGGCGCAGTTACTTCATTTTTGGTTGTCATGGTAGCCCGCATGAGCGCCATCTTGTGACAATATCCCCATAGTGATACGTGGCCCTAGTGTGCATGCGCAGAGCGCGTTTTGTTGAGGTGAGACTAGTGTACGACGTCCATTTTGTATATCTGAGGCCGCCGTCTTGGTTTCTATGGTAGCACATGGTTGCTATATGACCCAAAACCTTCTAAGGAAAGGGGTGTGTTCGTGTTCAGAGGGTGTGTTCGATTGAATAGGAGTAAATTTAATTACAACAAACCACCCGACAATCCCTCTAAATAATCCAAAACTACCGAGACGGACTTAACAAACCCCCATCTAGGGCTTATAATAGTAGCACGTTGTGCTAAATGAATGATGAGAGGTCTCATGTGGATAAATTTAAGTGAACTAGAATACATCAAATTATCACAAACCATCAAAACAACTTTATTTGCCACAGATTCGTCAATTTTGGGCTTAAAAGAGAAGCATGCAGTGCTTTAAGGTGCGTTTCCTGGTATGAGTAATTGTATTTGTTTGAATACTTTGTAAAATTACCCAAATAAATTCAACCGTTCTTTTACTAGTGCGGATTTCCCACTAAATGTTCGGTTTCTATCTGTTGTCCCGTAGAATTCTTCTTTTTGCCCAACAATAGACGCATTCCTTTGTATAAGAGTAACTTTATTGTTTCGGATGTGCACCATAGTCTCAGTATTTTATCTATCCCGATAAATTCTGTGGTTTATCCTTCTATATCTTGGCCTGTTTTGCCTTTTACTGGTCCCATTTCTGCCTATCCCAACAGTCTATTTTGTCTTGACCGTCTCTGTGTTTGCCTTCCCTGTGTATAACGAAGTCGTCTATGATCCACAAACCTAAAATACAATCAAGAAGGGATAGGTATTATTCGAACGACTCGAATCTTATCGAGTAAATTAGCTTTTGAGCAGTTATTGAAAAAGTCAATGCTCGAACGACTCAAATCCCATTGAGCAAATGAGTATCGAAAGAGCGATTTCTTTTACGACTCATCGGGGTATGGGGGGATACATATGACATGATGATGTAGTACTATATATACCTGATGATAATTTAGTTCCTAGCATCTGGCCAGTTCTAGAACTCTCCATGATCTTCATATCTCCGACACCACTATTACTGATTTTCAGAATATTGCCATCGTCTGTCCTATATATGATTAGCATTTACAGTAGTCACCAAATCCTGTAATCTTCTTCCGCTCCTGCAGCCTTGCACCATTACTAGCACTAGTGCAGGCTTGCTAACCATCTCAGATTGCTCGACGACCAGAATCTCATCGAACAAATGAGCCATAGAGTAATTGCCTGAACGAGTGACTCCACGGACGACTCTTTTGCTCGTCTAGGTATTGAAGGATGGGAAGGATCTAGGGAACTAACAACGTGATATAATAACCTTAGTTATTGAAATTGACGTACAATCCTGCTCGTAATATAGCCTTGTTTTTTGAAAGTGTTGTTAAACCCTATTGTACCAATTTGCCATTGAATTATGATCCTTTGTCAGTTTAAAAAATGTAGCTTGTCTCAAGTTTGATCCTTTGCAATCTTTCAAAATTTCTCGATTGCCATATTTGTCGCCACATTAACATATGAACATACATGTGTGGTTCTGTGTTTATTGCATGTCGCTGTACAACACGTTTTGGCAAATTTCACATAACCGTTGCTATTTCTACGATATATACCATCTCTTTCCTGAAAAGTCTTGCTTGGGGCCTGCAATAATTACCGAAATTAACAATATTGGGTGTGCACCCTTACGTGTCACGTATTTTCATATTAGCTATTCAAGATTTTTTTTGCAAGTGTTGTCGGCTTTTCATACTAGGTAAAGGGTTAAAAAAAAACAATGAAGTCCCCATTACACCCACGGCAAAGCTGCTTCGTTTGCGCGTGCGCGCACGGTTACATGACACAATTGTTGATTGCATAATTCACTTGTGAAGTTACCGTTTATAATCAGACCCGGAAATCCCAGTAAATCACACTTTGGAAAGTAATAAAATGTGCTATTTGTGAGGTCGGTAGTAAAATCACGAACTAAATCGACCAAACAGAAAGAAAATATTGAGTCTACAGTATGTGGAGGGAGGAGTACTAGTAAATCGCTGTGAGATAGATTTTTCACTTAGTAATCATTACACCTGCTGAGGACAAAACACAAGAAGCACTTGGAAACTTTCATGAAATGGACCACCGGGTTGCTACCCAGTGGTCCATTTGATGAAAGTTTGCCAGAGTTTCTTGTGATGTTATGAACAATTTTAAATACTATTCGAGTGGAGAATATATGGCTCTGCCACTTTGTAATCCACTCTCTCCATTTTGCATACCTGGTCGAATTTTAACATCATTTACACCAGTACATATAATGTATCCATTAGAGGTTAGGACTGATGTTAATGATCTCTGTTGTGGCTTAGTAGATAGAGGTGCAGGCTGCAAGCCGCGAAGTCCTCGGTTCGAATCCTATCTGCGGCAACCGCGTTGTGTCCTTGGGCAAGACTCTTCACTCCCATTTCCCACGTGGGGGCACAGTGACGCTGTGTACTAAGGCGTACTGCACATCAATGGTAACCCTGTCTTCAACCAATGCTAACCCTGCCTGTGTGGAGTTGGTATGTTGGGGAGCTGACTGTTGCTCGCCGCTGCTCTGTGGTTCTCTCCGGCTTCCTCCACTCGTCAAACTGTCGTGGCCATGATTAGCCATTGTGCAGAAATATGTGACCTTAAACGTCAATAAATAAATATAAATAATGATCTCTATTTACTAGTATAGAATTGTTGGGCATGCTGTTTTTCTACAGGAATTGAGTAGCACTAATGGGGCAGTTTGATAGGGACAAAACGTGCACTTACTCAGCGCGCTCTCACTTCAAAATAGTGCACAACGCAGTGGCAGAACCTCTCGTTTCATCTGTATATTGTTCTCAAAGTGATAGAAGTATTTTCATTTTTTCGCATTGAAATAAGAATTTAATGCAGAGTCGGTTTTAAGTCAGGTAATACACTCGACCCAGGGTATTCGGTCAGGCAATCGTCTCGGGCTTCGCCAGAGACCATTTTCTGTCCGAATGCCCTCGATATTGTGAAATATTCTTTTACAAATATGCTAAATTTCACGAAAGACAGTTATTATTTGAGTCTATTGCTCAACAACGTGCACCAATGGGTTTCGGCGGCCAACTGTCTGCAAAGTCAATTATCCCGTCAATTTGTGGTGTCCGCTTTCAACAGGAACTGTTTGGAAATCAATTATTCTTGATAAATGAGACTGGAATCTATAGATATCATTAGCCGCGTGAATAGCTGTCTCTTCAAACAGGATGTATAATTCTACCTTAAATACTCTGGAGATAATATTACTCCTATTTTAGTAAAATCCGTGCTTTTGGAGATGCGTGAACGCATCTGGCATCAAAATTAGCTGTTCTGGGATTCCGTCTTAGCCATTAACACTTTACGAAACGTAAGGGCATGTGCGGACAACACTATTCTCGCATCACTTGTCTATTGAGACACGCGTGTCCCGGGTGAGATACTTAGCTGAGACAGATCTATCTTATCCACCAGACGTGACCAATTTTGTTTCAGTATTTAATGATCGCCGATCTATTTCTTCATCATCTGCATGTTTAAACAAACATGGCTTCCTGCGTGCTTCGCAAATATCAACTGACGCGGATACCGCTCCCACCAATACACCATTGGAATGATTTTTCTCCCACCACACGACCCATCACGTTATCGGAAACAATAATAATTTCAAAGGTGACTAGAGATGGGCAATATACCGACAAACCGAACCGATACCTACATCATGGGAATACCGAAAACCTGAATCGAACCAACCACATTGAATACCGAAACCGTTTCAATTTTCCATGTTTCCTTCATGCACTGTTTATAGGGCATTGTTGGGTCTCGTTAGCAGTTGAAGGGTTCATTTTCATGAAAGAAGGGACTCATTTTATTTTCAGTATTGTTAACCCTCAGTGGGCTGAGCAGTTATCCGTAATTCTCACTAGACTACAACCTGTACATGTCTAGCTGCTTAACCCTTTACCTAACATGAAAAGCAGACGACACTTGCAAAAAAAATTCTTGAATAACTAATTTTTTTCATTTTTTGTCTCAAAAACATAGGTTATGACCCCTCGTTGGAACGAGCTCGACGAGCTCGTTCCAACGAGGGGTCATAACCTATGTTTTTGAGACAAAAAATGAAAATATAATGAAAATTGATTGGCGATTTTTGAGAATAGCGCTGGCCGGTTTTGGCCGTTACGTTGGGTAAAGGGTTAACAGTGATTTCTAGCCAGGTATTGACTAGAAGTTACTGCCCAAGCGATTTGTTTATTGTCAGCGGAATCCCCTGAAGATGGCATGGTCGAAGCACATGCTCTAGATCGCAAGCGCCTTAAATGGGCCTTTAAAGTTTAGGATATGTATAGAATAAGTCACAAAATTACTGTTGATGTGATTTCTGTTCGTAAAAGAATGCCACTGAGGAGCCCAACGGCAGTGGTATTTGTGGAGCTATGGTAGGATGATACAAGAACAAGTTATTCTCTATTTTCCTGATGTGAATTCCCCTTTGATACTATCAGCAAATCTCAGTCAAGTCAGATACCGAATACCGAACAGATACCGAGGTATAGCCCCTTAAAAATACCGAAACCGATACCGAACTTAAAATTCCAATACCAACTGTTTCTTCTCTCCTCAATATGTTAACACATCGCAGTCGTGAGCTACCGCTTGTTCTCTGGTTGTGAAAACCTTTGACACACAAGGAGATTTTCGAAGAAGCTCTTTCCGAATATGTAATTGATTTAAATTTTTCATCGCAATAGCTGTATTTTGATTTCGATAATTGTCCTCATAATTTGTGGGTTGTGATACGAGAAAAATCATCATTGAGTGGTGCGGGGTAGAAATGGAGCTGCTGTTGAAACTAGAAGTCCTGTCATAATTTGCGCAGAAAATACTCGTTAAAACCCTCACCCAACTCAGACGATATCAAAATTTATTTTAAATATAATTTTTTCAAAAGTTTCAAAATTTTTTTTAAAAAAACATATCATGTGACCCCTCGTTGGAACGAGCTCGACGACGAGCTCGTTCCAACGAGGGGTCACATTATATGGTTTTGTTGATTTTATTTTAAAAATAATATTTTTTCAACTACTCAATCTACATATTACGCGGACGGATACGGCCGATTCGTTGGGTAAAGGGTTATGTTAATGCATTCCTTACTACAGAAGAATTAAGAAGTCTGAAATACTCAGGAGCGTTTGCGCTATGCAATGCAAAATATAATAAACTAATATGACAATACGCAAGGCGTAAGAAGGAACCCCAAAGTATCCAACATATTGAAATATTTCCTTCCGCAACCATTACTCCAAAAACATTTTATGCAATCGAATTCCTACAATTGTTTAATTTCAGCCAAACATGAATACAGTACTAAATATTTTCCCATAGGCCAACATTATAACGTTAAGGCGAAAAAAATATGGTCGCATCATTTTAAATTTGGCATTCAAATATATTTTGTCAAGTATTGCCCTTCAGACAACCTTTTTTTCTGATTCTTAAACAGGGGGTCATGCAACAGATAAGAGAGAAAAACTAACAGAACGGGAAGTGCCGGTCACATGTACATATTCTTCAGGGAATTCCCAACCAAAACACACCAACAGTCAAATGAATTTTTAGGTGCAAAAAGTCCTCAAATCAGCCTCATCACATTCATCTGGAACATTCAACAGTAATGTAAGATATCAGTAGAATTCTTCAAATGTTTATTGAAACAATATATTTTCCCAAAACTGCTTAGTTTTGGGGATTACATAATTTCCAAGTGCAACATTTCGTGGCAGGTAAATCTAATTAAATTATTTACAACAGTTATACCTATGAGCAAATCGCAACCCTACCAAAGATACATTTACCTCTCTCATGTGATGAAAGACTCATTTCTGCAACAGAAATCAACTTTTGGCATCTGCCTAGTCAAAAGCATGGGTATTTTGTTCTTTTGAAGAGAACTGTACAATCTGTGTCAAATGGGCTTAAAAACTGGTATTGCCTCCGAAAGAATTCCTACTCTGTTACCTAATGAGTAAGCTGGGAGGGATAAGAATTCACAGCTTTCTTTGAAAACTACCCTAATCCCAAAATAAAACTAAAATCTGCATCAGCACACAAAGCCTTTTGACAAAATCTGTTTTAATTAACCATACAGCAAGATAAATAGTTCCCCACCCCCATGAAACAATATGTGAATTTTGTTTCAAAATTGGGGTTGTGCAGGGCTTATAATTCCTCTAAATTTGGGAGAATCCATTTGGATTCTTGCGAAAATCGTTGCGAGAATTCAGACCTGCTTTGGGCCAGGATCCCATGAGGCCAGTATGGTTGAATCCCTGTTGCATACTGATAATACATGTTAACCCTTTACCCAATACAACTTTTAAACTTTTAAAACACCAACTACTGATTGTAAAACAAAACAAAAGTCCCCCTCTCCCCCCCCCCGCCCCAGGGGCCTTAATCGCTCACCTGAAAAAGTGGTTCAGAGAAGTATTTGGGTCACATTCAGTTAGTCATGGTTCATGAACACTGCATAGGAATGATATTATGAAGTTATTCATAACTCTAGTGTCCATGTCAGATGATTATTAGCATAGGTCTTCCGGACTGTTTCCAATTCTGTCAGATGTTGACAATTACTGCCAAATTTCCAAGGGTTGTTGTGTCACTGCCGCTTGAAAGGCAATTTTTATGGAAAAACTCTAACTCTAAGGAATGGATTTGAACATTAATAAACAACCTTGAACCTAACCCACCCCAGTCCAAAAATTAAGCCAGGGACTCGAAATGAACAAACTCAAATCTGATCCCCCCCCCCCCCCACCTCCGTGATACCAAATATGAAAGGATTTTGACTGGCAGGAACCAACTTGGAACAAATTTAGATCTGACCTCCCCAGAGACGTTGAACACCAAATATTAAAGCATTCTAACTGGTGGATCTGAAGAAATAGATTTTTAAAGAAATTTTCACATGTTGCACTGTATTAATGTGAGCTCCACTAAGGAGCCCAAATATTAACCCATAGACTTGGCTTAAACTAACATGAATCTGACCCGCTTAGAGATGCTGTATGTCAAATATGAAAGGATTCTGACTAGAGGATCTGAGGAAATCGATTTTTAAAAAAATTTCCTCACCCTGCACTAAGTTAAACTTTGGGCTTCAATAGATAGACCAAATATTAATCCAGAGACCCGATTCAAACAAACTTCAATCTAACACATCCCCTCCCCCCCCCCCCCCCACTAAAGATGTTGTATTCCAAATATGAAAGAATTCTGACTGGTGGAAATGAAGGAGGTTCTCAAGGAAATTTCCCTCATATTGCACTGTTGATATTTGGGTGCCCATAGGGAGCCCAGATATTAACTCAGGGACTCAATTTGAACAAACTTGAATCTGCCTGCCCCCCCCCCTCCCCTCCACCCCACCCCCTCCTCTCCCCTAGAGATGCTGTATACGAAGTATCAAAAAATTCTTATATATGGTTCTGGAGAAGATTTTTTTAAATTTTGGAAAACAATTCATGGGTGCTGTCAGAAAAATGCCCCTTTTGGGGACTCCTGTGGGCGTGGCAACTTTATTTGAACACACTGGAATTCATATATGATAAGGAACATGAATATCAAATTTGGTTTAATTCGGCCCAGTTGTTTATGAGGAGAGGTTGATAATGTAAAGTTCACGCCGGGCAGATGGATGGATGGTCGACGGACAGAAAGTCATCACTTAAGCGCGCCCTGACTTACAGTCAGGTGAGCTAAAAATAAACAATATTCCTCAAACTTAATAATTATGTATGTTACTGGAACCGGCTGATGAGAGACGGTTCCAATGACAGCCATATTTGTACAAATTTTATTGCCAGTGTCACAATATTTCAGGTCATGTTAGTGTTGTATAGTTAATTTGCTGCCTTTGTGTTAGGTAAAGGGTTAACCCTTTACCCAACGCAGACGACACCAAAATTTATTATTATAAATATCACTTTTTTAAATTTTTCAAAACATTTCAACAAAACCATATCATGTGACCCCTCGTTGGAACAAGTGTTGAATTTTTTTGAAAAATAATATTTTTTCACCTGCTGAATTTGGATATTACGCGGGCGGATGCGGGCGATTTGTTGGGTAAACTGACTCAGTTCTTTACACGTGAATCCTAGCAGCGGTACTACGTATGTTACATGGTTTCTCACTGGTTTTATTGCACGGACCTCTACGTGAATCGATCCTCAGATTCTCGTCGAAATTTAAGCCCTGGCTGAGGCTACATAATATCAACAGAAAGTGCCATTTTATCTCCACAAATGATGTCAAATATTTTTTACCTAGTGATGGGGTAAAATATAGCCCTGGATGTGCCCTCCCCCCCCCCCCCTTAGTATGCCTTTCTCCATAAAAAAACTCTATTAATTTATAAATAAATTGATGTTGACACATATTGAATTTCCCTCTGTTATTTAATCACATTCTGACTTCTGAAGACATTTCACATTGCGTTTGATGAATATTTTGCAATCTTTGTAAGAAAAAGCCTCAGTTTTCTCAGTTAAGGCACCTCGAGTCATAAAACAATGATTTTTTCTAACAGAATGACCAGCAGCTGCTACTGTGGTGTCTCATGACACTGTTAAAATTCCCAAAATCCTCAAATATTGATTCTGTAGTATTGTGCTTGTGCTACAAATATTCACAAGTGCACTTTCACTACTTTGGTTTTAATCCCCGCAGGCACACATTCTGTCTAAAGGAGTGAACTTGTAGAAAATATGTTCCCAAAGAGGACAAATCAGTTACAGTAGAGTCGCCGTGGACGGGTTGTAATACACGCGTGGGCAGTGGTATCCACCCATGCGTTTACCAGGCAATAAAAATCACCATCCGCAAAATTTTAATTAATGATGCACTGGGTTGTATCTGTGCTTCATTATTTAAATTGTTGATGATTATTCCTATAGTTAGTGGTTGGCATCAAATATTATTGTATCCGTGGAAATTTTGCCCATCCGTGGAAAGTGAGTACAGAAGCAGTACTGTATTTGTTTCAAGTATATTATACTTTTTGGTGTTTAATATATTTATGACGGTCTGTGTCCAAAGTACTCAGTACTTGTAGTACTCTCGAGTACCACTTTTTTAACAAAGTACTCAATACTCGCCCGAGCCCTGATTTGTGCATGTGTGTGGGGGAGGTTGGAGGGTGAAAGATAGCTGCAAATTATTTAAAATGTAGAGGCAGGCAAATAAAAAGCAAAGAAACATTTCATCTGAAGGACAGACAGACAGACAGACATGCGCTAACACATTTTGGAAGTTTACATAGAAGTAGAGACTAACTTACAATGAACAATATAAAAAGAAGAGCCAGTGCAATGTTGTCAAACAGGCGCCAAGAGGCCACAAGAGGCCCGAAGGCATTCACCTGACATGGTAGCCTAAATATTAACCAAGGGAATTTATTTGAACAAGTTGCATCTGCCCCTCGTAAGAAAAGCTTATACAAAATATCCAAAGATTCTGACCAGTGGATCTCAAAAAAAAAGATTTTTAAAGAATATTCCTCATATTGAACTAAGTTATAATTCGGGCTCCCACAGGGAGCCCAAATATGAACCCAAAGACTTGGCTTGAAAAAACTTGAATCTCCCCTCCCTAAGGATGCTGTATACCAATATCAAAAGATTCTGACTACTGGATTTTAAAGAATATTCCTCTTATTGAACTAAGTTATAATTCGGGCTCCCACGGGGAGCTTAAATATGAACCCAGGGACTTGGCTGGAATAAACTCACCCATCTAAGGATGCTGCATACCATATATCAAACGATTCTGATGGGTGATCGGAAGAAGAAGATTTTTAAAGAATATTCCTCATATTGCACTAATCAAATCATAGAGAGCCCAAATATGGACCCAGGGATTTGATTTTAACAAACATTTGAATGAATCTTCCCAAGATGTTATATGCGAAATATGAAAGCCTTTGGAGCAGTGGTATGGGGAGAAGAAGATTCTTCAAGGTTTTTCCCATTACTCAGAGTGTTAAAAATGATGACTTCGCATTTGTTCAAGTCCTGGAAAACTACCCTATGATAAAACGATGGCAATTTTTTGGACCATTCCTTTCTGCTGTTCCTAAGGAAACTTCACACAAATAAATATTCTCACTGCCATGTAGTTTTGAAGATATGGGCGTTTTAAATTGTGTCTATATTTAGATCCAGCGGTTCTCATAGGACAACAGGAAGATTTTTTTGGCATAAATTACATGTTGGTACTTATGACCCCATAATCGCATAATATCAAATTTTCTTCAGATCGGCCTTTCAATTCGGAAAATAGAAATTTTCTCACCTCCCTAAGGATACTGTATATCAAATATTAAAACATTCTGACTGGTGGATGTGAAGAAGAATATTTTGAAGAATATTCCTCATATTGAACCAAGTTATAATTCGGTCTTGCACAGGGAGCCCAAAAATTAACCCAGGGACTTGGCTTGAACAAACTTGAATCTCACCCCTAAGGATGCTGCATATGGTACCAAATATCAAAACTTTCCGACTGCTGGATCTGAAGAAGAAGATTTTTAAAGAAAATTCTTCATTTTGAACTAAGTTATAATTCAAGCTCGCACAGTGAGCCCAAATATGAACCCAGGGACTTGGCGTAAACAAACTTGCATCTCATCCCCTAAGGATGCTGCATACCAAATATCAAAACATTCCAACTGCTGGATCTGAAGAAGATTTATAAAGAAACTTCCTCATTTTGAACTAAGTTATAATTCGGGCTCCCACAGTGAGCCAGGTTTTCGCAAATATATTTTTTGCGGGATCCATTTATTTTTTGCGGGACCCATTTCCAACATGTGTCTTAATCACATGAATTATGCTTATTTATCTTCAGATACATAGATTGTTAGATTGTTCAACCACCACATCAAAGGCTATTGCAGTAATCATGTTGAAAGAAATTAATTAGAGCTGATACGGTTAACCGATTAATCGACTAACCAATGATCAACGTCTTGATCGATAAAAAAGTAAATGGTCGGTTAACCGATACTTTTGAAGTATGGTATTATATGGGGTTAACTAAGGAACAAACTTGCTGCAAAACAGACAAACATTGTCACACTGGCTCACATCATATATGAGACAGAGTAACGCATGCCAGTTACGTGCTGACATACTTGTTCAATTGCATGATCATTATACTGTATCAGTAGCTGGAAATGGTCATTCTCAACCCTTCACCAAATGCGATTAGCATGCGATACTTGCACAGGAAATTCCTGAATTACTGAAGATTTTAAATGTTTGCTTCAAAAACATAGCTTATGACTCTCCATTTGGACAAGCTCAATGAGCTATGTTTTGAGACAAAAGTTGAAAATACAATAAAATTTGAATGGACATTTTGGTATATGGCGCTGGCCGGTTTTGTTCATTACGTTGAGTAAAGTTTTAATTATATAAATCATCAACGATACGGCAGTTATTCAACTACCTGTTAAGGCAAGTGATTAATCGGTTAACCAAGGTTAATCCATGCGATTAATCAATCAAGAAAACCCTTTAATCGTTTCAGCTCTAAAATTAATGTAATTTTATTAAATTTTATCTGAGGAAAAAATGCTTATATTTTTGCGGGAACGGTAAATGAATCATTTTAACAAGCATTTGCGAGAACGTCACAGGAACGAAACGACCGTACTCGCAATTTGCGAAACCCTGGTGAGCCCAAATATGGTCTTGGCTTCAACAAACTTAAATCTCACCCGCCTAAGGATGCTGCATACCAAATATCAAACGATTCTGATTGGTGGGTCAGAAGAAGAAGATTTTTAAAGAATATTCCTCATACTGCACTAGTTTCAACATTTGGACTCCCATAGAGAGCCCAAATATGGACTCGGGGATTTGATTTCAAAACATGTGTGAAAAAATCATCCAAAGATGGTACATGTGAAATTTGAAAGCTTTTGGAGAAGTGGATTGGGTGAAGAATAGTCTTAAATACTTTCCCCATTACCCACAGTGTTAAAAAATGCCGACTTAGCATTTTTCAAAGTCCCGAAAAAGTACCCCATGATAGACCCGACAGCAATTTTTTGTATTGGACCATTCCGTTCTGTGGGTCCAAAGGAAGCTTCACACCAAACAAGAATCATCAGTGCTGTATAGTTTTGGAGATATGGGCGTTTTAAATTTTGTTCTATTTTTAGTTCCTGGGGTCCCATGTGGCGACGGGAAAATATTTTTGGGCATAACTTAAGTACTTATGACCCATTAAGCCCTCATATTAAATTTGGTTCAAATCAGCCTCCTGGTTTGGAAAATATAAATTTTGAGCGGCGCGAAAATTCTTGTCGCTCCCATAAAGACGGCAACTATAGCCCCACAAACATCTCTCGAACAAATCTGAGTCTACAATTCAAATATCAAGTCTCCACTACTCCTGGTTCATGAGAAGATTTTTTAAGATTTAGGCATAAAGGGCAGGGTAACTTGATTTGAACAAAATCAAAATGCGATGTCATAACAAACAATCATCTCAAATTTCCTGAAATCGCTTCGCTGGAGGAGAAGACGCAAACACCATGTTCACGGACGACAGACGGCGAGTGATCACAATAGCTCACCCTGACTGAAAGTCAGGTGAGCTAAAAACTCAGTGGACCATGAGTGCTGCAGTTGGGCGAGAGACTTGGTTCTAGGAGAGATGAAACTTGTAGCTGCTGGTTGTCGAAAGTGTTGTTAAAACCAATTAAATAAATAAATAAATAAAC